>JAEQBH010000775.1:0-366097 GCA_016808115.1 Tetrastigma voinierianum
AAATATATCCTAAGTTGGAGTTGGTAAATTGACACAAAGTTATTCTGGGAACTTACTTTTATTTAGTTTAGAATAACTAGATATTAGATTTGAATATTGAATTAGGCTTAAATTATGAGATAGTTCAATGAATCCTTGATTTTGTATATTTGTGCCTATTGTATTTTGGGACATTAAATATTAAATTAGACTTATTAATTAGTATGAAATTTGTGTTGGTGAAGGTTATTAAATTGGACTTACATGTTCATTATTACTTTAAGATTATAGACTTAGGTTAATCACATATTGAATATTTGCTTGATAATTTATTTATCAATTTGGGGCCCATTAACATGAATGAAATTAATTTGATAAGTTTATATATTGATTTTGTGCTTATTATTATCTTCACGAAAAAATTATTATGACTTAACCCACTATTTATAAAACGAGAAAATTAATTTTACGAAAAAGGAATAAAATGGTCATTTAGGTCAAAATAGAAATTTTTCTAGATCTCGAATAGCGAAAGAGACTTCTGCAGGTGGAATGTCATGAAATCTAGTATCGTCGGTCGAGGCAGTCGAAATTCAGCGTTTTTGAGGCAGGTGTCGGGTGTATTAGGCTGCCAATCGAGGAAGACATGTGATGTGGCAAAGTCACCTACTACATGTACCCATAACTGACACATGTTGCGAGATTAGTGAGATGATAGAGATGAATGGCAAGAATTAATCCGTGTCAAAAAGCCTTTGGTGGCCCAGAGACAAAAATGGAATTAAGAAAAGGTAAAATAAGACAAAATACAGTCTTCTTCTTGCTCCATTTGGCAAAAACATGCAGTAGGGAGAGAACGAGTTTTAGAGAAAGAGAGAAAATTCTCTACAGATTTAAACTTTAGACCGTCGGTTCTCGTCGAGCCAAAAAAGCAAAAGTTGATCTACCTTCTGAAATTTGCTACGTGGACACGATTTTTGTGGAGTTCCGACAACCAAAGAGGTAGGGGTCTTCTCCTACTTAGTTTATTCTTTGGTAGGGGAAGGCCATTTTAATGGATGGGGATTTGTTGAGGCCTCGATGTTAAATTGTTTTGGTCTGTGAAATATTTGAGCAAGTGAAGAAAATCCCTATTGTGTGGCCGTGAGCAGTCTTAGATCCTAGGTTCTACTATTCGTGATTTGTGTGTGTGAATTTTGTGTCATTTAGGTGATTCAAAATGGCGCGATTTGTTGTGCGTGTGAAATTTAATTTTGATGTTATTACTATGAATTGAATAACATGATTTATGTGAGTTAATTTTGTTATATATGCATGTAAAATATATTAGCATGAATTGTTTAAACTAAGCGTAATAGATTCTATATCGTAAGGGCATACCAGATGGTAAAAGTGTAGAGTGCATGACATGAAAAGAAAATGAAAATAGTTGTGAGAATTTCCAAGGAAGATTTTTCGAATTGCCTTGAGCCAGGTTGTCCAACGAGTTCATCTCGGAGGCGGACCCATGGTTGTTTGGGTAGAGCAATTAGCGCCGGAAGGTTGTCGATAGTTTTTCTTCGGTAGTATGTTTCGAGAACAAAAATCTTTTGTTTTGAAAGCGTATTTTCTCACATCTGGCTAGGCATGTGTGAGGAGTCGGTCGAGGACTCGAGACCGGATTAGGCGTAGACATTCAAGTGGGATCGTGTTTCTTGAGTCTTGATTGCCATTACACATGCATAGGTGGGAGTAACCCATGTAGGAGATTATCACTATTGGGCATTGCTCACCCTATTGAGGGATCATTATTTCAGGTATAGGGAGTATTCGGGATGATGACGCTCATTAGAGGCCGCTTTGAGAAGAAATCCGACATGTAAAGCTTTAATTGTTCATTTTGTATAACATGTATTAAAACTTTAAATCTTAATATATGTTTGTATTAAGGGTGATGTATCAACTCTTAAACTATGGTAATATAATTGATGTATCTTGGTGAGTATTGATGTATGGGCCCAAGTGACCATTTCTTTCATGTATAGGTCTCATAATATGAGACCACAGTGTCCATGAGGTTAATGAGTTGTCAACAAGACACCTCGGGATTTGGGGCGTCACACTATTTCTTCCTACTTTGATGTCCTTTTCTCTTATGGGGTTATTTTGTTTTGTATGGGCCCACTCTTGGTGCTTTTGTTGATCGAGTATAGATTGATGACACGGAAGACAGGTTCAGTAAACTCAAAGAATCATAAGTCTAGTAGGACATTTTGAGCATATTTTCCTCTCATTGATGTTTAATTTTATTTTTATATATATATTCTTGTAAATTCATTCTTATATATTAATTAGTTGTATACAAAATTGAACATGTAGCTTTATAATTTATGTGTTAATAAAAAGAATAATTCAATAATTTTGAGCTAATAAAAACAAGTTCATAATATGTTTTTTTTTTAAGAATAATTTTTTTCTCTAATAAAAGAAAGTTAGAAATATGTTTTTAAGAAAATCTAAAATTTGTTTTAGTAAAAAATTCAAATGTTGTTTATAAATAGGTCCTTCATTCATTTGTTTTCAATAAGATTGTTCATTTTTTTATAAATAAATAACTTTTAAATCATTTCAAATACTAAAAAAAAAATAATTTAAAAATAAAGTTATAAAGTTCAATTTCCTTTTCTAAATTAGTTAAATAAAATTTTTTATTAGATTGAGTTTCTTTAATAAATATTTTTATAAAATAATTGCAAATAATTCTCTTTTAAAATAAAATTGGATCTCTCTTTTATAAGTGAATAATTTTTTTATGTATTGAGTAATGTGATTCTTTTTCTTGATATCCATAATTAAATAATTAATTGGCATAGTTCCCTAAACTTGTTTATTAGAGACCATTTTTAAACGGGCTTAAGAGGTGCTTCTGACTTACTCGATACTTAGATAGGTAACTTGACATAAATTTAGACTTGTTTTATGAGACAAGTCTTTTCCTAAATCTCGAGTCATTTAATTCTATTATATTTTACAATTTTTCATTTTCAAAAAAATAGAAGTGATGAGCTCCAAATTTTCTTTGCAAGAATTTTCTCAATAAAAGCGAGATCTGTGCCATATAGGTGGGACACACGTAAAGCGGTCTACAATTTACTAACATGTTTCATCATTTTATTATTTTTTTATCTATTTGTGTTTTATAGATTTATTGTTACCTTGAATAATAATATTATTTATTTTCAAAAATAAAATCATACCTCTAATTTTAAAATAATCATCCATTGTCCCAGGTATTTTTATTGAACTTCACTGGTCATTAGGCCTTTCTGTTTAAACCCCTTTGCCCACAATATACAAAAGGGGGCCCACTAATGAACATTCAAATAGTAAAGTAATTCCAAATTTCCAACCACCAATCTATATTTGGAACCAAAAAAAAAAAAAAAAGAGCAGAAAATCTAAAGCAAGACCAAAAGCAAGAACTACCATGAACATCCAATCCCCAGTCTCCACCTTACCTTCTTGAAGAACTACCACCGCCGCCATCAAAGTCCCAAGAAGCTACCCAAGAAGCTAGCTCTAATTCCACTAATTTTCATAATCTACTTTGAAGTATTTGGAGGTTACGGTGTGAACGAATCAAGTTACACGTGAGTTATCCTTGCATTCTACTTCTAAAATACTCAAATTCAACTCGAAATTTATAAAGTCGAGTTTGAGAACAGTAAAAAACATCAGATCGAGTTCAAATTATCATAATATCTAACTCGAACTATTCACAAACTTAATCGAGACTTTAATATTTTAGTGGTGGAGTCGGACTCGAATCAATTTCGATTTCCAGTCGAGTCAAGCTCGAGGATATAATTATTTATTATTTTTTAAAAATTAATTCGAAACTTTTATCGAGTGGATTCAGAAATATAAGCTCGATTATTTTTTTGGGGAATTGAATTTCAAATATCTAAAGACTTGATTGAGTTGAGTTTTTAATCGAATCGAGATCAATTTAACTCTATATCAACTCGACTCGACTGAATTACACCTCTATTTGGAGGGCAAGAGCAATCCTAGCTTATGCTCAACTCTCGTTGCATCAATATTACTAGTCTTATTACTAAGGTTTTTATTTTATTTTTTATAACATAATAAATTAACTCAAATCCTAAAAATTTGATATTATATGAACAGACTAGCATGACAGGGTCAAATGCCCCTAATTTTCCAATGTCCCATTGAAACTTTTCAAAATAATAATAAAATCCTATTTCTTTTTTGTTTTATGAAAATAAGAGCCAATTTCTACAACCGATAAAATAGGCCTGAACAGATTTAAATTCTAGCACTAAAGGCTTTAACCACCAAACTCATATCTATCCTTGTAAATTTAAAAATAAAGCCGTGATATATGTAAAATTGTAACTCAAAGAAAAAAACCCCGATTTATAGCCACATACTAGTCTTATCATGTTCTAAAGGGTTTTGGGAAACCTAAATAAAGCTTTTCGAAAGAGGGAAGAAAACAAAGAAAAAAGTGGAGGAGAAGAAGATAAAGAAATTTTTTTAGATTACTTTACTGGCTTTAAATTTTATTTTATTTTTGGTGAGAGAATGAATGTTTTGAGTAGACCACGTGCATACGACCATGCGTAGTAAGTGGGGCTGGTAATTATCACAGTCGAAAGGGACAACCGGGGATAGTCAAAGTTACATTCTGAACATGCATTTGCATTCCAGTGTTTGAATTTGAAACCCTTGGTTGAATCAGAATCTGCGACCATCTAACATATGTTGATAATAGTTTTAAATTTTGTTAAATATTAAACCCACGACTGTCTTTTATTTATTTTTTGAATTATTATTCATTAATATTGTGCATATATTGATGAAGACAAAATTAATTTATTCCCAAAAGCTTAGTTTATATTACTTAGATTAATATAATATTTTTAAATATGTTATAATAATGATTAATAATGAATATATTGAAATATTTTTATTAAATTTTGTGTGTTGACATTTACATTTTATTCATATTATATTGAAATATCATGAGCATTTATCATCAAAGTAGAATGAAATATATGTTTATTGATGTTATAGATTTTGTGTTTATACTTAATTGATTGCTTGATTATGAGAATTTGTTGTAAAAATTGGAATAAATACATTCTTATTAGAAATTGTACTAAAATTTATTTATTTTTATTCATATTCTATTAATATGACGGATATTTTACATTTTATATTTATATTGTATTAATTTTTGTTAGATCGTGAGATATCTGGCCAGGCAATGTTGCTATGTCGCATTCAATCATACAACACCCAGACTAATCCTCATATAAGCTGGGAGGAATCACAAAAGTGAGCTGCAAGAACACAATTGTTATCCTTGGCTCAAAACTAGAGACCATTGATCAAGTTAAGAGAAACTCAATCATCTCTCCTATATGTTTGTGGTCATATTGTATTAATCTGAGTAGGTTTGTTATAAGCTCAACCAAATCATATATTTGTCATAATTTATATTGACTTTTATTTAATTGTATTAACACAATGTATGAATTTCTCTAATTTTTTATATTATAGTATATGCATACTCCGCCATTCATATAAAATTAAAATATGTTAAATGTTGATTTGTGACTAGAATTTGGTTTTGGGCTTATGTCCCATCTGAAGGCCGCAGATGTGACTTTTGTGAAAATAAAAAGTTTTAAAAAAAGGATATGTTGTGGTAGAAAAGGGGCTAGGACGATAGACCTAACCCCCATATAGCCCACAATTGATCCCAAGTGGGTGCGGGGGCTTGTTCTCACGGTATGGAACTTTCTACTTCAGTATTTTATGAGATTCCAGCGTTTTTAGGGTTTATTCTACATTTATTTGTACTATAATTATTCTCAAATGCATGAAACTTTCTCCTCTGCCTGGTTTTGCACGAAAGGATTTTCACGAAAATCAAATTGTTTTAACTGTTTTATTATTTCATTATTGTGTCATTGATTACAATATTAAATAATAATACTATCAATCAATATAACTTTTTTTATATTTATAATTTATTAAATGTTACTATATTTACTATTAAAGTATGTCTCATCTGAAGCAAAATTCTGGCTCTACCACTGGTAACTAGAATACATATGAAAACTGATTATCTTGGCAGTAGCTATAATATAATATGACTTGTTGTCTACGATCCCTGATGATTTCCCCGTCTAAATTGTCTACAAACAAATAAAACCCCCTAACAAGACAACAAAAAACAAAATGTCATAACAAAATGACGACACAAAATCAAACGCCCAACAAGACAAAAAAATTACGAAAAAACAAAATAAAATTCATATCTATATGGAATAATCACTTTATTAGGTGATTGATTGATAAAATAAGGTGTAGGATTTATTTATTTTAGACCAAAATTGATAATCGCTCTTCATTGCTTGAAGATGAGTGACTAGAAGAAAGTTGAGAGAAAATGTGTGTGTGGGGTGGAGGGAGGGGTTTAGTGGGCTAGATTACAAAGGGCATTTAAAAGGGAATAAATCCAAGTGTTGCAAAATAATCTATTTCTTTAAAATCAAAAGAGTATAAAAAACATCATTTTGGACAAAAATACCATTGGTGATATAGTTATAACGTGCAGATGACAAAAATGCCCATGGAATTTTTTTTTGAAAATAAAAATAATTTTATTGATTTAAACTAACAAAGCATCGATAGAAACACATAATCAAATTTCCTTAAAACAATAGAAGATAAAACAACATTCAAGTTAATAGCATAATTAATTGGCTCAAAGCCTACACATTTGATAAGATTATAGTAATTAGAATACCTATGACTCTCATTCTATAATATATTGATGAACATGATTTAGCTTTCTTCGTCTGAGATTCTTCCGTACATGAAATAAACGTTGCAACGAAGCGCGTAGTAGGGTTTAGTCATGCATGTGAGGGGTTATCTTTACACTTCTGAAGCATTTTGCCCAAATGATGATATTACCAGATTTGTAAAGTAACTTTTGAATTTATCCCTATTAATAGTCAATTTCTCTGAGTACAAATATAATATAATCATTTTCTATCAAAGAACAAAAAAAATATACATGAAGTAATAATCCATTTAGTTTGGAGCTGCATCTTCTTGGTTATGTAATGATAAAATATAAGATGTATAGGATAAGGTACATCTTTTCCAATATTGGTCATAAAATAAATCATCCCATTAAACCAGATGCGAAGATATCTTACTCATTAAACTTATAACAATAACGATCATTTATTTTTTGCCAAAAATAACATGATCTTCATTAGAGACAAACCGTATGAAAACATGTATTTGTTATGTATATGTACCTTAACATTAATATATATGCTATATTTTCCTATATTGATTACATTGTAAATCATCATCAAAAGTTATTTGTCATTAATCTTGCCATTCTTCATTTTATCATGATGTTGGTTTAGACATAACCTGATCTTCATTCAAGACAGACCTTATGAAAACTCCTTTTAATTTTCATTTATGTATATGCGCTAAAAATAAATATGATATTAAATATAAAGAAAATTTAAATTAGCTCAGAATGTCTATACTTTTTTTTTTTTGAAAAAATGATAAGTATTATTTATTCACATTAGCAATACAATAGATAGAAACTTAACGTAATCAAAATGTAAAAACTTTTTAGAGGATGACATAGCATCCGAGTTAATAGCAAAAAGGATGGAAACAAGATCTACCAAAATTGATAATTCAAAATATGCATAATCATAGGATTCAGTCTATATCTGACGAATAAGATTTGCTCCGATGGTATATCTGAATCGAACTATCCATCCCGAGATGCAGAAACATGAAAACTTATGAAGAAGGTAACCATTTATGACACAACTACCCGCCGCAATAAGTTGAGGATAAAAACAAAAAAACAAAAAAAAAAAACAAAGGAAAAACAAAAGCAAACCTAGATTGGTATGGAATAAGCCACTTTATTTAAAAAAACCGGATCTAAATGAAACAATGGAAGTGGTGATTTCGAGATTCGAGAATAATAAAAAATCACATATCTAACAAAGGACTTGAAAGAATGAGAAAGATGGTTAGGGCTTCCAAAGAAAAAAAAATTAGCTCAGAATGTCAATACATAAAAGCATAAAATAATAACTTACTGCCTGATAATAATACCTAATAATTATATGTCCTTGGCGGAAATCCTTTTGTAAATAGATCCATAATTATATTTTATTTCTAAACCTTTCTTTAATAATAAAGTATTTCAATCATTTATTAAACATCCTTTGTGACTAGTTATTAAGCGTGACAAAATCATTGGCAATTCTAAGTTTTGAAAGCATGCCCACAAACTTATAATAAGTTTATAGTAATGTTAGATTGCTTTGCACTCTTTCATCAGATAAAACCTCCAAACAAAATGAATAATACCCAAATATAGAGTTTCCCTTATATCAATATATTCCAGTATATAGTAAAATCAAAAATTCAATAACACTCAGATGAGTAAAATTAATCTCCTATAAAGGCATGTAATAATTCGTTTCATGCAAGTCTCTCAATACTTTCTTTGTAACTTTGTAATAGTCAAACTTGAATTATTTTTTTTGATATATACTTTGCATTGTGACAAAAAAATGACATCTAGTCTGGTCACGTCTAAGTATACATCCAACCTCCCAACAATTGTTGTAAAAATTTTTCGATTTCTTCTAAAATCTTCTTTGAGAATTGTTAGTGTGAAATTTATCTATATTCCCCAGTTGGAGCAAGACTTGAATAACACATTTCAGCGAAATCTCTCCAAAACTTCATTAATACACATATTTTCTGAAACAACCTAACAACACAACATGTAATCCATCACCCCAAATATTTCCGCTTGTTTGTTTCTTTTTGTTTATTTTTTCTGACAGCTAATACTTTACTTACAATGTACCAGGGACGCCTCCCTCACTTATTCTACCTTTTCCAAACATTAAGAGCTTTACTCCCATGAACTAGGCATGATGTGAAGTTTTATTTCCTTAAGAAACTGTTTCTAATTCTAAAAAGCAAGAAAGAACAGAAAAATAGTGAAAACAAATCTTAGTTTTTTTGTTCCAAAAACATAAAACACAAAAACACTATATTCAAATAACAAGTAAGTTTTTCGGATAACATAAAATGATGTTACATGTGTTTTGAAAACTTTTTTAAGTGTTTTGAAAATAGAACCAAGCGGTCCCTTTAGTTCTTATCATATATTTCATTTCAAGGCTCTTGTCATGTGACATCTCAAAAAACTTAAGAATCGATAGGAAAAACCTTGTTTAATTTCTCTGTGTCTAGTCTCCAAAAGCAGCCAAACATAGGTCTGGCATCATCATCACCCTCAACTACCATGTGTCCAAAAAATTTGTTTATCCCATAAGTTTGCATTCGAAATTTGCTCTCAGGAAAAACCATCCCTTATCATCATCATCATCATCATCTAAGCCATGGCTGCTGCAGGGAGCCAGCGAAGGGAAAAAAGCCAAGTCCATGGCTGTTCTTTAAATCTCACAGCTACACCCACCACCACCACCACCAAGTCCTCAAAGAAACTGACCCTCATTCCACTCATCTTCATCATCTACTTTGCAGTTTCTGGTGGCCCTTCTGGAGCAGAGCCTGCAGTGAAAGCAGCAGGGCCATTGCTGACAATTTTAGAGTTCTTGATCTTCCCCTTCACTGAACATCACAGAGGCTCTTGTCTGCTGAGCTCTCCTGCATTTCCTGGTAATGAGGTTTTGTGATATGGGCAGACCAAACATTGGTCCCTTTTGGGGAGTCTCTAATGGGGACATTGAATTCTTCTGATGTTGTTGCCAATATAGCTGCTTTCCCTGTCATGTGTATGGATTATCTTGACAAGCTTTTCCCTGTTTTCTCATCTGGTCTGCCCAGAAAACTTGCTCTACTGGGTTTCACTCTGTTGTGTTCTTTTCTGAATTACACTGGTTTGGTTATAGTGGGGTATACTGCTGTTGTTGTGGGTGTGATTTCTTTGTTTCCTTTCTTACTCATGACATTGATTGCAATCCCAAGATTCATCCTCTCTCGAATCGTTGGATTTAGGAAGAAAGGTGTGAAGAAGATTGATCACTGACTACCCTCTTCTGGAACTTGAACTTTTGGGACAGTGTCAGCACACTTGCGGGAGAAGTAGAAAAACTTAGAAAACCTTCCCTCAGGCACTGAAACATTGCTGTGATTCTCACATGTTTTTCACTTGGTTCCTATAATATTAACCACACGTTGGTGCTGTTTCTGTGGATGAGATTGTCAGGATTCTTTGTAATGCTGCTGCCATGGTCGCTGGAAAATGGCTGCAAATTATAGTTGAAATAAATTGTAGTTCTGTCCCTCCATTGGCCTTTTTGAAGCTCAGCTGAGCAGCTGTGTGTACCAGCTTGTGGGCATGGCAGATTTAGGATTCTTGCCGCAATTCTTCGCCGTTCGATCGAAATGGTTCGACACTCCCTGGGTGGGAATACTGCTAGCTACTGTGATTACACTTGCAGCTTCCTTCATGGACTTCACTGACATAGTAGCTTCTGCAAACTTCTTGTACAGCTTGGGGATGTTGCTGGAGTTTGCAGCCTTCCTTTGGCTGAGGAGGAAGCTGCCCACCTAGGAGGCTACCCACCGGGTTCGATGGGGCTGCCTGGATTGATCATACTGTGTCTGGTTCCATCTGGGTTTCTGATTCTGATAATGGCCATTGCCCACCAGATCATGTTCTTGTTCTGTGGTATGTTGACAGTGTTTACAGGAATTGGATTGTATTTTCTGATGAAGTTCTGCCAGAAAACAGATGGTTTAAAGTTTAGTCATATGGCTTTCAATACTGGGAACAACCAATGACAACCTACTCCTGAATTTATGATTTTCTATGAAGCAATGCAACAATTATGTTTTGAACATTCTCCTTTAGTATATTAGCATAATGATTTGAAAATGTTGGTTCTGCGATATGCCCATCCCCTTTATCACTTTGAGGCTGGATCACCGAGGGGCGCAGTGGGGGTGTAAGCAAGTCGACCTTTCATTGTTCTTGAGGTTGACTCGAGAGAATATTGAATTCAACTTCGAGTTAATCTAGTGAACTCGATCTAGAGTAGCTAATCAAATCAAATTTGAGGTACCCATAATCACACCTATTCGACGGTTCTGACTCCCAATAGAGCTTTCTTATTTTATTAATCGAGTCAAAACTCAAGTGGTGTAATTATTTATTAATTTTTAATTGATTCGAACTTTATCCAAGTCGAGTTAAAGTATCGACTAGTTTTTTTTTTTTCCAATGGGAGTTTGAACGTAAAAAAAAAAAAAACTTGATTGAGTTCAAGCTTTGAATTTTTTAATCGAATCGAGCTCAAGCTTGGCTCTTTATCGACTTGACTTGATTACACCCTTAGACATGACTATCTTATTTTAAATGATTTGGAATCTACTCTATTAGTTCTTAATATAATAATATGGTTGTTTACTGAAAATGGAAATAAAAAATATCAATTCCTTAATCTATGAAGAATTGAAGATCACCATTGACATTAGAATATTAAAAAGTTTATATAAGTTTTAGATGAGTTCTTTTTGAAGTGAGATCTGATTCTTCCTCTATATGAACAGTTAAAGATTGAAGTTGAAGTACATTCAAGTTTTATCTTTTATAATGTGGATTAAAAACAGAAGTAAGATCGACTACAGAACAAATCCTCTAAAGATCAAAAATTCATTATTCACAGCTAAATTTAAAATTTTTACTATCTGCGTTCAGATGGTTTAAAGTGGATGACTGAAATGATATTTAACATTTTGAAACTTACTCTTCCACCATTGAATCTGCCGTACTTGTTTCATTGGACAGTCTTTACCCCTGTTCTAAAATGAATCATGATGATCTGCTACTTCTTTACTTTTTAAACATGTTAAATCTAGACTAGTTTGTATTTGTCGATCAGACAAATTCTATGAGTCCTGGATATTATTTGATAGTCTCTTCAGTGAGCCTCAGTCATGGCTTTTTAGTTTTCTGTTCTATTAAATTGCTGTTTGTGGGCGCAGAAAAAAGAAAGTTAATGATGATGTTTTTGGGGTTTAAATGATGAGGAGTATATGTATTTTAACATACAGAAGACTAAAAATTAGTGTTAAATAATTTATATCCCTATTTGAAGCCAATTAAAAATTTGTATATGTTTGTTTCAATCCAGATATGTAAATCTTTCACTTGTCCCATGCAAGCATTACACTACTTTTTATGGGCCTTTTTGTGGCTCACCCCAGATCTTTCCTGTTTAAACCCTGTTTGGTAACAATCCAATTAAAAAAGGCCCCACTCCTGGATTTCAGTGAACCAATTCTAACAACCAATCCATGTTTGGACAGAGAAAATTAGGCTAGAAGCTAAAATAGGAACATGCAATCCTGCCCCCCATTTTTCACCTCACCACATTGAAGAACCGTGGCCATGAAAGAGGCCATCCTTGGATGGCTTTCCCTTTCCTCTATCATATTTTCCATTTGGCCCTAAATCGTAATGGTTTTGTTTTCATAGTTCCTAATAAAAGCTCCATGTATTGGGACTTTAGGCGTCTGGCCGATAATCATTCACAAATAAAGTTTCATCAGGCCTGTAAAGTTTTCTTTTCTTCCACATCTATTTGGACACACTTTATGTAAAGCTTTTACCTACCAAAGAGCTCCATAGCTAATCGCACCATTTTGTTAAACATCAATCTCACGGTTAAATCTATTTGGCTGATACATGATGTAAACCGCTGGACTCTTACTGCTCGCATTGATGTAAAATGTGTCAGTATTGGATCACTGCCTCATGGTTTTGTTTTTCTTTGCTCCCTAAAATGTCTCATACCAATTGGATGTTGCACATACTTATAAACTCATGCTCTGTTCTAACCTCACGTTGGATTTTGGGCGCATACAACAATCTTCCATGAATAAGTTTACTACAGGCACCACACCTCAAACAGGATTTTTCTTGTCTTCCAGCACAGCGTTCGAATTTTATTTTACATGAAACACCACATAAGGGTTCATCACTAACCGCACCATTTTGTTTTGACATCCACCTACGGTTAAAGCTTGGGCAGGCTTTGATACTACTTGATGTAAACCTTCGGATCCTTCCTTCCACATTAGGCATGATGTTAATAAAGCTTTGGAATTTAAGTCCTCATAGTTTTGTTTTTGGGCCTCTCCATCAAAAGGTCTCATATGAATTGAATGTTGTCTATGCTTATAAATTCATAAGTCTTCCAATTTCTATCAAATGGGAGCACTCTAACAATCCTCCCCTCGAATAAAGTTTCATCAAGCCTCCCCTCAAACAAGGAGTTTTCTTGTCTTCACTGAGTTCAAGCTACACCTTAAGTGAAACATCTCTTATGGCTCACCACTTAATCGTCTTTATTTCTATTCTGGCATCCACTCATGGTTAAGCCTAAATCGGTTTGATACCAACAGTGTAAACGCTTCATCAGACCACTTCCTTCCTTATTAATATGATATTATCCACTTTGGGACTAAGCCCTCATGGTTTTGTTTAGGCTTATCCCCAAAGCTCAACACCAATTGGAGGATATGCATTCTTATAAACTCATAATTCTTCTCACTCATAAGTCTTTCATTCCTAATCAGTATGGGACTGTGTGCGCACACCCAATATCTGTCTTCCCTTTCATATCAGGCATCCCAACCTCTTGTCGTGCAAAGCTCGCCACTACCCATCAATCCTTTTCTCCCTCATGGAAGTTCCAATTGTGGAGTCATAAACATTGCTTTTCTACCTTAAATTACTCTTCTGTTTCCCCATACTTCAGACATGGGTATTTATCATTAAGATTTCGTTTATATATATGCTCAGCTCATTGCATCAATATTACTTTTCTATCACAATTATAGTATTATTATTATCTATCAAAGAAAACTAAAAATACCATAATATTATTGGAGTTGAAATATGTGCTCAAATAATAAATATTTGATAAATTATAATTATTAAGTAATCCAATTCGACATAAATTGATGCTAGAGCCCTAATCTGTTAATCAGGTTCAACTTTTTTTTTATATTTAGTTCGCATATCACATTGTAGTACTTTATTCTTGCAAGAATTCGAGTCTGGGATATCCCATAATCACTTCCAACCCATTTACCACTTAAGTCAGGTCTCAAGGGCAATCATGAGTTTAACTTTTATTTCAAAGCTATATATATCAGATTTAAAGGATAAAAAAATTGCAGTTGAAATTATCTTAGATTTTAAAAGAGTGAGAATAAATTAAATAAGATGATAAACAAGCGACCTCATAGATTCTCTGGAGGAGCCAGGCAGGATCATGAGTATTATAGGTGATGAATGTTGATATAACTTTCTGACTGAAAAGAATAATAAATTAAAAAAAGAAGCGAATAAAATAAACGGAGTGAGTCTCAATTTTCAATATTAATCAAGTCTACCAAAAACAATAACATAAAGTGCTATTTATAAGCACAAACAAAAATCCTAATGGATAATCCCAAAAATCATAACGGATATATCCAAAAATCCTAATAGATAAATCAAAAATACTAACAGATAAATCTAAATATACAATTAAATAAATAACTAATAGTAATAAAATTCATCATTGGACTTTTGCTTCCTATCTCGTTTGAGACCCCATGCAATGGCACACTCCATGCCCATTCCTCAGTTGAAAGAACTTCGACTCAGAAGAGTGAAAGGAAATATAACAATCAACAACGAAGAATCCAAATGGCGAAGATCATCCTCCACTATCAAGTAGCGCATCGGAATCAAAGCAATGCTTACCATTTGACAAGAAGCAATGAAACCCACCATCTACAGAAGTCACAAACTCATCGCCGAGGATGGCATCCACTTGTCTCCTTAAAACTTTAACGAAGGCATAGTGGGTTGCACCTTTGCTGGATTCACTGCGAGACACGCTAGAGGCAAAGTAGAAGGCTGAAAGTACCTCGGTAAAGTGCGATCTACACATTGAAAGCAGGCTAATATCCATTATCGTTAGGCAAATCAAGAAGATATGCATTAGATCTCATTTTACGAATGATAGAATAAAGACCCATGGCTCTTGCAGCAAAGTTTTTTGAAAATATTTTAGATTCTTCGAAGGCAGATACAAACCATAACATAGTCACAAACATTAAATTCTTTAGATCTACAATGCACATCAACAGCCAGTTTATACTCCTCATTACTTAGAAATTTTCGCCTAATCTCGGCATATTAGAGAAGTCATGGATGTGCTTTGCAAAGTTTTAACAGTTCGGATACACGCATGTGAGGTGGTAAAAGAAACGAGATCAATAGGTGTGCGGGGTGAGTATCATTAACAATTTGAAAGGGCGTTTACGGTTGGGCAGTTAATAGAATTATTATAAGCAAACTCAGGCTGTTGACAAAATTAAATCTGACTTTCCTTGTTTTACTGACCAAACACCTTAGCATAATATTACCCGGACTCGATTAACAGCCTCGCTGCCCGTGATGCGAGGATGAAGCAGATGAAAATTTTATAGTAGGTGCCATTAATTTCAAGGTTTCCAAAAAATAGCTAACAAATTTCACATCCACATCAGGAGATACAATGGTGGAAGGTAAGTGAGTACAGTTGCAACTAAAACCGATTTAGCAACATGTGTGAAGCATGTTGGTTTGTTACATGGAATCATTATTGTATCTTGAAATAATAACGATAACAAACGAATCATGTCCTCAACTATCTAGGTAATCCAGAACTCTGATTCATACTAACATCTTTCGAGGTTCATGAGATGGGTAAAAAGAGTATATAAGCAGTGTTTGTTTCTTAGCCTTAGCTATCTAACATACGCATTATGCAACTATCCTAGCAACATCCCTTTTCGAGAGAAGCCCAGTAAAACCTATCTTCAACCAATGCGATAGTTTTTATCCCACTCCCCAATGTCGGTTAAACCACTATTGCATCTCCAATTAATAAATCACAAATAGTATCAAGAAATTACCTTTGATTTGTCACTTTAAACAAATAACCATTTCCAACGAAGTCAGATACTCTTGGCGGTTACCATTACTAACATACATTATAAATAATACCAAAGTCAAGACATCACCAGAATACTGTTTAAAATCATGTTGTGATAACGCATAGGCACAAACATACGATGAAATTATATAGTTAATCGACTAAGTGTTTAATGACTTTGTTTTCAATACGAGCGATGATTAATCACAAAGAATATTCATTCAAAATTCTACCTACTTAGCATGTCGAGCTTGTTTGCTATTTCTTTTGGTTTAAAATATCTTAAAGCTTGGTGGTCATAAAACAACACAAATTCGATGATAAATAAAGCCTCTAAAAACAAAGACTACGCACTATATAGCATAAAACTCTCTTTATCATATGAATATCGTCTTTTAGCATCATTGAGTTTTCACTAAAAGTGTGAGATTGACCTTCTTATTTCAGGAACTTCACAATCTACACTGATGCATCGTGACAAACCATAAAAACTAATCAAAATGGGATATGCATTTGGTTGCCCTCGATCCGTTTTAAGATATCAGGACGATGTAGACATTTGTATTGAATAATAGACCAACTTTCTTAACCATATAAATCTCCTGCAAAGAAGTTAAACCATGAAAACTCTGAGTCTTAGATAGATTGTCAGTTCAGGCCACTCCTAATAACTCTAACCTTTTAGGGATCAACATTTGAAATGCCTGTGTTCAGACCACGTCAAAGCCTAGCATGGTTGCAAAAAGAACACTTCTTAAGGTTAACATAAAAGCAACCTCGAAGGGATTAGAAAAAACACATCTTAGGTGTGTTAAATGCTTTTCTTTGGATTGACTATAGATTAATATATCAATAAGTAAGCCACCGAGAAATTTACTTGATGAGGCTAGGGACATGGGTCATAACTCTCATGAAAGTACTAGGAGCATTAGACAAACCACTCAAACAAACCATCTTGTGTTTTAAATGCAGTTTCCACTAAATGCTTCTTGCTTATGAATTTGATGATAACACTCATAAATCTATCTTAGAGAACCAGCTAGAACCAGCTAATAGGTCCAACATATCCTCAAGGTGAGGGATGGGAAATCTATATTTGATTGTGATCTTATTGATGACTCTACTATCCACACACATCCTCGAATCATGCTTTCTTGGGGTGTCAACAAGGCGCCTTTGCCGCAGGACCCCAGGCTGTACTAACAAATCCTCTTTCTAAAAGTCCTTCTACTTGCCTGATACAGACTCATCTCTCTCTTTGGTTTCATCATGTCTTGGGAGTTAGGCGGAGTTGAGAACCTGGAACTAAATCCATAACGTATTTGGATGTCTCTTGAAGGTGGTAATTCATTCAGGCAACTCATCGGGCACCATATCAACAAAATCCATCTAGCAAATTCTTCACTTCAAAAGGAACATCGACAATCGAAGAATCGGAGAGACTGCTTTTGCCACTAATACTATTATACCAGGTCTGAATCCTCTCTCTCAAGCGCATTTTAAAATATGCAAATTCACTTTCGGGGAAGTTTAGAGATGTCCACATTTACCATTGCCGACTTAAACTAGCGAGATCTCGAAAATAATGTTCTTACACTTGTACTTAAACGAATAAATGTTATCTTTACCAAAATTGGTAACATTAAGATCATAAAGCCAAGGCGACTAAGGAACATGGGCGACATCGCATGGGTAGCACCTCACAATAGATTTCATCCTTATAATCCCATTTGAATAGAACTAGAGCACCTTTGAGTGACAAGCAAAGTATGGTCATGCACCCAAGCTACTCTAAATGGATTTGGATGTAATTACTCACTTTACCAGTTGCCCTGAATTTAACAGCATCCTTAGAAACCACGTTCATTGAACTACCCCCATCAATCACTAACTTACATTTCTTATCCTACGTATGGTGTGTAGAAAATGCTAGTGCGCCGTGGTCATTATCTGGGTTATTGGATAGCTCACATCGAACCACACCAACACCGCATCTTCATCTGAATTTCCGCGAGAGCCATCTTCATCCACCGAATTATCTAAAGGATCAATAATTTGGTCTTCCCTCATTCTCAATGCTGCAATTTCAACATCAATGCTAATGCCGCGTTAGGGACAACTAGGCGCTTAATGCTAGCCCTTATGATGACATATGACAGACAATGGATGAATTACTAGCCTTAGACTCAATAGGAGAAGCAATACAGGAAGAGAGATTCATAAGCAGACTCTGCTAAGCCTAAGTAATTTATTAGAGCATAATCTTATCGTTTGATGTCTTAGACTGACCTATGTGTGCAAAAGAGGAAGGTCTATTGAACTTCTCGACTTCTAAGGCTTTTTGGTATGCATCCTCTATAGTGTGTGGAGCATGCAATCTAGCCATTCGTTGAATGTCGAACCAGAGACACCATTAACAAAGTGAGTACAGACAACGAATTGGTCCTCATCATGGAACTCACTACACCTAAGTCTAGCTTCCTCAAATTTAGCGGAATGTTCACTTCACTAGAGTCATTTATTGTTTAGATTAATCATGGTGGAGAACAATTGGCTCCTTATATGATGGAGGAATGTACTTGTCTTACAACTTTGCTTTCATACTGACCCGTTGGGTGATGAGTTAGTTCCACACCAGGCCAAAGCGTAATCTTGCAATGACACGATGCCTGCCAGTCTTATCTGCATTGGAGTGGTTAATTCATTATAACCAAACCGAACCAGTTCACTATCAATCATTTCATACCAATCAAAATATTCCTCAGTAACAACTAACCAATCGGAAAACATTAGGATCCATTCTACCATCAAATTGAACCTTTAACCTTAACTTTTTTGTGATGTCCTTTGGGGTTGTCCTAACACACTTTATCGATCTCCTACCCAAACACAGTAACCCAGGTTGGTACTCGAGGAAGCGACATCTTCTCTCCGCAGTTTGAGTGGGTAATTTTTGCGCGGGTGGTTGGTAATCCCTAATCAGGAAGTTGGCATTAAGCGAGGGTTGAATCGATCACTGGGGTTGGTTGAGGTCTCCTGACTGGCCAGTAACCTTCGCGATTGAGCAATTAATTACTACCCAGGATTCATTTTACCCAATTGTCATGCAAACCATTTGCGAATTCATCGATTGATGTGAACCTCCCCAGGGACTTAAAACCCCGGTGTGCTGGTGTCGAT
Source organism: Tetrastigma voinierianum (assembly GCA_016808115.1). Lineage (NCBI taxonomy): Eukaryota > Viridiplantae > Streptophyta > Magnoliopsida > Vitales > Vitaceae > Tetrastigma > Tetrastigma voinierianum. The sequence goes on from JAEQBH010000775.1 coordinate 19,254, forward strand.
GTGTTTCTGTTTGTAAACATATTCACCTATCTCATGGTTACTGATGTTTAAAGCAAGTCCATTTTTGATTTATTGCTGAGTTTGTTGTTCGAGGGCGATTAAGTTGAGTTAATTATTTTATTGGAATTTAAAGTACCCCGATCGATGGCGAATCAAATTGTGCTTTATTGGCATCATGATGACGGGTAATACAAACTAGACTATCAAATTTTAGATCTTGAGATAGGCTTGTAGTCTTAAGTCAAAATTATTGGAGTCTCTCAATTGGGTCATTTAGGTTCGAGTGAAGAAAGAAGATGCAAAACAATATATCACTTTAGTGGCTAACATGCCAGATAGAATATAAAATTCCAGTAAAAATTTATAAAAGCTACCACCTGTCTGACAAATACAAAATCTAAAAAAAATGTAATGTGATTATATATCACAAATTGCATGAATTCTGAAAAGAATAACTAAAAAACAATTTTTATACTCTTTATCTCTATCAAAGGGTGGAACTTAAAACAATCAAACAAGATATACTTAAATACCACAAATACTAACTGAGTTTTCAAAGTAAAAGAAAATATACCCCGTGGAAGACCCTTGAAAACGCCTACAATTCCTTGACGTGTAGGACAATAGAGTCGACGTAGTTTCTAACGGTGCGAGTGAGGTTATTCTCGAGGGGTTCGATAATAAAAGTGGAATTTTCGTAGTGGAATTGATCGAGGGTGAGAATCACGGATAGTGTGGTGCCCAGTTGACTTCACAATGAATCAAAATTTCAGCCCAATTCCCGAAATAAGTTTTAAACAACAAATTACAAATATTCACGGAGCGAGCGGCTGTGGTGCCCTGAAACACAGCTCTCACGCAGCGTCCACGAAGATGGGCGACTAGATATTGAAGAAAATGAGGCGTTTGCGGTTTGATTTGAATCCACTTGTGGGGAGGAAAGCGGCTATTGTGAGTTTGGCTCTTTTTATTTTAGGATCGATGGTGGATATGGAATTGAAGCCTTCTCTCGAGGAGAAGGCCTTCTGAGGGAATGAACAAATTGAAGTAAGGCTCGGGATCTTGGTTTTCTTGAATGAAACATGGTAGATTTGAAATAACGGAACAAGAATAGAAAAAAACAGAAATAACGTCTACGATCGAAGTTATCTTTACGATCACCGAATTGATGTACGCCCCAGGCTACGAAGAATAATAAAATTAAAAAGCGAATAAAGAAGCGGAACGAAATTCTCAAATTTTGATATTGTCAAGTCTAAAAACAATAACATAAAATACTTGTTATAGCGCAAACAAAATCCTAATGGATAATCCCAAAAATCATAACGGATAAATCCAAAAATCCTAATAGATAAATCCAAAAATCATAATAGATAAATCCAAAATTTGTTGAGTAAAATATCGAAAATACGATTAAATAAATAAGTAATAGTAATAAAATTAAATACATTGAACAGAACCACTGTCGTTAGGCCCATGGGGCCTACTCCATCTTATCGGAATATATTAGTTATGAAATGAAAAGGACATACAAATAGAGCAAATAAGGCATTATTCATCAAGTTCCACATGCAAATTTATAGGTCAAATTTGAGTACTACATGCATTTGATTTTGAAGTGAAAATTTAGAGCATTTCTTGATTATTTTGGGCAAGTAATAAATCATCTATAAGCTCAAGAAATTAAAGCCCATGCTTTGGGTGTTGCATGACTTGGAGTTGAAACGGAGAGATTATACACATTTTAAGCAAAAAAGAGGTAAGCTGGCCTGGAGAACCACCATGGCAGTAGGAGATCCAAGACCAAAGAGTGGAACAACTTTTCAAAGTCTGCCACATCTTTCCAAATCATAAGTTTAAATTGCAGTAAATAATTAAGCATAAACTGGAACCTAAGAACCGGAAAGAAAAAAAATCCTCCCATTTTAATCTTTGTTTACTTAAATCAAACATGACGACATCCCACTTGGCATGGGGTACACTATCATTGAAAGCACAAATAACAAGGTAAACTAAAAACAGAAAGAAAGGAAGAAAATATTAAACTGGGGAACGGAAAGAAATGAATAATAGAAAACACAACATGGAAAACAAAAATTGGAGTGCATGCATAAGTTAAGGATGAAGACTGCAGAGTGATCTGAGGCAGCAATAAAAGAAAGGACCAAAGTAACACCGGCCGACTATGATGAGTCGGTAAATGATCATTCTCATAAAGGATTTCAGGCTTATAGGATTTGGAACAATATGAGATATCATGCTTCCAACCTTCCTCCCTCAACGTGCATACATTATGCAGGTGCACGTGGAGGAGGCGAGTCAGGTGAACTTCAGATAACGTGGGATTAAATTGTAAGGAGAGGGATTAGGCAAGGGGCTCCTGCCGAAGCTAAGGCTACGATCACAGTGTTAAATGGTAAAACTTCTCACAAGGCTGAGGCACATAGAGTTTGGGTTCTAATATAGATATCGTATGACGTAGTCAGGGGAACAGAAATAGATGGGCGATCATGGCGTGAGTCGTCGTGGACGTGAGCTTTGTGGGTGTGCTCATACACGGTTAGTGGTCAGAAACAGTAGGAAATGCAAGGCATGAGATCGTCCATGCTTCCCGCGCTGGTTATTATTCAGCATTACCCCCTAGTAAATGGAGACATGAAAACGAAGAAGAAGAAGATGGTGAGGAAATTGGTGATGATGTGGGAAGATCTGAATTTGTTTGTGTTAAGTATCATATTTTGAATCCTTGAAGGATTTTTAAAGAACAACTGGGGGATGATCAAAAATTGTGATATCTACGGTTTTAGGGTTTGCTTGGAGGATTTGCTGGGAAATTTCTCAAGAGCAACTCCGAAGGAAAATGAGAATGAGAGGACTCGGCCGGGGTTTCCCACGAAGCTCACGCTGGTGCTTTCTGGGAGTCTTCAAGTCATTAAAGGAGAATTCAAAAGCACCTGGGCTATTCTGTCAGGGGAGTTTTCTAGGGTCTTTTTTTTTTTTTAAGTTAACAACTTTTTAATATGCTTAGTAAACTAGTTCATGGGGACTTTTGAACCTATATTTCTAAGGGGTAAAGAAAAGATCAATTCTAACAAAATAAGGTTTCCTAATTTCTCTTATTCCATCAGCGTGAAGGGTTATTTAATTAGAAAATATATCCTCAACTAGCCAATAAGATTTTAGCACTTAATATCATATAATTTTTTTTGGTGGCCATAAGGTGTCTTAAGCGGATTAATCTGCTTCAAAAACGCCTATAAAGCCATCACTACGCTAAACTATTTCCCATATGAGCGGGAGAAATCACAAAGACGATAAGCTCTACCACAAAACATAGTTTGATGGTATATTATTAACTATAATTATCTCTTTGTTAGATACAAACAATTAATGAGTTCATCAAACTTATCTTTCAAAAACAAAGATAATTAATAACAAAAAATAGGCTATTCGACACATAAAACTAACATTCTCGTCCATGTAATATATTATTAAACCATGATGACATCACATGGATAGAATAAGCTACATCCTTTCTTATATTGATCATATTATACATTATCATTAAACAGAGTTATATGTCATTATACTTGCCATTCATCCATTTATCATAATACTTAGAATTTGAACTCATATACCAGTCATCCTTAGGGAATAAATCTTATTAAAGTTTACATAAATTCATTTATGCCAAATACCAACAATAAGGGATGATGTTAAATATCAGCGAGTATTTAAAAATAGATTCAGAGTGTCAATACATAAAAACACAAAGTAATAACCTTATATGGCCTTAAAGGTACCTAATAATAAATTCTTTCTACTAGTTAATTAAATATATTGGGTGGAAATCATACATAAATGGATCCACGATTATAAAATTAGGCTAATGTGCTTGCATTGTATCTTTTATTTTTTAGCATCTTTAATAATAAAGTCTTTCCACTTTCCATGTCCATTATGTTTTAACACCCTTTCCAATACTGGTCGGTTTTAAAAAAATAAGACCGCTATGGAATTATCATAATAAATTTTTATTAATTTGAAAAAATTGGTGACAATTCTAAATCTTGAAAGCATTCCACAATATTAGCCAAATATGGGTTTCCTTGTATCGATACATCTCATATAATCTAAATCCTAAATATTCAATCACCTCTAGATGATAAAATCTCTAAAAAGTAGGCAATACTTGATCCTTAGTTTTCAGTATGCTATTAGTATCCCAATACTTTCTTTATAAAATCAAAATGATCAAACTTGGATTATTTTAATACATACCCTAACATTCTAACAAAAATTGATGTCTACTCGTACCAAGTCTGAGATGCCACATCAAACTCCCAAACAATAGATGCTTACGGATTTTTTCAATTTCTATGTGTTGGAAGCCCCTCTTCGAGCATTGCATGATATTAAATATATCATATTTTTTAGTGGAACAACTCTTGGAGAACACTTTTCACATTAAATCTCTCTGAACTTCGTGTATATATTTTTTTGAGACAACCATAACAATGCCTATAATCTTTCACCAAATATTTCAGTTCTTATCACATAGGATGCCTCACCCACTCGCATCTTTCATTTCAAGGTTCTTAGCATGGATTAAAATATTGAGATATATTGACGATATATCGTCAATATATTGGGTGTCGGGCCTTCCCGACACGATATCGTAATTCGATAGTCAATTGGAGGAAAAATCGCCTAAAATTGATCCCGATATCGCGATATATCGGCCGATCTGGAGTATATGACGGCGATGTCGTGTGACGTTGCTGGAATTTTAAATTTTTAATTTTCTGGATTTTATGTTTCAAAAATTAATGATATATCATCGATATATCGGCGCATTTGACGTGGCGCGTGAGAGGTGGGAGAGTGGGCGCATGGGTTTGGGAGTGTTGAGGAAAAAGTGGAGGAGTGTAGGGACCACGGGAAGGGACCATGGGGATGCATTGTCGACCAACCGAAATGCAACAACCCAAAAAGCAACGATGGAGGATATTTTGACGGGATAACATTTGCCTTTATGACGGCAATAACTCCTCTCCCCAAGTCTCACCACTTCACCCACTATTCTGGCCCTTTTCTCTCCATATTTAACTATTCCTATTTCCTATATCATTTATTGCCTTATTTATTTATATACGATTTCTTCAGTTATATGTGGCATGCTTTCGTTCTATTGGACAAATTCTCCCGTGTAGTATTGTCTTTATTAAGATGAGATCACGTCGTGAATGTTGTAATGGAATTATTCGATTTTAATTTTAGTTTTGAAATCTGACTGCGGTATAATATAAGTGTGTATTTTAGTATTAATGTTATTTTACGAGCTTTTCTAAGTATTCCAATGAATTCCAAAATATTTTTTGTTAATTTAGATATATCGATATTCGTATAAAAATATTCGCTGATATATCTTTGATATATAAATATATTAATAAAAGTCGAGAATGCCAGATATATCGTCAGAAAGCAGATGTCTTTTAACGGCAGTTGCTTGGACATATTCTTCGTCTCATCTCATTTGACATCTCAAAGGACTTATAATCAATAAAGAGAAAGCTTGTTTCTTCTCTGACACTGGTTTCCAAAGCAGCCAAACATGGATTCGATCATGTCCTTCTTCCTATGTGTCCAGAATTTTGGTTTATCTCCACAAACAGATTCAGTCTCAGGAAATCCTCTTCAATAAAATAGGAATCATAATCATCATCATCATCATCATCATCATCTAAACCATGGCTTTTGCAGAATCAAGAACAGAGTCCATGTCCATGGCCATTTCTTCTTCCCTAACAGCAGACATGATTCAAGAACTCCCCATCTCCACAACCACCCACCTCAAAGGCGGCTCTTATTCACTTATCTTCCCTCATCTGCTTTGAGGTTGCTGTGGTGGCCCCTCTGGGCAGAGCCAGCATTAAGCAGCAGGGCCTTTGCTGACAATTTGGGGTTCTTGGTGCTTCCCGCTATGGAGCATTCAGAGGCTCTTGTCACTGCTGGGCTCTCACTGCATTTCCTGGTAATGGGGTTTTGTGAATGTTTCAAACATTTGGCCTTTTAGGGGGTCCCTCATGGGGACATGGAAGTTCTTCAGTGTGGTTGCCAATATAGCTGCTTTCCCTGTCATGTGTATGGACTATTTAGACAAGCTTTTCTCTGTTTTCTCCTCTGGTCTGCTGACTTGCCTCTAGTGGAGTTCCTCTTATCAGCAATTACTTTTTCTAGATTATACTGGTTTAGTTTATAGTGGGAGATATGTACTTTGTTATTTATGAGTGTGATTTCTCTCTTCCCTTTCCTTACTCATGTCCTTGGATTTCCATCCCCAAGGTGTCTCACAGATGGGTGGGTTTAGGACGAAGGGTGTGAAGAGATATTGGAATCTCTACTTCAATACCCTCTTCTGGAACTTAAACTTTTGGGACAGTGTCAAGCACTTGGGGTGAAACCCCCAGCCAGCCTTCCCTCATGCATTTGTTTTCTGCTGTGATTCTCACTTGTTTTTCTTGCTTGATTCCTCTCTTTTACCATTGGTGTTGTTTCTATGGACCAGAGTGAGTGGAACTGGATTGCTGCTTAATGCTGCCATAGTCTCCTGGAGGGAATGGCTAAGTCTCCATTGAAATAGGTGTAGTTCTGTCCTCAATTGGTCTATTTGAAGCTCAGCTTAGCAGCTGTGTGTACCAGCTTGTGGGCATGGCAGATTTAGGATTCTTGCCGCGATTTTCGCAGTTCGATCCGTGGTTTGACACTCCTGGGTGGGAACACTGCTAGCTACAAATTACAGTTGGGCTTCCTTTCATGGACTTCACTGACATAGTAGCTTCTGCAAACTTTTTGTACAGCTTGGGGATGTTGCTGGAGTTTGCATCCTTCCTCTGGCTGAGGAGGAAGCTGCCTGCCCTGAGGAGGCCTTACCGGGTTCCGATGAGGCTTTCGGGATTAATCATAGCATGTCTGATTCCATCTGGGTTTCTGATATTGATAATGGCCATTGCTTCCAAGATTGTGTTCTTGTTATGTGGTATGGTGACGGTGTTTGGAATTGGAATGTATTTTCTGATGAAGCTTTGCAAGAAAAAATGGTTTAAAGTTCAGCCAGACAATTCTATGAGCAAATTACAACCAATGTAATCTTACATTAATGCATCTGGTCTTTTCTTTGTGTTTCATTCATATGTGTCTAAATCAATAATCTTCTCTCTGCATATCAAACTAGAGATATGGTTGCAGAAATTGCATGTTGTATCTCTTTTCTTTATTTATTGAAGAAATTAGGATTAGTGGATGAATAAATAAAAAGGAATTTAAAACACTAATGCTCCGTTTGGAACACGGAAAGTAATATGGAAAGAAAAAAAATACGAAGGCTCCTTTTGGAACCCAGAAAGTGTAGGGATCAATGTATAGTGGAAGTTTAAATCATGATTGAACAAGATGTGTGCTAAACTAATGTCGTCATTATTAGGTTTACTAATAACGGCAGGCATGCATTGTTACAGTGCTTAAATCTGCATGTGGGGACCAAAGGAAGAACATAGTAACTTATATATGTAATTTAAGGAGAATGTGTACAGGTCCTAGGGAAGGGGGGATTTATTTACAGACCCCAAATCTAATATATAGGATTGCTTATCTCTAACTCAGCAATCCTACCTTATAGGGACTTTCTCATCTATCAATGCATTAAACTCGTGCCTTATTAGGTTTCTTGCTTCTGACAATTAATTAATGGGTTTTGTCACTAATTGGCTAGCACATGGATCCGGCGACACATTATTAATATTAGGTGCATATCATGACTCAAATGCGTTTTAAAGCATAAATCCAACAATCTCATTTGCTCATAAGCAAGTCTGGGGACCGTGTACTTATCCCGTGCTGAAATTACCTAAAGCTGATTATAACTCTAAGATTAATAATATTACATATTAAATGTATATTTCCTTTGTAAAATATCGATAATTAATTTACGAAAGGTTTATCGGTTTCTCTTAGCAATCGATCGGTGTTTGTTCTCTTAACTTATCAATTTCTCTAATGGATCCAATGCACTAACTTGATGTCTTTTAACATTTAGATGCTTGAAACATATTAAGAATATTTCATACAAATTCCATTTTTGTATATCTCATAAACTCTGGTGATCAAATGATCATTACCCAAATTATCAAGGTATTAGTCTTTAAAATGAGACCTCATTTATCAATAACTCAAACAATGATAATTACTTAACTACCAGTTCATAATATACTCAGGATTAAGAAAAATAGCATAACTAATATTGCTTGAGATTTAATTCCTTTTTATAGAATATTACCTTTAATTAAACCTCTCTTGACCCTCTCAAAATAAGTGCAACATAACTCACTCTAATATTCTATAATAATCGAATGGAGTGTTTAAAGAAATAGGGATATTACACTCTAAATAAACTGCTCAACTTTATTTATCAGTTGTAAGACGATTCATAAATTATGAGAACATATGACCGTGTCTTCAATAGACGTAGCTATATGATCATATCCTGCATAATTAATCTGGACCTTATACATGAAACATCAGTGTGTATAAAGTACCATTAAATGAAGTACATTTAGTCTTGCTCTTAGAGCATAAATGTAATATCTCACTTACTCTAAAGTAAGCTGGGACCTCCTAAGACAGTACAATTTACATGCTTCTCAAACACGCTCGGAAAATTCCATGATAAAAAAGTACGCTAGAGTTCTCTGTGCTGCAATTTTACTAAAACTCCGTATCCATGGAAATCGAGTTATTCTTGAGTGTTTCCAAGACTCCCCTTCAAAATACACCAACATATAATCCTTAGTTTCTCTTTAGATACTTGAGTATATGTCTTCTCTCTGAATCCGATGTTCTCCCGAGGATCGGTTACATGCCAATTCAGTTCCCACTACATAGTAAATATCTCACCTAGTGCATAATGTGGTATACATGAGACTACCAACAGCCGAAGCATAAGGCTTCTCACTCATGAGTTCTTTCTCTTCGAGAGTTTTATGGTGATTGTCCCTTAGAAAGATGAATTCCATGTCTTAAGGGTAGAAATCCCCTCTTGGAATTCTCCATGCCAAAACTAGCTACTAGGAAGTTTGGTACCCCAAGTCTCTCATATCAAAATGCTATTTTAGCTAAACCACTTATATCGACAACATCTTCACATTTGTCTCTGATTAGTAGGATGTCATCCACGTAGAATAGGGAGGAACTACCATTGTACTTTGAATCTTTTATGCACACATGGTTTCAGCTCTTTCTTATCCGAATCAACACTTCCAATGTTTCCCTCTAGGAGCTTCTACAAGAGACCATACTAGGTTTGAACCCATAGATTCCATCTCACGGTCCATTGCCCTTTTCCACTCTTGCACATCAACATCTTCCAATGCTACTTCATATGTGGTAGGATCATCACCTAGATTATCCAAAATGACTTGATATATCTTTCCTAACAAGGCATGCCTTAGCAGGTTTATATCATTATCTCCTGATACAAGTTCTTTGCATTGGTTGTTGTACATGCATAAGAGGATTCAAATTTTATTAGTTCAAGTGGGTTCAAACCTTTTCACTATTTTCCTAGTTCTTGAGTTTTGGGTGGTCTTGAGTTGTTTCCTGTGTTTGTTCACCTTCGGGTACATATTGAACATATTCCCCTCTTTGAACATCGAGAAAATAGGGATTGAAAATTAGGAAGTTTCTTATGGATCTCGAATTGAGTCAAGCTCTTTAAGAACCACTTTGTTCTAAGTTTAAAATTGGCCATATAGTCTTTTCTAAAAGTGGCGTGAGTGCTGTGTGCAGCCTTCTTTTCCTTTAGATTATAAAATATTCCACCTCTCGTTCCCTTATGATAACTAATAAACATACACAATTCTATAAGAGATTCCAACTTTTGTGATTTCTATGCTAAGACATGTGTTGGGGCACCCCAAAATCCGAATATGGTTAAAATTGGGTTTGCGTCCTTTCCATAACTCTATGGGTATCTTTGAAATAGAATAAAGATAGGCCAATTTGGTATGTAAATAATTGTTTCTAAAACATATCCTGAGCGATTTTGGTAATGATGAGAAAATGGAATGAATCTTTTACCGGTGATTCTTTAATTAATACATATAAAAAATAAATAAATCAAATATGTTATAAAGTAGTTTTAATATTCAAAGAAAATGGAATGAATCTTTTATCGGTGATTCTTTAATTAATACATATAAAAACCCTTAATTCAAAAACTTTCAATTAAGATAATATACAAACTTTAATTCTAAAGTACAGTGCTATATTTGTAAAAAATGTTGGTCTCTAATTCTTCTCCGTCTTCTTCTTTTAGATATATTTCTTGGATACCTAATAAAAAAAACACCATTATTAGAAATGTGGTCAACAAATACTGAACTAGCAACATAAAGTACTTTCAATTACAATAATAAATTAAACATAGATACATATACATCAAATAGAGATGGATGCCAAAACAAAATTGTAGAAAAAGCGTCCTCTTGGTAAGAATAGAAAAAAATATATTAATCAAAACAAAAAACATAAGGATCTTATGAAACATTATTCAAGAGAGGATGGCATGTAATAAAAAGAAACTATAAATAAGCAATAATATAATAATTGATACAGAAAAAATATCTAATGCAATTGAGAAAGAATACTAAGATATTGCAGAAAGTGACCCAATTAAAAATTATTATCTTCAAAGTCAGTTGCAACCATCTTCTCACCGTAGTGAAAAGATGGTTTGTCATTCTCTCATCCTTTTAATATTATATATTATTATGAGAGTGTTCCATTACTCCTTTGTTTCGATAACGCTGAACTACACATACTTGTTATAAGAAGACAACCAACTGATGTTCTTCTTGACATTATATAACATATCATTAGCATTGAGCTTGATTGAAGATGTTGACCAAATAGACTCACACCAATCCCATTTTCCATACATGAAAATCACAAGGAAGTGAGGAAAGAAATAGCCTAGATAAAAGACATTAGAGATAAACAAGCATTAATTAGGCTCAAGCAACTTCATGGGCAAAACAAAAATCTAATGTTCAATTAAACCCAAAAAGAGTAATGCCAAATCCAAAATAAAGTACTTTTTAGAACATTCAAATATGAAAAATAAATGAAACACAAAAGAAAAATTGAGCTGGCCAAAACTGATCCAAAACGAGTTTCATTTGCTAGGAACACCATCCAAAATTCCCAGATGGCCTAGAAACTAAAATAGGGTTCTTTGTCCTAGCATCAACTCACTATAAAATCTACATAGGATTCCCTAGGACCTTGAAACTATTCACAATGTTGAAATCTATCCTAAGTTGCCAACCATATATAATCAAATACTCTTTGGTTGTTAACATGTTTAAAAATAAATAGGAAATGAATCACATACTTATTTGAAACACACCTTACAAGCAAAAATAAAGGAATTACAATGAATTTGGGAAAATAAACAAAGAGGTAACCTAAGCATTAATAAATACTATAAACGTATATAACTACGAAACTAAAACCGGCTAAATGATTTTACTAAAGTATAATATTCATACATAATAAATCCCACAAAACAAATTTTGAATTTTAATTTTTAAGTTCTAAGTTCTAAATTATATGACAAGACTGCGACGGACACCTCGGGGTACCTCGGGTGGTCCTGCCTAGTGGAGTCCCATTGTACAATCCCTAGGAATGCACAAAGGGTCCGCCTAAAGAGAAATAACGCATCGATCATATCATTATCTCTCGATTATATAGAAAAATCCATGACCGACCTATCCAAATGTAGGTAATAACCCTGGCTATACATAATAGGGACCCATATGAGTTTAATACTAATATCATAACATTCTAAGAGTATTTGAGAATTTAGGGTTACAAAATAAAAATAAATAGGTCCAACAATCCAAGACAAATGGATGGGGTAGAGTACTACAGCTGTCGCAGAAAGAGCGGTGTTGAATCTGGCGCGAGTAAGGCCTGGCGCCCGGACCTAGGAGCAGTTTAAAGCAATAAGCGTGAAATTAAATCTCGATGAGTGGCATAATTTATAAGGAAAATAATGTTTTAATTTTTTTAAACATTTAAATACTCTACACCAAGGCCTCCACGTTCATCTTTGTAAGGTTCCCCATTGTAGCGTTTCCACAAAACTTAACTGCAAAACCTAACAATATGAAAGTCATGCTCGATAAGTTAACCCACTTCATTATCGAGAACCTTATAACACAGATTTATTCACCACATAAAAATTAAATGCGTAAAACATATGAACATCATAGCCGTCTGATTAATCATGGAAAATACAATAATCATAACTATTAAAAGAAAGTTATGCCTTACTTTCGAAATAACGATGTACACGTACCATATCATCGACTATGTACCATACCATATACACAGCGATGTACCATACCTTATCTGTATGATGCTTTTATACATTATGCCCATCCTAAGCAAGTAGGACACCCCGCTCACGGTAACCAACATTGGGAAATGTTGTAGTAAAACTAATGATAATAAGCGAGTGGTAAACCCGACCTCCGCGGCCGTGGAAATAACATATAGTTGGATGAGCGACTCCAGTCAGTGGCAACCCGAGAATCTGCGCGGATGAAACTACAGGCGCAAGTAGATGGAAATAATATATAGCGGTTGGATGTAACCAGCCTCCGACCGTGACAATCTCGAGAATACCAACCGTTAGGTAAACCCGAGGCCTCACGGTCGTGGAAATAATATATAACCGTTGGATGCCCAACCAACCTCTGCGACGGGTAAATCTCGAGAATACCAAAGCGTCGGGTGGGCGGAGCCTCCGCGGCGATGGAAATAATATATAGCAGATTGGATGTAACCAACCTCACGACACCGTGGCAATCTCAGTATACTAAACCGTCGGGTAAACCGACCTCACGGTCATGTAAATAATATATGACCGTTGGATAAAACCAATCTCACGACACCGCCGTGATCCCGATTTTTCACAATATAGTGCGGAACTGATCCTACTAGTCTGATATGGTACATCACCTTATAACCTCCAACTCGATGTCCTTACTCCACGTGTACCTTTTCCAACGTCACTTGTGTCTTAGGTTAAGAATTTATGAGCACTTTCCCTGACTCAATCCACTACATTGAAGATCTTTAGTTCCTCAATTCAAGCGAAATTTGAGAAATACCTCGATGACCATATTCCTCGACCAATTATTAAAAACACATATATTTAAAATCCATTTCATAAAACAATAATTTCTCCAAAGGGGTTTAAAACCCAATCTACATGCCCAAAATGTCTAAATACCACGAGACTCATCCATGAAACCCGATTACAACTTCAAGAGTGAAAATGTTGACAAAATTCACATGAAATGATAACTTGTTTTATATAAAATAGATAATCACATTTGTATACAACCAATCATTTGATCAAAAGCGAGAATATATATAAAATATTTAATCTGATAGATATATCAATATAATACCAGTCGTGTTCAAAACATATAAACCACTCACACAGGACTACAGACCTTTCAGTCTTGTCCTTCCACAGAGATCGTCTCATTTCGGCGTGAATGCACGTAATATAAATAAAATACCACTTAGGCTCAGTAATTGGAGCGAAGCGACATTGGGATATCCTAAGGCCTTAGAATAACTTAGAACTATGAGACCATCCAAATTGAACTCCAGCGGAGTCCATTTTACGAGTGTGCCTATAGGCGATACCTAAAATTGGGGCTTTTCACCGGAGCTAATTTATATCGAAAGTGAACCATCCAAGCTAATTCCTAAAAACATCGATTTCACTAGCTGGCAATTTTGCCAAATTTGACCAATTGGTACTCTATTTGATCGACTTCATTAAAAACAACTAAAATGGAAAACTAACCAAGCGACGTCCAAAATTTACAAACCACATATGGCTAGGCGAGACCAGAACTCATTAGTATTACCATTACCTTTGGTCAACTGATCCTTGTGGTGGCCCGGAAAACTTCGATCGGCCAGTCGACCAACTTTGTTTCGTCGTAGCTTCCAAAGCGTAGGAATGCGCAAAAGGGACCACGTAGATGAGTTTAGAGGGTCAAAAAATGGTGGAAAGGAGCTATGGGGTGGCCTGAAGTGGCTGAAAATGGCCGAAAAATCACGAAATGCCCGGTTACCCAAGGTGGCGACGCGCGTGAGCGGATCTGGCCCAGCGTCCGGCGACGGTTGGCGTGGGGTAGCCCGGCGTGACCGTCCGGAGGTGGCGCACCTCCATGGCCGGCGCGTGTTGCAGTGTGGTGGCCGGTGGTGCCTCCTTTGGTCGATATTCCCTTGCTCGCAAATGGTGAAATATTGTTCGGGTCCACAAGTTTGGAGAGCTTCTCTAGGGTTTTGGAGTTCAAGATGGTGTTTTGGGGGCTAGGGTTTCATTTGGCATCCAAATTTATGTTTATATAGGGACTAGGGTCGCTTTCGGGTAAAAGCGGAAACAGGCACGACAACGATAAAAAAATCTTTTAGTTTGAACTTCTGGGGGTCATAACTTTTTATCAGTGGAGTCGGTTTGACATTCAGCAGTCATATGAACTTGCGTGTCGACCAGAACTACGAAATGGTGTCTTAGTCAGCTGAAATTATTCATCCTTGAAAAAGTCAACTTTGGTCCACATACTAAGTGTTGGTCACACCTAGTCGTCTGGTCAAACTTAGTCGAAACATGGTGACGTGTTTACAAACTTGTATTATTTGGTCTTGGGTCATTACAAATATGCGAACATATAATATAAATATGTATAAGCTATCACTACAAATCTTAGGTCAAGATAAAATTATATAAAGAAACATATGACTACTTTCCCCCAAAATAAGGACAAAAAAGAAAGTAGTGCAAAAGAGGAGAATTATAACAAAAATTTGAACATTAATCACACTAATGACAATATCCTTTGCCTATCAAAAAATAAATAATGACAATATCCTCAACAAATTATCTTGTATTTTCTATCACATTCCTTCATAGCCCCTTGAAAGAAAAAAAACTACAGTCAACATGCCAAAAAGTTTCCCTTCAACCAGACTAGTCCATTTCTCTGCAATAAGACCCATTTAGAAAGTAAGTTATCTTCTCTTGTTTTTTTTGCTCATTTAAAAAAGTAATTTTTTGGCAATTTTTTTCCTTCTAGGTTCAATCAAACAACAACTTGATTTGCTTGAGTAACATCTTTCTAGGTCCAATACTAACAAATCATAATCTTAGATCACATGGTTGAGTGTAGATCAATCAAATAACTCTAGGTCATGGGGCTTCGCGGTCCCCAGCTACTTTTGTCTTTGGCAGTAGATGCTCCACAAGTTGTTAATGAGAAGTTCTCAGTTACCTCAGCCACCCTTTTGTTGTTGAGACTCTATCACTACCCTTTAGAAGGTTGTGTTGCCTTTTGGTTTGGTTCTTAATACCATAAGGTTCCAAAGACAGAAAATCATACAGGTGTGTGTTCTATGAATCTAAGGAAAACCTTCTTTTAAATTTCAAGAAATAAATAAATTAACAAAAGCCAAGTTCATTTATAATGATCCTCACAATCAGTAGGTCCCATTGTGCATTTTTGTTGAATTCTAATAAAGCATTGACAAAAATGAAGGAAAGAAGGTTTCCATGGGTAAAGTTATCACTCATAGTGACACAAATTTTTTTTTTTTTTTTTGACAGGTATACTCATAGTGCCATACTTATTATCTAGAGAGCTCCAAGTACAAGAAAATACAATATTTGAGGGCCTTTGTCCACAGTGTGATGACTGCTTCTACCAAGTAAAAGTGGGTGATAGAATAAGAATTGCCACTAATTAACCTCTTAACCCCACTTGCCAAAAAACAGGGGAGAAACATAGTAGAACTAACTGAGATGAATTTTTTTTTTTTTTTGTCAAATTTCTTTCTTTGGTGTTGTTGATTTTTTAGTTTGCTATGATTCACGGGTAAATTTATAATCGAATCTAGGATAATTGTTGAAAGCCCAACTCTAAAAAAAAAAAAAAAAAAAGCTTAATATATGTGACACCCCAATCCTAAGGGGTCTTTTTTTTTTTTACCCTTTATAAATTACGTCTTGTGAGAATACCTCTCCATGAAGCAGCCCGACCATGGTACAAACCTTGTCTTGCATGCGTCGTCGCTCGCACATGGACTTCTGCATGCATTGATGGCTTACGGCGCCACAGCGCGACGAGCATCGCATCCGCAGCGCCGCAGCTTGGTTGCGGCGATTACCTTACCTTTGTCGCGACGCCGACTCCATGTCCTGGGAACTTACGTCGCGGCGGAGGGCTCACCTGTTACCTTATGAGAAAGCGAATCTTCTGTCGTGACATCAAATTCTCTATCTTGACATAAACTCTCTTGGCCTTTGCCCCAAACTTGGTCGCGACAAGATTTTACTCTATCGCGACATAAATTCTCTTCACCTTAGCCAACTCTGTCACGACATAAAATATTTTGTCGCGACATGAAAACTCTCGGTCTTGGCCAAACTCTGTTGCAACACAAAAATACTCTATCGCGACATAGAAACTCCTGGCCTTAACCAAACTCTGTCGCGACACAAAAATACTCTGTCGCGACATAGAAACTCTTGGCCTTGACCAAACTCTATTGCGACACAAAAATACTCTATCGCGACTTAGAAACTCTTGGCCTTGACCAAACTTTATCGCGACATAAAAATACACTATTGCGACATAGAAACTTCTGGCCTTAACCAAACTTTGTTGCGACAAAGAAATCCCTACCAAGACCAAACTTTGTTGCAACCTGAGGTGTAACACCTAATCTCTTTAATAGGTAGTAGTCTCGGTCGCAACATGAAAACCTCTGTCGCGACATTGTCACAACAGAAAAGCAAGCACTGTCGCGACATGAAAATATAATGTCGCGACAGCTACTTTATGCTTGAGAACCATGTCGCGACATAGAAACTAATCACGACATAGGACCAAAGCTTCTGTCACCCAACCCGGGGAAACCCTATTGCGACCTAAATCTTGCATAAACCTGCAATAGCCTTTCTGGCATTTCCTGCACCTCCATCTTTTTTCCAAGACACTCTAAGTTGTCACAATATCCTCAACATAATAAAGGTAACATAAAAATCTAGGAAAAACCTGTCAAACTGTATTAAACAATTCGAAATGAGTTTTATTACAACTCTTCTCTTTTACATAACAGAAAACTAGATAACTATCCAGAATTTTACAAAATACATAATGAGCCATAATCTGGCCTTCTTTACCATTAAGGCCTCATATGAGTTCCACCTCCTGGTGTACCTCCAGCACCTGAAAAATATTTTCCCACGATGGGGTGAATAATGCATAGTAAAGCAATTCTCCTACAAGGGCTACTCCCCACCTAAGTGCTCATGCAATGCCATGATTCAATCATTACAAACACATTGAGCAACAACATATGCATTTCTACATGAATGCTCACATGTCATGCCAATGTCCTGAGCCATCACTGACTCCCTCGCACACGCATATGCCCTGTATGAAAAACCTTCATTTCCAAAACAAAATATTTTTGTTTTATTTTTTTCAACTCCTTGGACCGTCTCCAAAAAATCGCTTTATTTAAAAGCCATGTGTCTTTTGTGGATAACGAACTTTTTGGGGTTTCACCGTAGGCATTGTACACCTTTCTACACTGTCGCAAACTTTCATCGTTGGATGCATATGTCTGACCAAGAATACAGGCCTTTCACCTAAGGGGGTGTCTATCCCTTCTTACTACTACCCGACACATAATTTCAAACCGTGCGACTCTAGGACGTCGTCCCTTTTTCAGAGCCCACCATTTAAACACCAAACACAGTGTTTTTTCATGTCATGCACTCACATCCGTTTCACGCGATGTCCCCATGCATATGTAATGCAGAATGCCATTGTATGTTCTTTCATGTTACATGCATGATGAGAGAGCTACATGCAACATTTATGGTTCATGGATAATCATATCTACAACATAATATTTACATCCATAATACAACCCATGTAAATACATCAATTTCAGCATATATTCACATGATTTTTCACACACTTGCATGTCATTCAATCAAACAACAACACATAAAATTGGATCTTCATGTTTATACCTAGAACAGTACACACAGTTCAGCATGTCAGTCCATGTCCAGCACTGACACACTACAAAATCATCATACTCAAGCCCGTATTTTCCGGCCCGGTACAACGCCCGAGCGTAGTTCGAGAGCATGAGACCAGAAACTAGTCAGTACTTCTCCGCTGATTTGATCACAACTATTCTTGAATCGGCCCCACCGTTAGGGCTACACCTCAGCCGCGAATGGCCCTTAGACAGAGACTAACGGTAGGAGAGAACCCCCATCTTGGAGTGCGATCCGGCTCGCTTAGTCGAGACTCGTTGTTGGCTTATTTGGAATACCGGTAGAATCTTGGATTTCAGCCCCCTTTTTCCTTTCCTTTCTTTCCCCCTTCTTTCTATCTTTTCCTTCCTTCGTCCTTATCCACCACTTGATCTTTCTTTAGGGGTGTGACACATGGCTCCCATGTGTCCCCTTTTTGTTTTGCCATTTGGTGACAAGTGTCATCTATGACACTTAAACCACTCATTAATCTTTCATCCATCCTTATCCGCTCCAGCGATCTTATCAGACCATGAATCTGCGCCCCATATGGCATTTGCCACATGTCCCTATTATTTTTCATTTCATGATGCCATGTGGTGTCATGCCACACGTTGTCATGCCATTTACCCATCTTATCTTGAATTACGTGAAATTTCGATCGCCTCAGAATTCGACACAATTCGTCAGAGTAACTAAACTTCATGAGACGAATTTATTGGTGAGCTCCGTTCCGTCACCCGAGGTCTAAGAAATTTCCAGATTTTCCACTTGTACTATAACGATAAATTACCGTTTTACCCTTTTTCAGAAAAATTGAATTTTTCCCGGGTTTTACAATATGAATGCTTTTGCTCACCAAATTCAAACCACTTTACATATGACAAATAATAATGGATAGGAACTTTGCACACCTGATCAAGCCCTTTAATTCCCATACCTAAGCGTTACCAAAACTCGATAGTATATATTTTTAGTAATGAATTTTAATAAACCCCTACTAAAATTATGTGACTCTATCACATTTTTCTTGTAGCGTATGTTTGTTGTCCTTCCACTAGCACATTCATCGATAAACCATTTCATTGATTCTTCTGTTATATAATGGATAAACCATGACAACACAAACATAAAACTCCAAAATTTTGCTCACTGTTTTCCTTGGTTTCATCATAAAACAAACAGAAATATTACAAGTAGAAAAAGGACTTAGACAACTACCTATAACTCAACGACAATCGTTGGCAAAATATGAAGTAACATTTGTTGCCATCAGCAACCTCTTCAATGTTGCTACTATTCTATATCTTGTTCTCTAATCATCACCGGTGAAGAAAAATTATGCATCCCCTATTACAGCTTGGAGTCAAAATACCTAGAAAATAAAGAACTACAATAATAAATGATCGGTATATCCTAATGCAAAGATTTCAGATGATAATCAGGTCGAACATTTTCCACCTTCAGTTTGTCTAGAAGAGGTGAAAATTCATTCAAATCCATGAAAATGCAAGGGAAGAAGAACCCATTTTGGTACTCACAATAAAATTATGTGTGTGACTAACCTTGAGCCTCAATAATCGATTTTGCCGAAATCGAGAGGTTAGGGCAAGAATGGTTTCCGACTTCCCCGTTGTAGAGATCAAGAAGCATAAACTAAGACCACTATTGGAATTAGGCAAGGGGATGGCCACAAAGAAAGAACATTGAAAGAAAAGACAAGAAGAAGAAAGAAGGATGTTCTGGGTAGAGATTAATCAAAAAATAGAGAACATTGAAAGCAAAAGAAGAAAGAAGGTGTGTGTGTGGTATGTGGAGAGAATATGATCTTTAGGGTTTACTTTTTTTTTTTTTTTTTTTTTTTGAGCGGAAAAAAAATCCTAATACCTTAAATATCTAATAACTTAAAAATAAAAATGTGAAACCTAACATTATGTTGTCAATTTATAAATTAAATATCAATTATCTTAATTTTCAAGGTTGCACAAATTAATTCATTCATTTTAAATAAAATGCATGTGAATTTTTGTTAAAAAATAATGGAAAATAGTTTATGAAAATGTTATATTATATCAATACAAACTAAAACAAAAATTACATTTTCAACAAAATTTATGAAAAATAAAATACGGTATTGTCCATATGTTTTGTAACAAAATTTACATTTTCAACTTTTAAAAGTAACAACACATTGAACAAACATTGAAACAAATTTTAAATTTTGTTGCTAATAGATATATTTTGTGACAAATTCCTTTTTTCATGTTAAAAATTTGTTGCTAAATATCCATTTTCTTGTAGTGAGTAACAGAGCATCAACCTCAACATATCTAAAGAAAAAGGTTTTTTTTTCTATCCTTTTAGAGACTCCATTTTGCTAGACATTTCGAAGATATGATAATTGAGAAATTATCCCCTCTTTAGCCTAGTAAGACTTGAACTCTTGAAATAGGTATTCACCGCCTCGGTCAAACCGAAGCCTCTTGATAGTTGATATGGATGCCCAACTGCTTTTCTAAGTCAGCCTTATATTCTCAAAACTTTTCAAAAGCTTTATAATTATGACGCATTAGGTAAACATATCCATATCCTAAGTAGTCATCAGTAAAGGTGATGAAATACTCATACCCGTCTCTTTCTTTCACAGACACTTATCGTCCACACACATTATATGAAAATTAATCCCAACTACTTAGTAGCCCGATTTCGTGGCAATGATAATTTTTTCATTTTTATTCCAAACATGATTCACATACTGGTATAGGTTCAAAGATCGAGGAATTTAAAATTCCACTTTTAACCAAACTGTAAATTATATTATGATTAATATGACCCATCACAATTGCCACAAATAGGTTATATTTGAAAACTTTCATTTTCTTAGACAAGGTGAGTTGTTCATTATCAGAATATTCAATGGCATTAATACTATAGGACAAAGGAGTTAAAAAGAATACAAATCATTTATCAATAATCTAGAGAGAATAAAAGTATTATTACCCTTTATAAAAATCAATGAATTAAACTGCACTATTAAACCATGTTCAACTAAACAACTAACATAAACCAAATTCCTCTTAAAATCCGAAACAAATAAACGGTCTAATAAACGTAAAGTTTTAAAAACATAACTCCACTAGTCCTACTATCATTGTGGAGAAATATTCTCTGTTTACCAATTTCAAGCTTCTTTGTCCTCTACAGAGTGGTCTACTTTGCTTGAACCACTCAAAGGAGTAGCAAACATGGTTAGTGGCTCCCAAATCAATGATCCATTTATCATTTAGTGGTCTCACACATTTCCTCCAATCATTTAGTAGCAAACAAGCCTCAATAAAATTTAGACTACCCATCACTTCCACAATACTAATGTGCCCCCATCATCTTTAAATAGTGGTCTCACACATTTCCTCCAATCATGCGAGTGTTCATTAGTGCCCTTATGGCTGCTTATCTAACAATACTTCTACTTTTAATAAACATCCTATCTGATGTTAAAAACCATGTCTGACACATGCTCCAGATCATTGATTTGCTTCCATAGATGTTCTACAACGCTGACAAGAATATAACAATGATTTGTCGTATTTGCCTATTGCCAGTCTACAAATTACTTCTTAATTTCCTTCTAAGCATTAGCAATGGGCTTCTTAGGCTTTAAGGTGGTTGTAATAAATTTGATTCTAAAAAACAAGAACAATGTAAAGATTGGTTTTCCATATGTCATAATTACTTCCATCTAATGATTTTTTACTCAAAATTGTAACTAGAGGATTAAAGGATTTCATTTTCTGAAATAAACAAAAAAACACGCAATCAACAAATATATCAATGAGTAGGTTTATTACTTATTGGAACAATATCCTAGTTTCCATTATAAACACTTATATTAGCATGTGATCTTCCAATTTCCCGGGGTCCATTGACAACCTGCTAACCTCGTTAATATCCGTATCATATCATAGACATACTGCTAGTAAAATCCATTGAGTCTCTTTCCAAGACTCAGATTTAACTGTAAAATCAGAGACTCTCCTTGTACCGGGAGCCACCAAAAAATACAACTCCGTCCAACATTTCTGTTGTACAACGACCACACTCGGTCCATGTGTGAGTAAAATGGGCCACCAGGCCCATGCATCACTCACAAAAATACATCAACTATATTACCATTAGTCTGCAAGAGTTATTATGACATTTTAATCAAAACATATATCAAATTAGTGATCTAATACATGTTTTACAAAAGAAATGTCAAAGCCACAATCCGGCTTTCTTCTAAAAAGCAGCCTCTAGTGAGTGTCGTCCTCCCTTACACTCTCTATACCTGAAATAATAATCCCTCGACAGAGTGAGTAAAGCCTAGTAGTGATAATCTTCTACATGGGTTACTCCCCACCTAAGTGCACATGTCATGGCAACCAAACACACTCAAGCAAATACATGATCTTACTTGAATGTCTACATGCCCAATCTCATGTCTCGAGTCCTCACCGACTCCCTCACACATGCCTAAGCTAAATGTGAGAAAAATACAGTTTTCAAAACAAAAGGTTTTTGTTCTCATAAACTTACTACCGAGTTTCAGTGAATATATTAGACAACCTTCCGAGGTGAATTGCTAGGTAATTCTCCGAAACGGTCATGGGTCCACCTCCGAGATGAACTGTTGGACAACTCTCCAATAGCAATTCTTCTAAAATCTTCCCTTGAAATCTTTCACAACCATTTTCACTTTCTTTCATTTTCGTGTCATGCACCTTTCACACCTATCGCTCTAGTGGTGCCCTTATGCATATGAAACGACATGTCATTTCCAATTCATGCTAATATATTTTACATGCATATATTAACAAAAATTAATTCACATACATCATGTCATTCAATACATAGCAATAACATCAAAATTAGCTCACATGGGCTAATAACAATTCAAGAAATTCATTTTGAATCACCCAACAACACAAAAATTCACACACAACTCACGTGAACAGTAGAACCCTAGGCTCGTCACTGTTCAAGGCCATACAATAGGGATTTTCTTCACTTTGTTCAAATATTTTGCGACTGAAACACCCATCCGCTTCTCAACAAATCCCTATCCATTGCAAATTTACTTGGCCTAAAGAATAAACCAAGTAGGAAACGATCCCTACCTCTCGAGTTGCCTGAACTCCATTGTGCACCTGTTCACGCAGAGTCTCAGAAGCCAGAGGATCAATTCAAGCTCAGCCCGACGAGAACCGACAATCCAAAGCTGGAAATCTGAGAGAAGTCACACTTTCTCTCTTCTAAAACCGCCTCTCACTCACGCCCGTTTCCAAAGCAATCGAGAAGAAGATGGTCCTTTTGTCTTTATTTTAATCTTTCACTTAATTCTCGTGTCCTTTATTTGATTTAAAAGCTTTTGACACATGGCTTGACCCAAGCTTTCATTCATCTCCATCCTCTCACTAATCACGCAACATAAAATGGGCATGGCATACGAAGAGCGACTTCGTCATATCACATGTCTCTCACAAGCCGTCATACTGCACTCGACACCCGATGCCTCGAAAAACGTGAAATTCTGACGTCCTAATTTGACGCACCGACGCAGTAATAGATTTCACGACGATTCCAATGGTAATCTGCTTCGCCATCCAAGATTCATAAAATTTCGTGATTCAATCGAATTACCATTTTACCTTTTCAAAAAATTAATTTTCGAAGCCTTACAAGGTAAGATATTTATAACAAACTAATATTTTGAACATGATACGGAAAGTGTCCTACCAAGTTAGCTCCCAGGAACTCAAATAGTAACCTATGACAGTAGTGAGTTTCTATGTTAATACGCTAGGAAACTCCTTAGGTAAGTCGTGTGGTCACAATGGTCCCTCTAAAAAACCCTGTACCTTAAGCTCTTATCGCCCTTGTAATAGGACTTTCCTAGACATGTACCAACAAGTCACTACCCATGGGAAATTGGATCTGGAACTTTCTCAAGTAACACAAACATGTATCAATCAAAACTTTGTTTCAATGAACTTTGAGCATTCAATGACACTAAATAAACCTCGTTGTGAGGATTACAAATGTTACTAAAATTGAATGTAATAACCATTAATTTAATTCCAAAATTATCTTTAATATCCAAGTGTTGTCAATGTTGGGTCATGCAACCTCATTAAAATTTTGAAACTATTTTAGATCCAATCCAATCAAATCCGATCATTTTTATCCGTTGGGGTATCACATAACCATTTTATTATTAGACCCTTAATGGAGCCCGGAGGTTTCAAATTAATTAAATTAATTTTAACCTTCACCCATTCAATATTTTACATTAATTTATTAGTGTTTTCCATAATATTATCTAGACATTAATGTTACTAAAATTGAATGTGATAACCATTAATTTAATTTCAAAACTATCTTTAATATCTGAGTATTGTCGACATTGAGTCGTACAATCTCATTAAAATTTTGAAATTATTTTAGATCTAATTCCATAAAATCTTATCATGTTTATCTGTTAAGGCATCACATAATCATTTTATTATTGGATCCTTGATGGAGTCCACAAGTTTCAAATTAATTAAATTAATTTTAACCTGCACTCATTCAATATTTTACATTAAATCAACTAGATTTTCCATAACAATATTATCTGGACAAAACAAATATCATTATGCACATGTATATATCCAATGATGAAATTATATGACACCACCTATTGTAAAGGGCATGTCAAGCATACATCACATGTTATATCTATATAAAACAATTGTAAGTAAAAAATAAATAATGGACCCTTAATCCATGGTTTCCTAGAAAAGGAAGATTACAAGCCCGATAGGGCCAAGAAGCCCAACTTAATATCTAGCCCGTAATCCATCTTTCTATCACAGCCTAAAATTCTTTGAAGTGTGGGCCAAATTAGAATTGGTTTCTAAGGTTTTTAAGCCCAAAAACAAAAACAAAAAACTCTAACTAGTCTCCTTCATTATCCGAGCACTAAAATCGTCGTCAAACTCCATACACAACTCGGATCATCATGAAATTTTTTTAGGAAGGTAGATCACCACATGAGAAACCAGTTAGCCAAAATTTGTCCAAATCCAACTCCGCACGCGCCCCTACGCGTTATTAGAAGTCAGAAACCAAAGTAGCCTTCAGTCATCACACAAAGCTCAAATCATTATGAAATTTTACAAAGGAGTAGAACACCACATAAGGAACTTACTAGTCAAATTTCATCTAAATCCAAGGTTGCACGCATTCCTAAGCAGGGTCTAAAGCTAGAAACTAAAATTGTTGCATGTGCTATACAAAAGTCTTATTGCCATGAAATTTTACAAGGAGGTAGAGCACCAAGAGAGAAATCAGTTGGCCAACTTTGGCCTTAATCCAAGTTGGCACGCACCCCCATGCACCCTCGGAAGCCAAGCACATGAGTCCTAGTCTCGGCCACTTTAGGCAACATGGGTGCGTGTCAGGTCTTTCGTCGACCCTCTTCCTCCCACTGACCCTCCTTTGTGTCCCTTACATGATTCTGGTGTTGGTTTGTAAGA
The DNA here is from genome assembly GCA_016808115.1 of Tetrastigma voinierianum. NCBI lineage: Eukaryota > Viridiplantae > Streptophyta > Magnoliopsida > Vitales > Vitaceae > Tetrastigma > Tetrastigma voinierianum. The sequence goes on from JAEQBH010000775.1 coordinate 45,015, forward strand.
CCCAGAATTTAAGGTTTCAATGAATAGTAAATTTCATTTTCGATAAGTATGTATTTGACTGGAAACGATCAAATAAATAGTAATTTTTGAAAAATGAGCCCTGAAGAATCGAAAATGTTCAAAATAATGTATTGAGGCTAACGGAACTAAAACAGATTTAAACGAAATTATTTTAAGGGGTGAGAATGTAAAACCTTGGAAAAATGTAATTTTTCTGGAAAATGGCTAAACGGTAATTTGCCACTGGAAAAAATCTGTAATTTTTCTAGATCTTTTAATAACGTAAACGTAATTTCACCGCTGAATTATCTCGCAAAATCTAGTCAACAGAGAATTTCATAAATTCCGAGACAAATTTCACTTAAATTCGGTGCGACTCGACATCGAAGAGATTCTAAAACGAGATTTTGTAAAAATCTCAAAATATCAAATATTTAAAGAATTGTCCATTTAAGATAGATGGAACTGAACGGGACTTAAAATAAATTGTTTCCTTGAGCGAGAACTGAATCGAAGAAGTGTGACACGTGGCTTAACGCGAGCCACGTGTCTATTGTCTATAAATAGTCACTAACATGCCAAAATATCTCATTTTGGTCTAAGACCAAACCGTAAGAGAGAGAGAGAGAGAGAGAAAAGAAAAAGGCAATCTTCTCTCTACGATTCACGAGTTTTCGTCACTGACTCGCTGGTCAAGAGTTGGTGTGCTGGTTTCACGTGAACGAGAGCTACGCGTGGGTACCGGAAACACAAGATTTCGCCAAGGTTCAAAGTATGGGTTTTTTGGAAAACCAAGAAAAGGTGGTGTCCCGAGAAATCACGCTATTCATAGGCTCCTACTCGAGCTTAATTTCTATCCAAGGTACGCGTTGTCCAAGTGGAGATGCTGCCCGCTTTTTTTCCCTTGACCCCATGATCAGGATTTTGTCATAAATCGCCATCACTCATCCGAATTGAGTGATCTCAAATTTCGGTAAATTGCATTGATGAGAATATATCTCTCAAATAAGTCTATCCAAATTCTACCCCTGGGACTCAAATCATCTTAAATGATGGTACATTGACGATGGGTCACGGGTCGCAGGTACCGTAACGTGGGAGGATTAAAGAAAGAACATGGAAGAGGTCACTCTTTCCGCTTGCTCAAGCCATGTATGAGAAAAATAATTGAAGCTTGTAAAATAAAATTTGTTGTTCTCGAAAAACTACCGTAGTTTCCTGAAGCATCGACTACCCTCCGAGGCGAATTGGTCGGGAACTTTCCGAAATACCATGGTCCTCATCCGACATGATCTGTCACCATCTCCCAACCCAATTCTCCCAAAATCATCCAAAGAAAATTCCTCGAAGAACCATGTTCGCTTCTAAAATTCATGTCATGCACTCACACCTAATTTCTAGTTACTCCCTCACAAGATACGAATGCACTATGCTATTTCAACACAATTTATACAAATATATCAATTATGCATATGTTCTCAAATTATCACGCATACCACATGTTTTTTTTCAATTTTAATCAACCAACATGCAATTATCACTTGAGCTCATCACAATTCCACAATTCAGCCACAACACATGACGACTACCCACCCACACAAACTCGAGACTGTTCTTAACAATCCCAAAACATAACAATGGGCTGACCATGGGCAAATTTTAATTCACCCAACATCGGTTCCACTTTAGAACCCGAAATCCACATGGCCATTTCCTACTCATGCACACCACAACATAATTTATTGTGTATCCATCAAACAAGGCTTCAACAGTCCATGGACTGGCCCAAACGAGTCCTAAAATTTCTACATTTTGCCCAAGTTTTAAGACCAATCAAACGGCCACTCATGACCTCAGATCAACTCAAGCATTTAAAAAATACTTAAACAAGTGCAAAAAACAAAGAGATAAAACCCTACCTCATGAAATTTGTCGAAATCCTCCAAACCTGGCCCACGGGGGCCCTCGCCGCTGTGAACCACTTTCCTTCTTGGTCCGAAGAAACTGATCACTGATCATCCGACGGTCGTGATCTTAGAGAGAAGTCAAGACACTCTCTCACTACAACCCAAAACCCAATCAACGCATCACCCCCTTCTCCTTCACGTTTCGCTTCTTTTCAGCTTAAGAGCTGACTACCACGCTATTTTGTCTTTTTTCCTCACAAGAATTTAAATAATGCCACCTTATGTCCCTTCGATTTTTCGACAACCCACTATCTCACATCCATTTCCATCCTCAACATGCGAACACGTACTGCACGAAGACATGTTATAGTGACTTTTTGTCACATTATTTAAGACTTCTATACTGCTTGCCTCGAAAATGTGCAAATTCCTCGACTATCCTAATTCAACGAATTGACGCTATAGCTGGGATTCAAGGAGACGATTCCAATCTGGTGGAAACTGCTTGGCCATCTCGAGATCTAGAAAATTCGGCTTTGACCGAAATTACGATTTTCCCATTTTTTAGAACAGAATTTTCTGCTCCATTCTCCCCTCTCTTAAAAGGAATTTCGCCCCGAAATTCGGACAATCACAACACAACACATGCCATAAGGCAACGCACTCTACCATGCGTGTAAACTAGTCATTTAAATATTAAACGACTAAACCATGTACCTTCATTCCTAAACTGCATGATAGGCCGCCACATCATGGCCCCCTCGCGCCCCACGTCGACTCCACACCATGTTGTCGCCATAGCACCTCACTAAATTCCTCACGCCTTAAGGCCGCAAAAACCCGATCACGACTATCCAACGCACACCGTCCCTCCTCAAGGTCCCATCGCGTCAACTTCAATCAGCCCCCAATCCACCACATGAGGTCGGATCCGGGAGTGCACCTCCTGAGCATGGAGACGTGAAACACCGTGCACACCGGCCACGCCGCAAAGAACTCCAACCGGCACGCTACGCCGCCTACCCTCCGAGCATCTCGCGCCCACAAACCCTACGATACCTTCCTCGTCGAACCCGACCACTCCTCTCTTAGCATCACCTTCAAGAAGACGTGATCCCCAACCTCGAACTCTGCGGTCGCACGCCGTACATCAAGATAGCCTTATGCCAACTATGAGCCGCTGAAGATCGCCTGTCGCATCAAGCTCACCTTCCTGAGGTGTTCTAATTAGATCAGACCGTTGATGGAGCTTCCTCCCCCACCCTGGCCCAACATAATCTACATCTATACTACTCCCATACAATGCCTCATATGGTGCCATCTGATACTCGCCCGACAACCGTTGTTAATGCAGCGACTCCACTAAGGGCAAATGCTCTTCCCGCCTACCCTTATGATCCGTGACGCATGCTCACAAGATGTCCTCTAACACCTGTGATAGTCCTCTCAAACCGACCATCCGGCTCTGAGTGGAAAGTTGTACTATGGTCACCGTAGCCCATTACCTGGGAAAACTCTTCCAAAAGTGCGTCAGAACCTCGTCTCATCCGACACTATGGATACCGGTACACTATGTAGCCGACGATCTCTCGAATATACAAACCCGACAAATCTCCGGGGCGTGAAGGTCATCCGCGCTGCCAGAAAATGTGCCACTTCGTGAGTACCACTATCACCCATACCAGATTGTCCGCAGTTGTCCGTGGGCAAGTGGGCTCACAAATCCATCGTGACGTGCTCCCACTTCCATCAGCCCACCTCCAACTACCGGGGGCAGCCCCGGGCTTCTGGTGCTCAGCCTTAACTCCGCTGATACGCGGAGACATCGCCAAACAAAAGTCCCCCATGCGGTCTCTTTCACCTCCGCTCCAATACTAACGACGAAGATCCCGTACATCTGCGCCACCCGGATGCACAACAAATCGAGCAAGCAAACCCTAAGAATCTCTCCTTCAAATTCCATAACTGGGAACCTACTCCGCCCCTCTATACCGAAGACTACCACCGCGTGGGATTCGCCTAACCCTCGCCACCGTACCGACCGCATTCGAGCCCCGATGGACACATTCGCTCGCCCCGAGACTCGACCACACCGCTCAATAGAGACTGCAGGGCTACTAAACTCCCCAACGCACTGAGCCCCGCTTCGTTGTAATCACTCTAAACTGTCCCACGCCTGAGCATCCGGCCACTCCCGAAGCTTATACTAGCCAATGCTCCCCGCGGACTTCCGACCAGTGCATCGCCACTACATTCGCTTTACCAGATGGTAATGCAAAGTGAAGTCATAATCCTCAGAACTCCATCCATCTCAGGTTAGTTCATGCTGAGGTCCCGCCACGTGAAAATATACTTCGACTCGTGGTCCGAGTACACTCGAACTCGTCAAGCATGTGCGCCATATATTCAAGGCTAAGACTACAACTCGCCAATCCTATATCGTGTGTGGGGTAATTCGCTTCATGATTCTTCAACTAATCCGAACCATAAGCTACAACCCTCCTGGGGATCGCAGATCAAAACACATCCCAATCCGCCCGAGGCATCATAATAATTATGTACCCCCGTCTCCTATCCGACTATCAAGATAAGAGCCAGGCCTCCTTCAACTCCTAGAATTCCTCCCATCGGCCATCCCAATCAAATTTAACCTCCTTCCGGTCAATCTCGCCATGGGTTGTCGCTTAACTGAGAAATCCTCAATGAATCTCCCTGTACCTAGCCAATCCTAAGAAATCGCGCATCTCAAAAAGACCGACTTCAAGGCCTCTCCCAACTCATCATTACCGACCTCTCTAAGTCCACTGACACGCCTAATACGACACCACGTAATCCCAAAAAATCCCACCTCGCAGCCAAAACTCGCACTTATCGGAATCATGCATACCGATGATGGTCTCAACAACTCGTAACACAATCCTCAAGTGATACCATGCTCCCACTCTAACTGGAGATCAAAATGTCCCACTAAGACTACTAGAACTCGATCCAAATAGGGTTGGAATACCCTATGCATGAGGTCTATGAATAATGCTGGTGCATTCGTCAAACTAAAGGGCATCACCGTAAACTCAAAGTGCCCATAACGCATCCTAACGCTAGTCTTAGTGGATATCCGTCTCCCTAACTCAACCATGACAATCTGGGAAGGTCTATCTGGAGTAGACTCGCTCCTCTCAACTCGATCAAATAAGTCATCAATCCCCAAGAATGGGGTACCACTCGATCAGAACTGCTCAACCTGTTCGTAATCAATGCACAAATAAGGGTCTTATCCTTCTTCTTCGCAAACGTAACTGAGCGCCCCATGGTGAAGTGCTCTACCTAATGAACTCCTTTGTCTAAAGAGAGTCTGTACTGACTCGAAAGTTCCTCGCGAACTCAACCTGTGCCATCCTATGGAGTCATAGATGGGCGACGCACTGTGGTGTAATCTCGATACCGGAGTCACAACCCTCTCGTGAGGCAATCCCGTAGCCATCCAGAAAAAACATCCTCATACTACAAACTACTGAGGTAGATCTAAGTCTAGTTCTACTCGCCCTTCGTGTAAGGTTCAACCCGCCAACCGCCCCAACACTCGACAAGACAATCGTCTGGCAAAATATCATGCTTCGCCCCCGAAATACTACACGAAAAACGCCCCGCGTGTAAAGCAGAACCCTTCTACGCCACAATCGAGCAATCTAATTCTATAAGCTGCCAAACATCCATCCCCGTGGATGACGAACTCCGACATGTCCATGATCCTCAGTCCACCGCGAGTGTAGAGTCCCCAGGATCTCTAACTCGCAACCACGACATATCATCCCTATCCTCGCCCTAATCCCTAAGGGAGAACTCACGTACAAAGTCTCCTCTAAGGTCTCAACCTCTAAGCCCAACTTTATCACAACTGATGCAGCAATGAATGAATGCGAAGCACCAGAATCAAATAACACTCTTACCCATAGGTGAGATAGCAAAAACGCACTCGTATAACCCGTCGATCTGTCACCACCCGCGGGCAGGATGGCATGCACACGCCCGAACCCCGACGCCCTCGGCTCTCGCGGGCCTGGGCCCTCCGCCTCGCCCATACTCCGGCCTCTTTCGTCATCAGGTAACTAAGGTGCCCGCAACTCCCTTTCGACTCAAACCGCTCCCCGACCAGACTACCGGAGGAATGTACTATCCTCTGGCCCTACCGCTTAACAGGATCATGGGCCGTCCCAAAACCCCGGGATCCCCGTCTCTAGGGCAACCCTCCTCATGTCCAGCCACTGCGCAGTAACACACCATCCGGCCTGAGCTCGACCCGCAACCCGACCGTCCTTCGCCACTAATTACCATCCAGAACCCTCCCACAGGTGGAACTAAGCCTCGTCTTTAGCGAACTAGAAGAAGACCGTCTCCTTCCTCGCATTAACACCCGCATCCCGAAGTTCGAGCATCCCCATCTCTCTCTCTATGGTTAGTTATCCTAACCACGGAGTCCATGTCCTCGTAGGCGGTTGGGCCTACACTCCGCCCGAATGGACAACTTTACCATTCTCGACCTCCCGACTCGCCATGCTCAGGCCACATAATCATTAACAAAACAGCTAGCTCAGGATCCCAGCCACATAATCCATCACAGCTTTTCATCCCCCGTCACTCTAGGAACTCCCGAGCCTTCGTGATACCTCGCAAGATCCGAAAATACTTACCCATGAATGTACTCTGGAACTCCGCCCATGTCATTGCCTCTAGGTCTCTAGAGGTCTTCTACCCAGCCCACCATACTTAGTCTTCATCCTCTAGCCGGGAAACGCAGCCTAGTCTAATCCTCGATCGTGTCGAGGTAATCCATGTTCTAACACCTTCTCGATCTCGTACGTGACCAATGGTTCTGTTCACGAATCTCCCCGTGAATGCTCTGAGGATGATGTGCCCAAACCTCCTGGGAGGTTACTCTGACCTCCCCGACTCACCGCTACACTAGCCTCGTGCGATACAGCAGAAATTAAGAATACCTACAAATTTCAACAGCGCCCGCGATCAAATACTAAAGGGTGCCTCGACCAAGCACTCGCGTGGACGCCCCCACGCCCTCGCCCTTGACTAGCCATCTACACAGTTCAAATAGCAAGTTAAATCCAATGCAGTATCTCTAAGGCTCAAACCCAAGCCCCGAGATACTATTCATATACAGAAAATATTGTATATACCAAGTCCCTGCATTCATAAGTAGTGCAAGACAATTAATTCCACATTAAATCATTTTTACTAAATTTTATTTCATTTTTTTAATTTCTATGAACAATGTTCATGAACAAAGGGTCCAAATAAAGGATGAAACAAGGCACTAAGTCCAAAAATAGGTCAGTGCACAGCAGGCGCACACACCGACCTCGACCACGCAGGGTGCGCCTAGTGCGCACAGTCGCCAAGACGGGTCGTGGTCACGGCCTAGCACCACCGCGGTCTCAAACCGACCGCCGTGTCGCAGCCCAGTTTTAGTTGTCGTGGCCTCGTCACAAGACTCAGATGGTCGTGTCGTGGCCCTGTGTCGCGACACAAAGCCTTATCTCATGCTCCTTCTGGTCACAATACACATTTTGTATCGCGACCTAATCCCTCAGCCATTTAAGCCTTTGGCTGTCACGATACAACCAAATGTATCATGACACGCCCACTAAGCTTCTCTCATCCTCGTCACGATACAACGCATTGTATCGTGGGACACACTCCCCAGCCAGCCAAATTTCGCTTCTTCTCAAGCCACCACACATCTTCAGACATGATACGCCCTAGCTTGCCCAACATTCAGCTTTCACCCCAAACAGCACGACATAAATTTGTATCGTGATTACGCCTCTTCTCTCCCCGGCCAAGCTAGCTCAAAATTCTCAGGTCACGATACATGCTGTATAGTGACTCAAATGGGCAAAGAGTCTACTTCCAATTTCACACCTTTTTCTTTTCTTTTTTTTTTTTCACACATATTATTTTATTTTTTTTCATTTCTTCTACTGGAAAACACCCAAAAATATCTATGTATATATATATATATATTCATTTTCCAATAAACCAAATAAATTTATTAAATTTTATTTTATTTATTTTCTTCTTCCAGTTTTACACACTGTAAAACTCCAAAAAATTTCCAACACATCATTTCTTTTTTTTTCCTATGTGCTAATCACTAAGCACACTATCACTTAACACATAACAATCACACAACAATTCATCAAACAATTACATGATCACACATAAAACACATGCATGCAGTGTTCTAATTTTGCCCCGTGCCTTCCTAGGTAATCACATACCTAACCCTAACATCGAGCCACACCAAGTGGTGATGTTCTCACACCTTAATGACCTTCGCCTTAGCCCAAGTCCCCAAGCCCTGTATTCGTGATACCAAGCTCGACACCAACCAGACGTTGGTATCGTGACTAAACTTATAACTGGTTCCACCGAGCTCCCAAGGTAATCAAGCACCTTAGCCTGGAGCAATTAAGCCGTGATCGCCCCCAAAACCCAGGTCCATTAACAACCCGTCAACTCCACACGAATACCGCACATCAGTAATCCGACACCATTCACTAAAAATAGTATGCAGATCCTTCAGACGGAGCTCTACCTGCTGTACAAACCGTCCCAATATCAATGACCTCACTGGGTCCAAATGCGAGTAAAATAATGGCCTCTTGGGCCCCGCATCAATACTCTCAAAATAAATATCCCAACCAAATATATATCATGGCTCAAGAGTTTTTTTTTTCATTACTCTTAATACAAACATATATTAAAATTTTAAAATTTCAATACATGTCATACATAATAATATCAAAGCCACAACCCGGCTTTCTTCTAAAACGACCTCTAAGATGAGCCGTCTCCTCGAACGCTCCCTGTACCTAAAATAATATCTCGCTGCAGTGAGCCATCGCCCACGTTGAATCACTCTAAATGGGTTACCCCCACCTAAGTGCATATGCAACGCCTCCCAAGGTAAACACACACCTTCAAGTAAATTCGTGGATCCTACTCAATGTCTACATACCCATTCCCATGTCTCGAGCCGTCACTCAACTCCTCGCACTTGCCTAAGCCATGTATGAGAAAATAATCGGCCAAAACAAAACTCGTTGTTCTCGGAAAAACAAACCACCGGTCGGTGAAAAGTATCGACTATCCTCCGAGGCAAATCAAGCCGGGAACTTTCCAAATCAGCCATGGTCCTCATCCGAAATGATCCGTCAGTCCATCTCCTAACCCAATTCTTCGAAAATCATCCCGTGAAATTCCTTTCAACCATGTTCGCTTTTCTTCTCGTAAAATTCACGTCACGACTCACACCCACTTTGCAAGCACTCTAAGGCATACGAAACGATTACGTCATTCTCAACACAATTTATACAAATATAATCAATTATGCATATGTTCTCAAATTATCACGATACCATGTTTTTTCAATTTTAATCAACTAACATGCAAATTAGTCACTTGAGCCCACTACAATTCCACACACCGAGAGCCACAACACATGGAAGATTTTTGTCCACCACACAAACCTCGATCAAGTTTTTAATAAATCCTAAAATAGAACAAGGTCGCCCATGGCAAATGACCACTCTAACATCTGCTCCACTTTGCGAACCCGAATCCACACAACATTTCCGAATTCCACGACACCACAACATAATTTATTGTGTAATTCATCAAACAAGGCACCCAAACAGTCCGTGGAATGTCCAAACAAGTCCTAAAAATTTTCACATTTCGGTTCCAAGTTTTTTATCGATCAAACCCGCCACCACTCGCCTCGCATCAATTCAAGCATTTAAAAATACTTAAACAAGGGTAAAACAAGTAGATAAAACCTCACCTCACTGGGATTTTGTTGAAACTCCCAAAACCCAAGGCTCCACGCGAAGCCCTCAATATGAGAACCACTTTCCTTTCGCCTCGAAGAAACTGACGGTCCGCTCATCCGGATTCAGAGAGAAGCTGCACACCTCTCACTAAACCCAAAACCCTAACCTATTGCACACCCTTCTCCTTTGCTTTTTTGGCTTCTTTTTGAAGGAGAAGAAGATGTTACTATTGCTTGTTTGTCTTCTTCCTCATTAAGAATTTACCAATGCCACTTATGTCCCCTCGGGATTTTCAAGATCCTATTCATATTCTGCCAATTCCATTTCCATCATCTCTACCATGCAACATGTGTCACACATAAGGTGATGTTGTGGTGTACCCTGCTCAAGATCACATATAATGCTTATTTAATCAAAACTGGTGTCAAAAATGATGTGTTCCATCACTGTTCCCAAATTTTAACAAATTTATAGTGTTAACTTGATTCACCACTGAGATGACCCCAACGGTGGAATTGCCATTATCCGAGATCCAGTACTAGTTTTAATCGAAATTACGATTTTGCCCTTTTTCAAAATTGAATTTTCTGTTCAGATTTTCTGCTGAATCAAAGGCAGATTTTGATAGAAAGGAAAATTTTTATAATCATGTTTCTAAAAGATATCAGAGGTTTTAATAAATACCTTAGTTTAAGGGGGATAACTTGTCGATCGAAAGCTTCGGGTCGAGGCGTTATCAAGAGCTATTCGCATTCAATAGGGTGTGTGGTCCTGTCAAAGGATTCTCTTATCGCCAGAGGTCAACTGGTCTCCTCTCGGACAGATGATCTCCCGCCACCATAGAACACTGGTCAAATGAGTGAAGCCTACTACGATATAAGGACACAACACGCAGCCTAGTTTTATCGCGATGTCCGCCGTTTATTTATCCAGAGAGCTGCCGTGACGCTCACGAGAGAAATCAGGCTGCAACTAAGAAATCATGAGCCACCGTTATCCATTATATCAGATAGAATGGTTCCAAATGGAGTTAAAGACCAGTTTCAGCTTGCAAGAGAGTTGTTAGATAATAGATTTATTTATCCGAGTGGTATCAACGTATGGGGAGCTCGCTCTTTTGTTAAGAATGAAAGATGGTATATTAGTTGTGTGTTAACTATAGGCAACCGAATAAGATGATATGAATGAACTATCGACTCAGTGATTGATGATTCGTTCAACAACGGAAAGGTGCAAGTGTCTTTTTAGATTGACTCTGTAACTGTATCATCATCAAACATTATGATGCACCTTGATAAGACAACGTTTAACGCCGGTACGACATTATGAGTTCCTTGCAATGTCAGTTTGGGTTGACAAAACACCTTAATCCTCATGATTTAATGAACGCTATGTTTTGACAAATATGTAGATCACTGTTCGGTGTTTATAGATGACATCCTGTGGTCATGTGTTGATCGGAAAATCATTACATAAACTTCCTTCAAAAAGAAACTCGAGAAAGGAACAACTGAGCAAAATGAGTAAATGAGAATTGAGAGAAGTGTCTTTCCTGATTTACTGTACTGAAAAGAAGAATCTATGGATCAAAACATAGAGGTGATTATTTAATGGAAACCAATTCGAGAAATGTCACATGTAGCTCTCGAGATCAGCAGTGATACTACGGTTCGTCAAGGGTCACTGATCACTACAGCGATCACCAAAAGAATGTGATATTTGAGTGGAGTGAAAAGTGTCAAGCTAGTTTTAAAAAGTTGTTCATTCTTTAATCGGTTAACGATTCTTATTAGCCAACGATGCAAAAGAAGACTTAGTGATGTTTCAACAAATTTGACTTGGATGTGTCCTTATGCAAGAGGGGGTAAAGTAGCTTATGCTTCAAGACGCTGAACCATATTAAAGATAATCCATCCCACGATGATTTTGAATCTAATCGCTATCTCCACTTTTCCCCAATATTATTAAACTCAACCTCACAGATCCTTGACTTTAAAACGTACATCTAAGAAGAACCATAAAATCCCAACAACTGTGAACAGACCACTAACAACAACACAAGCCACCACAATAAAAAACACCAAAAAACAAGAAGCAACCAAACACATAATTATCAATCCAGGCAGCCTCATTGGAACCTTATAAGGCCTCTTCGCCGCCGGCAACTTCCTCCTCAACCAAAGAAATGAGGCGAATTCAAGCAACATCCCTAAACTGTACAGAAAATTGGCTGAAGATATTATATCACTGAAATCCCTATAAGATACTGCAACAGAGTGAAGAGTTTACAGACCAGAATCCCCACCAAGGAGGTTGAACCATTTCGATCTCAACCTCAAAAAATCGGGCACTAATCCTATATCCATGCCCTGAAGCTTTGGTAAAGCACAGCTGTCAACTGCAAGTCAACAGCCCAATTGTAGACAAAACAGCTCCAATGCACCAGACTTTCGTGCCATTTTCTGCCAAGATACTTCGCAATATCGTCAAATAGTCGTTTGATCCAAAGCCTTCTGATTCTTTAAGGTGTACCCCCAGTTGCCGCCATTAGAGGGATCAAGTATCCCAGACAAACAAGAATACTCTGCAGGTTGTTTCTCGGAAGGCCTGGGCTGATCTACATTTCACCGTGCCAAAGCACTGGTGCACTGTCCAAGAAATCAGCCCATGAAAAGGTATTGAAGAACAATGTCCAATCCTTCTTTACATTCTTTTCCCCCAAATTCAACCACCATTGGCCCATCTCTCTTGTATGCAGGTGAGAAAATTCAAAGTGTAAGAACCAGAAATGGCGACAGAGAAATAATCCCCAAACAAACAGCAGTGTAACATGAGAATCTAAACCAACCAACTTGATTTATTACTTTGTAAGTCCTTTTTTTGTGAGAAAAGAATACGGATTTAGAAACTTACATCTTCGGATAAAAGATAACCCAAAATCATTTTCAAAAGCATATTTTTTAATATCTTTAAAAAAATTGACCACAAAATATTTGAATTAGGATGATAAATATATTTCTTAGTTAAATAATTTGTTGTGATCTATTAGAATATTTAGATTATGAGAAAGTCTTCAAATATCCATTAGAAGATTAATTGAACTATGTTAATTACTTTTTTATTATAACAATCTATGATTACTTTGGAATCTCTTTTAATTTCCAAGTTTGAGAAACCATTGTATGCTATAATTAAAACACCACCTCTTAAAGTTATATATTCCTTCGTAATTATTGAAGTATTCCCTAAATGTCTATTCTCTACCACCTTAACACTTCCATTGGAATATTCAATAATCAAATCTGATTTATCATATTACTGAAGTTTTAATCATTAAAATTTCATTTTTAAATCTTTCATTATCAGGAGAACCATCATATCCATTCTTCTTCTAATTTTACAAGGGATATTATGTCTTCGTTATTAGGCAAGTAACATCATAAGCTTTTGAAGATTTTGAAATGTTAAAGGTAGATTTTTCAATATTGGAAAAGGGGTTTGATTGATTCTTCTGCCAACTCACTTGATATGTGTCCTAGCTACCCAAAGATAATAGCAATTTTTTTCTTTATTTTATAATTTTAAACATAGTTATAGAAATGGTTTTAAGGTTTTTATAATTATCATAAGTTGGTGTAATCGTAGAGACATGTAATATCCCCAAATGGAGGATGTTTTTTTATTTTCCCTTTCCGGATATTATTTGCGTCCCACACTATGTTACATTGTCACAACTATATCCACTTTCCGGATACTAAAAGATATATGAGATAAAAAAAAATTAATTATTTTAACCAAAGTTTTCAAAAATGGAAAGAGCTGGCTTAAATCAAGCTTTACTCATTTAAACCATACTTAAATTAGTGATATATAATATGATATATATTATGAGTTCAAACATATATAATTAAAAATTTTATAGATAGATATTATTATACAAGGTTTTGTTTAATAAATTTAAGTAAATTTTTATGTTTGTCTTATTGTTCCAATGTAGCAAACACGTCTGTTAGAGACTCTATATACTTTCAGTATCTGTTGATCGTCTGTTGTCTTATGGCAAAAAATCACCCATATCGCTTGATCGCGCAGACCCACACCGGTGCAAAAAATGGCTCTCGTCATAAAACCAACAATACTCATCAGTGATCCAACTATATTCCAATAGTTCAAGAAGAAAGTTATTGACATTTAACAAACACATATTAGCACTATGATTTGATGATATGTAATTGGTTGAATTTTGTAAAGAGTAATCAGTTTTGTATTCAGCTGATTGAAATGTTTTTCTAACGCCTCAGACTGAACTCGATATAGGTTATCATCATTAGTGAATTTATTCCAAATGGGTTACTTCCCACTAAGTGCATATATGTAATGATCCAATAAACATTATTATTCGCAAGAAATACGCGACTTTACTTCTGAATGTCTACATGCCCATTCCTATGTCTCGAGTCCTCACCGACTCTTCATATCTGGTCAAGCCATGCAGGAAAAGAACGCTTTCAAAACAAAATTGTTAACATTACTGCAATATATCTCATTTCTACTTTGTGTTTTGGGTGTCTCATCGATTATTATTTGTTTAAGGCGGCGAGAAAATAGTTAAATAAATTTATTACCATCGAAGTTTCGGCAGACTACGCCGAGGCGTTAGGTCTTTTTCGAAGCCATTATTCACCAGCGACTGGTTGATTTCAATCTCCACTTTCTCGAATATTCGTTTTTTTCGCAACCGCTGCCGCTTTCTTTCGTGAAAATTCGGCTGCCACACTCTGGCTACCAATTTCAGTGCCTCCCGCATATGGAATGTATTATGTCAATAACATCTATGCCACGATATCACATGCATATATGAGGTTAACACATTAAATTCAGAGTTAAATGATGTGTTATGCAATCTCTGAATAATTTACACCAAGAGTATCATTAATTTTGGTCAACTATCACCTTAAACATTAGGCTCACTGAAAGCTAAATAATTTTTTACAATAATTCAAACCACAAATTACATGACGATTTTTGTCCAATCTCATTCAATCTGAGATCTGTTGACAATCAAAAAATCCAAATATAATAAGTTTGCCCATGGCACGACTTTGCCAACCTTGGGCTCCACTTGAGAACCCAACCATGGCCATTTCCGGCCTCATACAATAACACCAAACAATAATTTAATGCTAATCATCACACTGATGTCAAATAGAATCCGTGATCATCCAAAAGGCTCCAACTCCAACAATCTCGGGTCCCAAGCCTTGAACCATTAAACAAATTTCCTCAGCTGTACCTTTACAAATCAATCAACCACATCAACAAAAACACTTAAACAAATTCGAAAAACAGAAGATAAAATCCCCACTCTCGCGTGGAGTTTGTCGAACCCAAGAAACCGTGCCTCACGCTGCTGCCTCTCGCCGTATAACTTTCTTCTTACCAGTTAAATCGATCATCCACACTGTCTTGATCAGTGTGTCACCCTCTCCTCTCTAAAAATCAAAACCCGTTTTCCGCAATTTTTCTCGCCAGCCACTGCCTCCAATTTGGTTTTAAAGGCACTAACACTGTCATTTTTTATCCACTATCATTAACAATTTATTAATTCCATTGTCCCTTCTCGGATTTTCGAATGATCAAACACTCTTGAGTCCCATTTCCATCATCTTTTACTCACTTTATCAGTCACTCACACTGAAGATATATAATAAGAGCGACTGTCACATCACATGTAGTTTTACGGCACTGATACTTAGCCTCGAAAAGTCATCTTAAAATTCTCAATCTTCTAATTCTAACAAATTTGACTGGATAGCTTGTGATTTCATGAGACATCCCAACTATGAAGTTTTTCCGTTACCTATCCCGGATCTAGAAAATCTTATTTTTACCAAATTAATTTGTTTTTTTCTCCTAAATATTGAATTTTCTGGGTCTACACCTTATTTCTACTTATATTTGATGGGCAAACGCTTTTTTTCAAAAGTAATGATGATTGAATAGTGTTCATCCCCCTTGCAGGATAATATTGCTATGAAAACTGCTAATTACTTATTGTGATATTTCACCAGAGGTCATAATCTTAAAACATTAACACTATATAGGTGATTATCACTATTTACAACAATATTAGGTTCTCAGAGTGTGAACCCTTGTTATTACTATATTGTCTTTAATCTGATTCATCTTTGTTGTCTTACTACTTATCATCGACGATGCCTGCTAGTAGTTGTGATCATCAACTTGTAATGGTTACTTCATAACTCTCAATGATTCATATTCAATTGGTGAATAACATGGAAACAAATATTTACCCGATTAGAAGACCACATATTACACTGGCATTTATTTCCAAAATAGTCAAGATGTGGGATACATATAAATGAACCAGACCAATCTAAATGTAAAGTGATTATAATATTATATGATATGCAAAGTGAATGGATATCAAAAAAAATTACGAAGGTTAATTTAATTACTCTTTCTTTGTTTATGTTTTGTTTTGTTTCCTTTTTTGTTATCTTAAAGCATTGTAATTGTTAAGAAACTTCATGAATCTTTCCCTATCCACATTGGTATGATATTGTTTATTTTGAGCCAAGCCCTCATAGTTGTGTTTTTAGGTTTTTCACCCAAAAGGTCTGTGAAACCCCGAGAAAATCCAATTTTCTCAAAAAGGGTAAAATCGTACTTCTAAAAATCTAAATTTTCTTGTATCTCTGACGACGAAATACTCTCACCGTCGGTCACGCCACAACCCAAATTTAACACGCCAATTTCTGCCACCAGACTGTAGGAATTTTATGTTTTCAAGGCACCGAAAGATCGAAAGTGTCATAAATGACATGTGATGAAAAAGTCACTGAGGAATATACACACGCACACATGTTGCACGAAAGTAGGGTATTGGCTGATTTAAACGACTAATGGCATAAAGGTTTCGGCGTCGCATCCAGTGACAGCAAGTAATATTCAATTTAACACGATGTTGACAAACAACAACAGAAGTCATCTTCTTCCTTCAAAAGAACGCCAAAAAACGCGGAAGATATGTGTGATGCAAGAGTTGAAGCTCGTTTTTAATGAGAGTGTGCAACTTTCTCTAAGATCCCATCGACCGCCTGATTTCTTCCGCCCGGGCGCTAAAGTGGTTCACAGATCAGGGACCACGCTACAGGCATCGGCCAAGAGTTTTCAAAACCCATAGTGGGTTTTATCCCATTGCTTTTTACTTTGCCGCGTTTTGTGTATTTGTTTGAAGGATTTGAGGCTCGTGAGGTCACTGGTGCAGAACCCAAACCCTAACCCAATGGTACAGGTCTGTTACGTCTCTCACGTGATAGTGTAATGGACTATTTGGGTACCTTGGTCATGATTTATACACAAATTGGTGCCAGGTGTATGAGGCCGAATGGCTATGAAAATTTTGGTTCAAAAGGAGAACTCGATGGATGAGTGGGCCGCCCACTGACAACCCCACTGTCTCATTCGGGACTGTGAAATGCTCCCTCGCTTGTAAGAAATGACCAAAAATGTCCAAAATAAAGAGAATCGTTTGAAGTGAATTGGTCGTGAGCACATCAATATTGAATGACATGTGTATGATGTAAATGGTAATGACAAAAAGATTTATTATATTGTATAAAAACGTTGAACATATATTTACTTTCAAAACTGAGAACTGGAAATTAGTGAGCATTATACAACTTTTTGAAAAATCCAACATGCCAAGTAAAGGAATTTGGGTTACATGATGATTTTCCTGAGAATTGTTGCAGAGCAAACTAATCAGATCACCCTGGGATAATCATGATCAAATGAAAGTCTCAAATCCACTCCTGCCCTGAGAGGGTGAAGTCCCCAGATATTTTTACCCAAACTATATGAGTAGTTTTCTAAGAACAACAGTTTCATTGAATTCATATTTCTGCACGCTATGTAAAGTAGGGAGCCTACACTCACATGGGATATCAGGACATTCAAGTAGGATCATATTTATTTTTTGAGTGTGTGTTTACATTGGACATTGTAATATGACTCTAGGTGGAGTAACCCATTTACTGCATTCATCATCAAGAGATAGTCAGCCCTGCTTCAGGGAATATTATTTTGTGACGTGAGCATTCACCAGCCATCATAAAAAGGGCGCTCATCTTTGAAGAAAGCTTCGCTGAAGCTTTTAGGTTTTGGTATAACATATTGAATTGTAGATTTTAATATATGCTCAAGTAAGAGTGATGTAATAATTTTAATGAATGATAATCAGCTGAATATATCGATGAGTATGACACGAGGTCAAGGCCATTTTACTCAGTGTTCCTGATGGTAGACGATAGATTTTCTCTCACATATGTCGACGGTAGATATCAACTGACACCCTGTCAGGGCGTCAAGTCTCAAACCAATCGATGTTGTCCAGCTATATACCATGCAAGCTGCCTCATTCCAACTATGACTGATTTACACCACAATTCTCCTCAATGCTCCAATCGAACCTCCTCAACCGTGATTTTTTCCATTCACTACATTGGATACACGCCTCAGGAAACACCACTCGCCAAAGGCCAGGGCTCACCATACTCTGCTTCACATCACTCACTACAATTGTTGGGAAACCTCATGAACCTTTCCCTAATCACATTAGTATGATATTGTCCACTTTGGATCTAAGCCCTCATGATTTTGTTTTTGGGCTTTTCTCCCAAAAAACCTCAAACCAATTGGACGTTGCTCATACTTATATACTCATAAGTCTTACTAATATTATGTTTATATTATTGTCTTTATATATGTGTGTGTGTGTATATATATATATATATATATAATCGTGGTAACAATAGAATTTTTGAGGAAAATGTGATATTATATATCATATGTTTACAATATTTACATTGTCAAGTATTATTATTTGAGTAAGGTAGTAGACAATTAATGACATTATATTTCCCCATTGTATTGATTTGCATCTACAATTGTTTATAAAAAAAATAGGAAATGTTTTCCTAAATTGAAAACGAAAATGATAAGACATTTAAAGGGTTAAAAGTGAAGAAGAAGAAAAGATAATGAAAACGAGAACACCACAAAACGGGCGAATTAAGAAGGGAATGACAATGCATGCTTGCCTAAATACACGTAATCATAAGTATCGTATTACATTTGGAAGAAGGATTTGTATTGACCAAACACCCATCCTCATTACAAAGATATTAACATTATGAAGAAAAAGGCTCTGTTATATATTGTCTGTATATTCACGAGGAGAGACATGTAGCCTAGCACATAAACTCTCTGTCCTTGTTAAGGATGATGACATTATCCATTAATAATTATTTATTATTAATATAAAAAAGAATAATTAATATTAATAATCTCATCTCTCACCGTCTTATTTAAATAGTCTCATGTTTTAATTAACTAGGAATAATTCCAACTTTAGGTATACCTTTTTATATTGGTCCCGATCACTCACTTGACTTGCTTAGCAAATTAACTTATCCTATGTGATATGGACTATTAAGTTATGTGTATATTATATGCCATGTATCACTGTCTAATCGGCTAAAAAATCAGTTTTATCCTCACAAAAACCCAATTTGTTGAGAGAAAAAATGGGCTGCATTTCTGCCTTTTCTGTCAATGGAAAACTGAATTTGATGCGAACCTATTACTTGTTGCTTCAAGGTCCACCAATTATTGGTAGTTACTATAAGGATTTTCATTGACTTTGCATCACAATTTGTTGAGAGAGAAAAAGAAAGACATGCATCAAATTTCAGAGAAACTAATGAACACAATGAACCTACATCCGATATATGATCAAATTAATAAGAGAAGCTTACGCCCCATTTAGCTTTACTTCTAAAAATTTTCAAATTTTATCTAAAATTCAGAATATGAAAATTTCAATTATTCTAATCTTTAATTTCATTTTCGTAAAATACGCCAGACTTAATTCTGGTTGAAAATATCGCTTTCATTTTCAACCCCATTTGCTGAATTTGCTGAATTTAATTCGAGAACAAGGAAAATAAATTTTTACCGTTTTCCGATTCATATATAAAACGTCAGAAATAAATAATCTATTTTCATGTTTTCAAAATTGCTGCCTATTTCCTCGAATTCAAACGCCGCTTTCCTTGTTCAAGTTCGACAGAGAAAACAAATTTTCTACCTACTAAAAAGGACAATAATGAAACCCAAGAAAGGAAGTAAATATGAATCAAAGAAAGAAAAAAAAATTGAAATTATGGACATTTGAGCTTGGCAAAGTCTGAAAAATCGCAGTGAAGAAAAAACGTGAGAGACTGCAGGAAAAAACACACATGTTGTGCCAGCGTTTCATTAAGAACCCAAAAAAAAACCATGAGCTACCCAGATGGAAAAACGTGGAACTGAAGGAGGTGTCTTCCTTCCTTTTTGGGTTGAGAAAGTAAGAGAAAAGAAGAGAAAGTGGGTGAAGAAAAAGAAGACAAAGAGGCAGAAGGAGAATACTTAGCAAGGAAGGAAGGAGAGTAAATTAAAGATTTGAAGTGTTTATAGGTGTATAGAAGATTGAAGAAAGTTTTGAAAGAGAAAAGAGAGCACATGTTCCAGAAGCGGAGGATCCATCTCCCGGCGATGGGTTGAAGGTGGAGGTGGAGGTGGAGGTGGAGGAGGAGAGAGAGAAGGGCGGAATAAAACAGATTTTTATAAGAAAAAATAAAAATTTTGGGAGCTAATTATATTAGTGACATGTGCCAATTAGAGAGGAGATAGGCCACATAGGATTCAACTCCTTTAACCGGTCACCAATGTCTCAGGACCAATATAAGAAGGCATCCTGTGGATCCTGTATTTTTTGCTATTATGCATTTCTCATTAAAAAGGTGAGACTCATTTTTATTTTTGAAAAACCATTTTTGAAAACGGTTTAGAGTCGCCACTTATTTTTTATTTATTTTAAAAGGGAAAACAAAATAAGAAAGAAAAACTCTAAATGTGACTCTTGATAAGAAAAGGCAAGTCTAGAAAAACCGAGTCTAGGTCCGAGGGTCAGGTTACTTATTGGAAAGGTACGATGAAAGTATAAAGACTCCTTCAAGCACTTAAGCTCTGCATCTACTAAACAAACTGTGGGTTAAAAATATAGTTTTTAACTAATCAACCAATGAATACCAAATATAAACAATAAAAGACATATATAAATAAATAATCAAGCGAAAGTATTATGAAAAAAATATGTACTGACGCATAGAAGCGTTTACTTCAATTAGGAAACAATGTTAGTGCAATAATAAAATTCAAACTATTCACATTCAATTAAAATTTGGTTATAAGTCATATGTCAAATTATTTATTAAAAGAATACATGGAAAGTCAATATCCTGACTAAGCTTATTTTATATGTTACACAAATTAATCCCTAAGATTCCATTTTATAGGAATTGTAGAATTGGCCAGTGTGTTTGAAATTTTGAAGACTTACTAAATTAAAGTTTTGAAAATTGGAAGTTTGAAGTTGAAATTTGAAATTTGAGATTTTGGGGACTTGAAATTTAGAAATTGGGAATTCTTAAAATTTAAGACTAGGACAACTGAATCTTGAAATTGAGATTTTGAAATTTGAAATTGATCGCTTGAATTTTGAAATTATGAATTTTGTAAATTTGAAATTTTAAACTTTAAAATTGGAAATTGGAAATTCATGAATTTGAATTTTGAAATTATGACACTTGATTTTTGAAATTAGGGAATTTGCAATTTTGAAATTTTAAAACACTGGAAATTTGAAATTTGAGGATTTGAAGACTTGAATTTTAAAATTGAAAATTGAATTTAGAAAAATGAGAAATTTGGAATTTGAATTCCTGGAAATTTGACACTTAAAATTGAGAAATGAAAATTTAAAATCTCAAAAAAATTTTATTTGGGGATTTATTAAATTAAGGGTGGTGATAGTCTGCTATATTAAGGAAAAATTGAATTAAAAAAAATCAATGCAATTTAATTAAATAAACAAAAGCAAATAATATACTTAAAAGGAAACAAAATAATATGACTATAAATTAAATGACTAATATAATATATGCAAGACAATTAATTAAAAACTATATAAAGAAAAATAAAAAAAGAGTTAAGAAAAAATACCGTAGATTCGGTAGTCTTCCTACCAAGTCACCTGTCGAAATTGCTCAAAATATGATCGTCTTCCAAAATTGCCCTAACCAAGATTCTCCCTCTCAAGGTAATCTCACTTAAATCAAATCTTAAACTTTGAGATTTAACTAGACCTCCTAATTAATGTGGGGAAGACCTACAGTCTCCTTAAAAAAACTTAAGGACTAATAGGGCCTAAATTATATAAGCTCATACCTTAATTTATTCTCCAAAAAAAAATTTATTTAAATAAGGGTCATTAGGGTCTCCCACTTTTTTTTTTGGGAGAAAGCCCATGGTTTCCCTTTTTTCCTCTTTTCAAATCAAGGAGTCTTTATAGGAAAAGGACCTCTCCTTTGTCTACTTCAATGTGGGATTGCCTCCCACAAAGGAAAAAAATCCTAAGCCTCCAAATTTGGGGTCTACAACATGCCCCTCTTCAATAGAGTTCATGGAGTGTAAATCTAACACTGCATAACAAGAAACGGCGCAAAGTGATGTCGACAACCCCATCGAAGAAAAAAAGAGACCTAAAAGTGCGTCAAAGAGGGACACTAAAGCAAAGACAAGAGGGATCTCTAGATAACGGCGCGTGGACAACAAAAAAAAAAAACAAGATAACCCATAGTCCCACCATGATAGATCCAACTCCATCTAAGAAGGTCCTCCTAAAGGTGAAACCCAGATCAACATGAAATAAGCCGGGAGTCAGCCCACGGCGGTACTAGAGTGGTCATGTAATTGAGGCGATTAACACTAGCCACGGAGAAACCCAAGTGAGCCAGCGCTGGGAGTACGATAACTAAAATAAACCATGATCAAAGTGCAATGATAACAATCCCGACATTGGTAGCAATATATATCTCCTCGATAAAGATGAAATTCGAGTCCGAACTATGTGAAGGCATTTTCAGAATGTTTAGCCTGAAATAAGGAAATACAAAGGCTAAGCCCAAACGCTTTTTATTCAAGATGTATAAGGTAAATAATAAGCATCTAAATATCCCATATGCAGACGGTCTAAAGTCTAACTACTTGGCAGAAAATGTGATATGTATGAAGTCTAAACATCTGTATCCATATAGCGGCTGGTCCGACCGCCCGATATGCAAAGACAAGTCCGACCGTCCCGATCTACTGGCAAGTGGTTAATGAATGTGATAAGGATGAAGTCCTGGAATATCTCGATCCATATAAAAGCGAGTCTCGACCGCCCGAGGCGTGAGACGGTCTAAAAGTCTATATGCATAGAAAATGTGATGTATGAAGTCCGAACATCTTATCCATATAAAGACGGTCCAATGCCTCGATATGCGTAAGACGGAGTCTCCAATGTCCGATCTACGGTAAGCAAGCAAAATGTGATATAGATGGTTCCAGCATCGACCATATAAAGCTAAGTTCCCGGCACGCCCGGCGGCGTGGCGATGCAGCGTTTAAAGTCTAATCAGCGGCATAGCAAATGTGATAAGGCGAAGTTCAACATTTGATCTATAAAGCGGGTGCCCGAACGCCGGCATGCAGGGATTAAGTCCTGGAAGTCTAATCACGGCGGTTAGCAGTTCGGATACGGCGAAGTTTGAACATCTCGATTCCATATAGCGGCGTTTCTGAACGCCATATGCGTGGGGCACGGTTCAACGTCACTATTACTTATGCCAGAAAATGTGATACAAATGAAGTCTGAACATCTGATCCATATAAAGGCGAAGTCTGAACGCTTGATATGCAGAAGATGAAGTTTGAAAGTCTAACTACGATGCTAGCAAATGCGATACAGATGAAGTCTGAACATCTTATCCATATAAAGGCGAAGTTTGAATGCCTGATATGCAGAAGAGGAAGTCTGAATATCTAATCACTTAAGCAAGAAGTTGATAATAAAATGAAGTAGAACATCCGATCCATAAAGACGGTTCTAATGCCCGATACGCAGAAGAGAAGTCCGAATCGCCTGATTCGTTATGCTAGCAAATGTGATACAGATGAAGTCCGAATATCTTATCCATATGAAGGTGGCGTCCGAACGCCCTAATATGGTGAAGATAAAGCTTGAACGCTCTAATCCGAAGATAAGAAAGCACTTGCTGCGCTGGTATGGCCCTAGCATGACATCCAAATATAAAACAGGATTTAGCATCAAAAAATGTCATAACAATGGCTCATATCCTCGATAAGAACCCGTTTAGACAACCCACTACCTCCAAACGATCCCAAATATAAGGGATATGCCTCAAAGGTGACATCCATTAAAACATGATGAAATCCCAAAATCTCAGCAATGAAGACTCATCCTCTCGATACCACCTGTGGCGTGCACAACCAACAAATTCCTGGCTGATCCCGACATGGTCGGCCTAAGTATGACATGTATGCCATCCGATAGAGATGTGGTGAAACCCCCAAATATCAAAATATGGCTCGACATCTCAGCAAGAATCTATATACACAAACAAACACATCCAAATGATCCTAACAGATAGGGGGTATGCCTTAGTACCGCATGTCGAGGAATCAATCTAAATCTCTACATCCCCGCAGAATAAAGGCACCTCAAATACCCAGAACTAATAATCTAGAGATGGATCCCAATGCTAGCAAGGTATCTCCTAGAAAAAGTCACATAATAATGTCCAGATATCAACCAAGTCTCAAATACCTATCAAAGTAGATGTTGTCAAAGAAAACATTAAATCCCATGGTCTCAGGGTGGTCTTATGATAAGGACCGTAATGTAGGCTTAGGGTGATAAGGTAAAAGAAATGAAGGGAAACTAGGCTCAAACACTCCAATGATTAATAACCCCATGCCCTCGCAGAGCTGAATGCCACACAAAAAAAAAAAAAAAAAGATAAGAAGTCCCGCTGAGCCATGGACACAAGAATATCCAATGAAGTGCTAATACAATGATGTACAAAAAGTGTAACATGGGTGAGATAGGTAAGAGGAAAATGATGAGGAAACATCAACTCGAAATCACTAAACATATGAGGGTGATAAAATGTGAAAATGAGGTATGGGAATGAGAAGACAACAATGATGGAAAAACTCGATGATTAATATGATGAATCTAAATCATCAGATGGGGGAAGACATGTCACGACAACTAATGATGAATATGACACCGATCGGATTCTAGAGAGATCTTATCATCCTATACCACTAATACAAAATCTCAGCAAGCACATGACACTGTGGATCCTGAAACCCACATAGAACCCTATACATACACAAAAAGACAACATCCTTAAGTAAATCCATACTTAACTCAAGGAATACTTATATTGAATGTGTGATATACGTGCATTTTTTTCTTTTGTTTTTTTTTTTTTGTCTTTTTTTTTTTTTTTTTTGCACATGTATTTAATGAAACAATGAGAGACAAACCAATATGACAATAAATGAACATATCTCCATACAAAGGTACAATAAAATAATTCCAATGAAATGACATAAGCCCTCAAACTAAAAAGTCTCAAATAAATGTCGATGGAATGAGTGAATGGATGATATGACAACTCATGCAAGAAATGAATAGATCACCAATCTATGGGAAAGAAATGAGATAGAACTAAAGTCAGACAGAAAGAAAGTGGTGGAAAATATAGAAACTATGAAATGGAACTGACATACGGGAAGTGAATGTGGTAAGGCGATATAAAGAACATGTCAATGTGTCCATAACTTTAAGATCCCAAATTCAAGGCATCCACACACCAGAGGGCCCCTATCCTGGCATGAAAGGTAAGGTATTATAAGCCAAAAAATAGGCCAAAATGTGCAGGAGGCCTAATGGCTAGCACCCGTGAAAAATGTGAGTACAAGTGATAAGGTATATATTAACCTAAATGATGGCCACTCCATCCCGGGACCAAGGTCCTAAACAAACTTTTCAATGATCTACATTAGTCATTTCAGAACTGGTTTCATCTTAAGTCCATCAACTACGCAAATCCCTCTCTAGTGGTCAACTCCTCTAATAATGTAAAGGTCCCCATCGAGTCATCTAAACTTCCCTCTAAGGTCGGTGACTAATCCTCTTAGGACTCTCAAAACCAAATCGCCTCACTATAGTGGTCTAAGCTTGACCCGCTTTTTGAAAGCACAGGCCATCTTCCTTTGGTAAGCATGAATACGGCCATGTTCTCCCAATCTCTCCCCATCTACAAAGCAATGATCGTCTGGATCTAACCCACTCTACCGCTAATCGCCCAGGCTACCTCTCAAGGATCCCATCCCCATCTCAACGGAAACCGCTCCGCGCCAGCAACCAGAGAGCAAGGGTATGGCCCCGTAGAAGTAAAGGAGTGCGATACACCCATAATGTGAAGGCTTCGCATTTCAAACCCTCGAGAAGTCCCAATCATCCCTGCGTTAATCCTTAATATCTCGTCTACGCCTACTACCTTTGTCTACGCCTCATATAGACTTAATCCACGCCGATGCCACATCCTCCTCGTAATAAAGGCCAAATCTCACCCGAAATGCACACCTCTATCCGATATCAACTCACAGAGAATCCCGCATCCGGCAGAGATAAAGCGCGATTCGACAAGTGGCCACTTTAGCCAAAGATTTAGTTTTGGCGAAGAAGTGGCTCCACCCCACTCTCGTGAAATAATCAACAGCTTAATTAGAAATGAACTCATGACTACTCAGGAAGACTTCACGAAATCTTCCGGCCACATCTATGCCCTTACTGAAACCAAGGTGAGGGTCCATGCCAACTCTGATGTGGAACGTGGTATGAGATCTCCATGCATCCGACACTTTGTACATCTCAACAAATCGACAACAATCGTCTCCCATGGTCAACTAAAAATACCTAACTTCATAATCCATTTGAGCCAACATATGTCCTTCCATGGGGCCAACCCAAGATAGACTTCTCATTGCCCGATCACCGACATCGATTCATAATAACACATACCATCAATATACGCCCATATAGTGTCTCTCCATGTATCACAAAGCTGTGCCAACCCGCCCAAAGCTCTCACTGCCGCCTGCCTGTGGTATGTGCCAGTATCTCCAAGAAACTGTAATACCACATACTAATGCTAGATCAACATCCAACCTCACTCACAATTACTAAATAATATGCAACACTAGTCCTCAACTAGCAGCTAACTACAACACCTTCAAGAATGTTAACTGGTAGTCAAAGTAACAGAGCATCATGAACCCGATTCGCCTAGGTAGGTGAGTATAGTCGATCGCCAAACTTCCCCATTAGTGAATCCAATAAGAATGATATGGCCTAAGCTTCATACATCCGTCTCCAATCACCTGATCTCGTTTCAATCCACTAGATTAGAACTCACCTAACATCTCCATCCTTCAACTTAGTCCTCAACCCAAGTGATATGCCTCTATACTCAATAATGTTGTCAGGCCTGATAACGATCCATGTCAAACGAACTAATCTCGGATATGATCGCCATGCGAGAAATCAATAGAACACCTATCCTGATATCCGCACGGTTAGCTTCACCATCGTGCCATACGCCAACCAAACAAACTAGCCACCCCTGCAGAATCTCCTTATCCGAAAATCATCATCAATCACTCATTCTAAGAACCTGGCGAGGCCAAGTGGATTCAATAACATACTCTCTAGACTTTGAGGAGCACACAAATATCAAACTCCTCACAAAAGTATGCCATTCTCATAACGCCACAAACTAAATCACAAACAAGAGTATCTCAAAGGATCTAACGAAATAAGCCGCATTTTAATACTTTGTCATTTAATGTCTCAATCTCCGAGTGAGTCAAACTAAAGCTAAGCAGGCGCCAATCATACTGTATCTCATCTCATCGAAACATCCTCTTACTCAGGAGCACTAGATGGCCTCGCCTCCTGGGTTTAACTCACTGTCGGGCTAGTATGCACCCTGTGCCACCAAATGAGCTCGTCAGGCATCGGAGGTACGAAAGCGAGGAGGGGAAAGCAAATATTCTTTAATCGGCTCAAACACACCTTGCAACGATCATCCGAACCTTAAATTTATTTCTTCCTCGGAAGTCGGAAGATAGGCTCCGCAGTATACTGTCGGTCCCAACAATAAACCTGCTAATATATTTAGAAAGCCTACCGAAAACCCAGGATCACCGATCTCGATTACGTGGTGGAACATGTGGGATAGCTCACGATCTTATCGGGATGCAACGCCGATACCTCCATCACTAATCATATAGCCCGAGAGCTTCCCGAAGTCACTCTAAGGAGTGCGCTTCTTGGGATTCAGTCTCAATCTAAAGCATCGATCCTCACGGAAGCGCTGGGGCACGCCGGTGTCCTTATCACGGGACTTCACAATCATATCATCTACATAGACTGACATCCTGTGCATCGTATCAGCCAAGCAGTGTAGTAGTTGCTCTCGATACCAGAGTAGCACCACCTCGTTTTTCGGCCAACGGCATTTCTCTGTAACAGTAGGTGCCCCACTCAGTGATGAAATATGTCTTCTCCCTGTCCTCGGGAGCCATCATAATCTGATTATAACAAGAGAATTCATCCATAAATGACAACATCGCATGGCTTGCAGTACTATCAACTAGCATGTCAATATGTGAGAGGAAAATCATCCTTAGGGCTAGCCTTGTTGAGATTTCTAAAGTCCACACAAACTCTAACCTTGCCATCCTTTTTTAGGAACGGGGGCCGACGATGTGACCACTCGAGAGTCTTGGAACCACTTATATGAAGCCAGCTTAAAGTTGCTTTTGAATCTCCTCTTTCACTTTATAAACTCCACTTCGAGGGTGTAATCCACCTCGATTTTTGTACTTAGGTCACAGCATGTGGCATAAGTGGTAGATGATGCTGAGCCATAGAAGGGTCGAGGGCACGGCATGTCCTCATATGACCATGCGAAAACATCCAGTATGATCTGAGAGTAACCTAAAGGAAACTATCCTACTCTCATGCACGCAAATAAAATTAGATGCAAGTCCTCATCTCTACACCCAGAGTTGGTCTGGCTGTACCAAGATTCTTGTCTCAAGGTCATCAAAAGGAGGTAAAACTCGCTCATCAGTAAAGCTATGATCGGATTCAGACCGATAGCTATCATCAAAATTAGGCTGCAAAGACTCATCATCAATATCATGAATTTTGTGATGTGGGTGAATGAGGTGCACATGTATCAATATCATCAATAAAGAAACGATTTGAATGCTGAAAATGCTCGAATCCGAGGAGATGAAAAGGCAAGTACATCATCAGCGTGAGACGAATCCAGGCAAAACATCGAAAGAAAGTGGTGGGTCCCTGTCGGGACTTCTCCCCGCGACATGTCTAGAATATTAGGAGTGCAATATCAGCAATAACATCACGTAATCACACATCGTAATTTAGAGCAAGAGGAGCATCCTCATCATCTCTCAAAGCAACCACACAAAAATAACTAAGTCACGAGGAGAAGTAAACCGGGCTAACTAATAACCATCAGGATGACTCCTAAATCATAATGCGATGGGCGATGTAACCGCATCAGTACTACCCTCGTAGTCGGTACATCCCGTCGAAAGCACATAGTAAGCACCTTTAGGCAGCCCGAGGGAAGGAGGAACAATCAAGGTGGTAGAAGTGTCAAGAGCCCCACCACGTTACTGAAGTTGTGAAAAAAATCTAATCTTTTTGACTCGACATGCTGGATATCGATGGAAAGCTCATCCATTCGATCCATCGAGATCTGATAATGACTCTGAAGCCTCACAAAATAATCGATCAACCTGGCTATGGGGCGAAGGGATAGTCAAATGGAATGTGATGAAGTCGGTCGGACCCCTCTCGACCGCAGTGTGCCGTGCATCAATGCGCCTCTCACGGGTATAAATCCCCAAACGAAGGAATTGGGTCATGGTCAAGCGCTGATAAATTTGCTTTATGGCCATGTGCGACGTGCCCCCAGCCCAGGCAGGCATGTGCGACATGCTCCTCATCATCATCTAAAAACGGCCCGAATCAGCTGTTATCTTGTAATCAAATGACATGGGTATTGAATCGTAGGAAATCCCACGGCTCCCGCGATCTATATCATCAAAGCGAATCGGTCGTAAGCCAATCATCACCCCATTGGCTAATCTCGATACCGGCTCATGAAGTCGAATGTGCCCCTCACAGCGTAGATGTAATAGTGATCACTTGGCCATCATGGATCGAAGACTTCACCTTCAAATGAAGGGGAGGAGGGGAAGATGGGATAAGCGCCCGACCGCATGAATCCTTGAGTGGCTAGAGTAGGTTAAAGGATGCGGGGGATCCTGAGAAATACGAAACAAAACACGAAAAAGCAGTGCGTCATCATTTCGGGGAGTCGGTGCCCGCATCCACCTCTCTCGAGTCTTGTCGCAAGCTCTCAGCATGCATTATGGAGATGGGAGTTAAATCGTAGGCCCATATCCACAGAGCAATTGCAGTGGCAAGTGGACATACATTTAGGGCAGATCCATTGTCTAAGAGGACGGATGGAACCTGGCGACCTAAGCGACCAAGCGATATATGGAAGATTCGGGTGTGAAATTACGAACCTACCCTACGGAGGTAAGTCATCCTCGGAGCAATGATACAGCGAACAGACCAAGCTGTGAGCATATGTATCAAGCCCTCTGGCGACATGGTCGTGTTAACTTCAGTCAGGCTCGGAACCTTAATCGAGAAGTCTCTCTATGGGTAAAGGGAAGTGATTCGCCACGTGACCTTGAGGTGATACGAGGAATCATGATATTTGTATCATAAATTCCTCCTACTTTGCGTATGGCCTCTTACAGTATAGTGGTCTAGGGTGAACACGAGGGGATGGGTTTTCTTTGTCTGAAATGATTTGCGGTGGAGTTGAAATGGGTGAATTTAATTTGGATTATGGGGTTTGCTAAAAACAAGGGTTTTGATGGTGAAAGTGAAAATGAAAATGAGAGTAAAATAAAGAGAGAAAAAGAAATAATAAAGGGTCTCCTTGAAGTATCGGGATGCGAGCTTAGGACTCTAGGGAGGCGAGGGGTGTCCTTGGGGTTATTTCCTAAGCTTTGGGGAGGGATGACATGTAGTCATCTCCGGCTGGATCTTCATTTAGCTATAAAACCTAACCCCAGAAATATTTATCCTTTGAAAAATGGCATCTCTTACGCCATCATTAGTCACCAAACCGATGAAGAATAGTCTCTGGACTCCCCCTTTCGATAGGTCATAGAAGTGTAGCCAGAATATCGGTGGATAACAATAAGCATCCGAACCCTTAAAGCTTACCAAATAATAGCCATTAAAGAAGATTGAGAAGGAATGAAACCTCACAGTTAGAAAGGAACATAGTATGGCGGTGGATACACAACGTGAAGAGCGGGGGACCTCCCGATAGCCTAGATCCACCGGCGACCTTCCTTTAAGGAGGGGAGGGGTTTTGACCATCCTCAGTTGCCATCCTTGGAGGGTGTTTGGGCACTTGTGCGAAAATGAGAGAAAAGGAGCAGAGAAGGCGAGACGGGGCGAAAGCTTCCCCAGGGTGATTGATTTATTCTGAGCCTTATTTCACAGCTTATATACGGCTCGGAACGAGGAAATTACAAAAAAAAATGGAAACAAAAGCTATTACAAGGGTAGAAAGGAGAAAAACCAAAAACGGAGTCATTTGGATCAAAAACAGGAGTAGACAATTTTCGCTATGCACAGTGATTTTCACTATCATAGCGAAAATTCAGTCATAGAGAAAATTGAAATTTTTATTATGCACGATGTTCGCTATGATGACCAAAATTCAGTATGAAATTTCGACCTTTATTCCATTTAGCTCTTTGTTCCATTGCTCCTACTTCATTTTCTTCTATTTTTTGCTCTTAACTCCTCTTCAGAATATACGATACATGATGTTGAGTTTGTTCGAATTCTTCATGTTTGGATCGACTCAACAATGTTGGCATGATTAGCTCACAAAAACTGCAAAATTTGCCACAAAATGCGATTAGTAGAATAGTAGGGATCTTAATGTGTAAATCGAGTTAATTAGAATTATTAGTATACAAAAGCACACTGAAACCTATAATAAATAGGGTTGAAATAGCACTTTTTGGGCCTTGTCGGGGCTAACAAGAACTCCAAGTGGAGATACGAGCATGTGTACTGCGTAGGCTGCGATGATCTCGTCATCCTCTCTCATTGTCATCTCTAGTAGTATTATTAGGATCATGGGCGGGATGGAATTGGAGGCTCTTTGTCCGACCACTACACCTCCTCGATAACATATTGGATCTGGTGTATCCAGCTGTCCCTCGGTGTGGAGTCGAAATAAAAGGAGTCGAACAACATGTGAGCAAAGTCCACTTAGCCTCGGTGTGGGGATCCCAAGCCCGGAGTAATGCCAATGGCCCGAAGCGACCTTGTGAGTGAGATCTACTCAGCTTGAAAACACCTTATGAACCACATCATCGCCACTTAACCATCATCGGAAATGCTATGGGCTCCGACTCTCTTATCATCGTGTGACATATGGATGCGTCCTCGGACTGTGAATCAATGGAATGAATACCTCCTGGCGGAGGAGGCAGCATGTGTGAGCTAAGTTGAAGGGTTAGAGCTAATGTTAGGCTGTCTTAGCTGCCTGATACTGGTCGATCAAGTCACGAGCAGCGTGTCTGAGAGCGAGTGTGATCTATAGTATGTGCGGGGCCACAACCAAGTAAGCACGATGTAAGGTCCGTCAGAAAATGAGGGTGAACTACCTACGGTAATGGCCTCGCGTTAATGGGTAAAATCAACCAGTCATCAATAATACGTAGACCTCACCAGAAGGCATGCTAGTGGCGTAAAGTGTACGAAGAAAGTACATCTAAGTACGCTATATATATATAAAAACTGGCAATGGCTGCTCGGGGTCCCGAATGAAGCGTGATGGTCTCTCCATAACTTTGTCTGGCGTAAACTAGGTGTGGTGGAGTATATGAAGGCGGTAACCCCCTAGCGGGTTGGGTGGTATGGAAGATACATCTTTGGCCCGAACTGTTGGGCGTAGGAAGTCCCATGCGGCCAGTATAGATGCATGCGGGCACAGGTGCCCTGTCCTAAAGGAGCCAGATGGCTCCTACCTCCACCCGGTCTAACCATGATCCGGATGAAGCTGCTTCCTTACTATCAAAAGAGGAAGAATCAGGCCATAAGCGTCACGTCATACCATCCTCGATACCATCTGATACCTCTGTAAAAGCTACGTAATCCATAATCGGGGTTCCTCGCCAAGATGTACAGCGTAAGCGGGCTATAAACTCCTCATAATCATGCTAATATGCACTCTCTTTGATGGACAGTTAATCATTTGAATAACCTTCTCTCCCTCAAGCGGGGAGATGAATGATATGCTTGATCTCGCGAGCTCAGCACTTACCTCATAGCCTCGAGCTCTCTCCCCAGTGACATCTATGACGGTCTTCAAAGAGAACTCTAAGATAAACTCATGGCGAGGAATCCTCCAAAAGTCGCTGTAGCACAAGGTGGCGAACCGGCTACGTGCCCGCAGCACCGTTGTAGAGGGAACAACATGATGTTGAGCCGCAATCGAACCCATTGCCCCTCGTGTCGGTGACATATATCCTCAAATGAGTACGTGGACATCCACTGCCTGTATAACGCTCCATGTCAGGCATCCAAAATGTAGGCGGCAATGGGGTCACAGGTGCACTACAAATCCATCCCACACATCCATACCCTCTACAACTCTATTGTCTAGCGTACTCTGCTTTCTACGTATCACAGTCATCGGAAACAGCGATAGTACGAGCTGAATATTTGCATGTGGCTGGATCACCTCTGTATACCTCTGGAAGACAACAGGAGTGCCTTGAGGGATGAGGCGGCGGTTGCCATACGGGCTTGTCGATGGAAGCGGAGGTGGGGTGAATTTATAATCAAGTAGTATCCTCTGTGTTGAAGTTGTGGGACTCTTTGTCTATCAATTCTCTTACTGAGGCCATGTATTGTATCCTGGAGCATAGCAACAACAGCAGCAATCTACTCAATAACCGCTGCATGTGGATCCATATCTGTCTAATCTAATGCACATACTAATCTACCCTCGACTACAACCCTTTGGTGGTCCCGGTCTGTGTGGTGAATCTAAGGTGTAGCAAAAACAAATAAGTCGAGTCCGTAGCCAGACCAGCTTATTTGCTATAATGAGGCTGAATAAGCGATCCATCACTATGCACAAAGCGCCCCACTTTGAGCTCGATACTCGATCGATCTCTGTACCACACAGAGGAAACCAAAATAGAGGAATCTAGATCCGTATCATGAATAAAGCCAGGCCACAAGGCGGATGCACCCGTGTAGGATGGAAGTCTGTCAGTGGGACCCAAGCTTCGGCTAGAAGGTCGATGGTGGCTCTAAAAGAGACAAAGGGTAGGTAGTCTTTTAAAGGGGTCCACTGGCATGGGCGATTGCCTCGATGGTACCTGACCTCGACACGTCTCGAGAACTGGCGCTTCCATGCGAGGGTGGTCATCGAGCTCCACACATGCTTCCTCGACATCCGGAGCGGCCTATGGTAGGAAACTTTCCTTTGCTCTCTCGGCTCGGGAATAAACTAAGTGTACAATGTATGTGTGGAATTTGCATGCCAAAACCTAAATGACATCCTAAACCAGAAAAGGCACTGCCAGGTCACAAGTATCCTAAAATCTGGCTCTTGGCTGTCTGAGTCTTCAAAGATCGGACTCCTCGACATCGATATGTCGGCCACTGAAATGATCACAAACATGGATATAGCCCATCCTTGGGCCTTACTCCTAGTCACTAGCTCGGTCAGCCGTAGAGGAGCAATAAGTCTCATTGCAAACACAAAACCGAGACCTGAAGTCGACCAAGACTAGGAGTTTGGGAGATAAGGGGATACATGTGCGACCCACATAGACATCACGACAAGCAATCATGCGGGGAGAAAAGTAGTCATCTGACAGAGACAATTCGTACAGAAAGCGAGTATATCATCCATATCTACATAATATAAGTAAGAGTATAAGATGAACATGATGTGTATATAACAAACAAAGGAGAAACAGTGACATAACAGGATGAACGGAAGGAATCAGCTTGATGAAGTCGACTTGACCAATACTAATGATCTGATAATTAGACATGAAGATACAATCGACTAGTCGAAATTCTCAATGTGTTATACACGAAGCAATTAGTATCTATCGATCGACCAGTCAAACTCTACATTTTCCCCTAATTTGTGAAATTTCAGAAGCAGGCCTCACTCTCCCGATTAAGATTAAGCCATTTTTGAACCAGCATTTTAGGTTTATTATGCGTTTCCCACTAAAAAGGCGAGACTCGTTTTTATTTTTGAAAAACCATTTTTAGAAAATGGTTTGGAGTCACCACTTTTTTTTGTTTTATTTTAAAAGGGAAAACAAAATAAGAAAGAAAAACCCTAAATGTGACTATTGATAAGAAAAGACAGGTCTGGGAAAACCGAGTCTAGGTTCGGGGGTCAGGTTACTTATTAGAAAGGTATGATGAAAGCGTAGCACCCCTCTAAGCCCCTAAAGTCGGGTCTCTACTAAACAAACTAAGGAAAATATGGATTTTGACTAATCAACTAATGAATACCAAATATAAGCAATAACAATACAAAAGCATGCAAGACATATATAAATAAATAATCAAACAAAGTCAAATGGAAAAATATGTACCTGGACGGCATGTTAGAAGCGCTACCAATTAGGAAACAATGTTGGTCGCGATAACAAAATTCAAACTATTCATTCAATTAAAAATTGGTTATAAATCATATGTCAAAATTATTTATTAAAAGGATACATGGAATGTCGGGCCCCACACAAGCCCATTTATCTGTTACACAAAATTAACTCCCAATTCATTTTATAGGAATTATAGAATTAGCGTGACGCCCCGTCCGGGTCCGGTGGCTACCGTCGACCGCGGAATACAAGTGGATGTCCGGGTCTGGCTCGGC
The DNA here is from genome assembly GCA_016808115.1 of Tetrastigma voinierianum. Taxonomy (NCBI): domain Eukaryota; kingdom Viridiplantae; phylum Streptophyta; class Magnoliopsida; order Vitales; family Vitaceae; genus Tetrastigma; species Tetrastigma voinierianum. Next base: position 80,883 of record JAEQBH010000775.1, read on the forward strand.
TTGGCATCGACGGGAGTCTCTTTGTGCGAGAGGCTACACCCCGAATATAAGTACTCATTAATACTGTCAAAGCAGTCCGATATATTCAAACATGAGTAAAAGCGCCTCTTGGGCCCATGTCTGATACTGCGTCACAATATATCGAACTATATCGATAGTTTCAGAGTTAATAAAGCACTCTTATACGACATATATTAAAATGAAAAGCATTCTAATACATGTCTGAGTGTGACACCAAAGCCCGCAATCCGGCTTTTCTTCAAAGGCTTCGGCCTAGGACGGCGTCCTCACACGCTCCACATTGCACGTAAAGGGGGTCCCACGAGACGGGGTGAGGCTAAAGCTTCCGATAGGAGAATCGCCACTAAGTGGGCTACTCACCACTAAGTGCAGTCACGATGTTCCAAGTAAACACACATTCAAGCAAATGCATGATCTGCTTGAATGTCACCATGGCTGGAGCTCGGATCAGGAGTCTTACCTGGCTCTCTCTCCACCTCGCCCTAAGCCTTGTATGAGGGTATTGTTTTATTGGGAATGACCCTCGATGTATATATATCAGTTGGCGCTCAGCAGTTGATATATTACTTGTTTGTGGACTACCCTTCGATGAATATCAATTGGGCCGCTCCGACGATTGATATTATTTGTTTGGACTACCCTCCGATATTTAATGTTTTAAGGCTGCACTGCAGCTAATTTTCTCTAGACTCATCTCATGCACTAACTCCTGTAGTCACAGGATCATTAGGTGCGTATGGAATGATACATGTATCTTGGTCGATATAGTCTATTCACATGTAAATATATAAACATGCGTATATTTACAAGCATTCCAATTCACACAATCATGTCATGTAAATTTCCACATTTCCACATCAAAATTAGCTCCCTTTGGCTAATGATCACACACGAGTAATTTAATTTAAACCACTCGACCAAACACATATTTTCACAAAAATATATTTTTAGAACACTGTTTCGGGAATAGTGAAACCCTTGGTTACTATTCGAAAATCCTAAATCAGCAGTTTCACTTTGTGAACCGTCATTCCGGCCATTCTGACCTCATTCAATCAAGCATGGATTTATTTCAAATTTCATAATTCACCTAACGAGCAGCCCACAAAGCGACTCACAATTTGCTGTACAGCTCCAATCTGCGTGTCTTGTTCGGTCCATTGTTTTGGGGCCGTCAGCGGTAACCATTCGGCCTTTTTCTATCAATACCATTTATTCAATAAATCTGTCAAAACATGGCACCCAAATGGCCCCTCGTCACGAGCTGCAGGTTTTGGGTTTCAATAAATTCAATAAATTCGGTCCAGTTTTGGAAGCGGAATCAAGCGGCCGTTGAGCGCCGAGCCTACTTAGAAACATCAAAAAAACAACCCAAAAATGGGAATAAATCTCAAGTAGGGAGAAACCCATACCTCTTGGAGTTTGAGAAAACTCACAAAACCGGAGTCCATGCGTAGCCTGCTCCGCGTAGACGTTTTCCTTCGGCTCGAGAAGGCAGTAAGCGGTCGGATATGTCGCAAATCTAGAGAGAAGTCAGAGACCTTCTCTCTAAAAACCACCATTTTCGATTCTCCACACCTACTGCATCCTCCCCCTTTCATTTCACGTTTTCTCCCCTTTTTGAATTAGAGAAGATGAGTTCTATTCCTTATTTTGTCTTTTTATGACTTAAACAATTCCATTAATACCTATTATGTCCCTTCATTTCCCAGATTTGATATTCGGCTCTATTTCGGCCGTCCATTTCCATCATTTCTCTACTCATACCACTTATGAATTTTTGTAGTACGTGTTATATGTGACTTTTTCGTCGCATCGAAAATCATTTTAAGGCACGGCTTGATGCCTCGAGAAAGCGTGTCGACTCCAGTTGTCTCGGAATATTCTGAAATTTTACGTGCTAACTAGATTTTTGAGGCGATTCCAATTTCAATTCGTTTCGTCATCAGGGGATCTAGAATAAATTACAGTTTTTAGCAGAAATTACAATTTATAATCGAAGTACGTTTTGACCTTACCTCCGAGATATTGGAATTTCTGGGTCTTCTGGCTTGTGTGTTTGAAATTGAAGTTTTGAAATTTTGAAGTTTGAAGTTGAAATTTGAAATTTGAGATTTTTGGGGACTTGAAATTTAGAAATTGGGAATTCTTAAAATTTAAGACTAGGACAACTGAATCTTGAAATTGAGATTTGGAAACTTGAAATTGAAACTGGCTTTTGAATTTTGAAATTGCGAATTTTGTAAATTTGAAATTTTAAACTTTAAAATTGGAAATTAGAGTAATGGAACTTGAATTTTGAAATTATGACACTTATTTTGAAATTAGAATTTGCAATTTTGAAATTTAAACATTGAAAATTTGAAATTTGAGATTTGGAAGACTTAAATTTTAAAGTGAAAATTTAATTTTAGAAAATGAGAAATTTGGAATTGAATTTTTGAAATGTAAGACCAGCTTAAAATTGAGAAATGAAAATTTAGAACTTTAATTTTTTTTAAATTTAGGTTTTATTAAATTAAGGGTGGGTGATAGTTTAAGGAAAATAAATTGAATTAAAAAAAATCACTTGCTTGATTTAATTAAATAAACAAAAACAACAATATATACTTAAAGAAAACAAAATAATAAGACTATAAATTAAATGACTAATATAATATACGAAGACAATTAATTAAAAAAAACTATATAAGAAGAATAAAAATAAAGTCAAGAAAAAAATACATGGTAGACGGGTGGCTCCGGGCCAGGTCGCCTCTTAAAGTGAAATTGCCTCAAGTCGGGATCGTCTTCAAAATTGCCCCAGAGGCAGATTTTCCCTCGAGGCGATCTTTATTTTAAATCAGCTTTTAAAGCTTTGGGGCCATGGGACCTCGGCTGATGCGGGGAAAACCAGCCTTAGTCTCCTTAAAAAATAAACTTAAAGAGATTAATAGGGCTAAATTATATAGCGTATGCCTTAATTTATTCTCCAAAAAAATATTTAATTAAGGGTCATTAGGGTCTCAGGCTCTTTTGGTGGAGAAGCGCATGGTTTCAGCTTTTATATTTTCAAATCGAGGAGAGGCTCCCTTTTATAGGGAAAGGAAGACATCTCTTTCTTATCTACTTCCAATGTGGGATTGCCTCCCACAAAGAAAGAAATCCTAAGCCTTCAAATTTAGGGTGTACACACCCCCTAACCTTGGGACTATTCCTAGTTAATTGAAATGTGAGACTATTTAAAGAAAATGGGTGAAATGTGGGATTATTCTTGTCAATTTTTCTTATAAAAAATATAAAATGCAATTAATAAACAAGTTAGATTTGTCGTGTTGTGTTACTCAATAACTAATTAAGTTGTGTTTGAATTTATTATTTTTGACCATTTATTATTCAAGTGGTGTTTGAGTACAATAAAATGCATGTTATTAACTCAACCGGCAAACACAAATGGGTCGTTCAACCCAATTTGGGTGTAAAACTTCAATGGAGAACCTGAGTATTTTTTGAGAATACAAAATAAAAAAACCCTTTTAACTTAATTTTTACAATTCATCGGGGTATTAAACTGTGTTGGAGAACTTTAAGGACTTTGGGCTAATTTTCAATCAAATAAATGTCTAGGTATTTTCGGGAAGCTTTCGAGTTTCGGAAAACATATAAGGAATATTTTTTGACAACTAAACACTTGAGTTATAAGATAGTAAATTATCTCATTGGGATTCAAACTCAAGACCCCTCCCCTCCCTATGCCTTGCCGTTTTGAAAGATTGAGCGCTCTACCACGTGAATTAGGCATGATGGGCCGAGAGCATAGTAGTTCAATGCACTAGATAATCTGAATATTTTTTTTTTAATAATAAATAAGAAAATTCTAAGATTTCACTAATATTGCATATGTAATTTATATATATTTATAGTTGTTCATATTATTTCTATTTTCACTAACATCAACCAAATTCAAGCAATGCTCAAGCTTGGTCACAAAAAGTGACTTGTCAACATATCTATCGAATTACCATGAGTAATAACTTCACCCATGATAATATTACCATCTGACATGGAAATGGAAGCAATGATAGCATTATTTGTGACGGTGGAACCCTACAACACATATAACTTATTAGATTTTTTCTATCCTTTCATAATAGTACATAAGTTGAAAACCAGTCCCGATTAGGACACATATGAAACATACAACTAGAATTAAGAATCAAATCCTCATAAGGTTTGGAGTTGTCATCAGAAGAAAGTAGGAGGTCTCCATCATTATAATTATCTTCCGCAACACTGGCTTCATCGGAATTTTTTGGTTGCTTTCCTTTCTGTTCAGAAGTTCTCTTATCCTTAGTTTCCAATTTATAACATTCAAATATGACGTGCCCCTTTTTCTTACAATGTTGCAAGTCTTGTCTCCCATTAGACCACCAAAATTCTTCTTATGTGTCCTCCCTTGAATAACAAGGTCCTCTACTTAAGCCTCATATCTTACAATGAGACGTTTCTGTTAGAATCTCGAGACATCCATCCATAAATCTATGATTCCATATGCGATAGGCGAAAAATTAAAATGCATCTGCTTAGGAATAGAGCCAGGTCAGTTGTCTTGGGCGATATGGGTTGCAAGTCTTGACCCGCAGTGTGGGCTCTAGAACAATCAATGCCTTTTTCTTTTTCGGATCCCTAGGACACGAGAGGAATTCTCTTTCCCCTCTGAAAATAGTTTACACATTCATACTAAGCTTCAAATATAATGTTATATTTATATTTGGGGTTTAGTGGTAGATAAATGAACATTATGCTTGGGCCTTATGGTGGCGTATAAGTTAAATGGTCTGACTTAATTTAAACTCCTAGTTTGCTTATGCGGACTTAATTCTAACATTCTCCGCTAGCCTAAAAAAGCAAACTTAAAGGCTCATATGGATCATTATGCTGGCCATGCTATGAAGCCACTTATAAATGGATTTGCCCGAGGACCCATGGTACTTTCCAATTTTGGCTCCCATGGAATTAATCAGACATAACTCCACAATTGGTCAATCAAACCACCATAGTAGACCAATTTCACTCCAAAATTGAAAACTTCTCATTCCAAATCATTGTGGAAGATTACCAAGTCTACTAATCACTCACACCACACATCCCGTGAATACGTCCACAGAAACAGGAATTTCCTTATTTATACTATAAAATATCGAAATTACCATTTTACCTTAAAAATTTCTGAAAGCAACCTTTGACTTGACCATGATTGTAAGTCTGCCCCAAACTCAAGTGGGGCCGTCTTGGCCAAGGACAACTATGATCAATCACCTTTTAAGCTACCTAGGTTGTATATTGCCATATAATTAGGGTTCTAATGGTTCCCATATCTAGTCAAAGCAAGATTCTATGAGAGCACAGAGCAAAAAGTGTCGAGGAATCACTCTAAGTGACTATCACTAATAGATGGTCACAAGGAGCACCTCAAAATGATAACCTACTCCCCTCAACTCTCCAACAACCCTCAAGGTTAAGAACCCATATGAGATAGTAGCTAGGGAAAAAACTGTCCAAATATGGTATATGACAATTTGCACTCCTAAGTCCCATTCAATATGTACCAAGTACATACTAGTATGATATCCTAAAGACCCACTCTAGTTGATGTGACAAAATACTCCCATTAACTAGGTAGATATCATACCCGCGACTATGGATTGCCGTATCCGTGGCAGTCGTGAGCGACCTCAAACCTGAGAACTCATACCATGTGTCCACTTTGTGCATTCACACACACCTAGACATGTCTGATATTGCTTGAACTAGGCTAAATGAACACCTGATAATATGAAATAATGGAAACACCAATTTATTAATGCAAACTAATTATTATAAACCATGGAAACCAAAAACTAAGTACATACGCTATGTTGTATACATGAGAGTGAAACACTTTAATCTTAAGTGCTTTTGTAAAAGGATGCCTTTACAGGTTATCCTTAAATACGATCCTTTCTCTTATAATGTCTCCCTCTGCACAATCTTCAGGCCCAGGTGATACTTTCTTTCAATATGCTTGCCTTTCCTATGATTCTTTGGTTCTTTGGCTTGACGGCAACCCCACTATTATCACGGTATAGTATCATGCAGGACCCGATAGCGCTTGACATGACTCACAATTCCATAAGGAATTTTTTAAGCCATACTGCTTCATTAGCTGCCTTTGAAGCTGCCACATATTCAACTTCCATAGTTGAATCAACAATACATGATTGCTTAATACTCCTCCAACTAACAGCTGCTTCACCCAATGTAAAAACATATCCGGAGGTGGATTTCCTCAAATATGCATCTGACTAAAAGTCATAATTAGTATATCCTATAGGTGCCAACTCATCGCCATGATAAACTAGTATATAATCCCTCGTTCTCCTTAGGTATTTGAGTATATGTTTCACAGCGGTTCAATGTTCCCTACCTAGATTATACTGATCCCTAGTCACTATTCCAACTGAATAGCATATATCTGGTCTAGTACATAACATAACATCACATATATAAGACTACCTTCATGTATTCTTTCTCTTCAATTGTCATAGGACACTGGTCCTAAGAAAGATTGATTCCATATGTAAAAGGTGTAAATCCTTTCTTAGAATCTTGAATGTTGTACTTAGACAATATACTATCTATGTAATTTTCTTGAGAAAGTGCAATAATCTTATTATTTCTGTCTCGTATTATCTTAATACCTAAAACATATTGCATCTCTCCCAAATCCTACATTTGGAATTGAGTAGCTAACTGGATATTTACCTTTGACAACATCTCAAAGTCGTTTCCAATCAACAAAATGTCGTCCACATAAAAAATAAGGAAATCCACTATATCATCCTACATCTTTCTATATACACAAGGTTCCTCTTCATTTTCAATCAAAACCAAAATATTTGATTGCTTGATCAAAACGTTTGTTCCATGATCTCGATGCTTGCTTAAGTCCATGGACTTGTACGACTCCCATACCATATGTTTGACCTTGATTTATGAAACCACCATCTAATTTGCATCATCTGAAATGTTACATCCGCGCCCCGTTACTGCGGAGCTCGATTGGCGGATCCAGAGCCGAAGTCGGGGCGCGAGACCATCCTCACTATCACATATAGTATACTCTACTTTCTTTCGGGACTCTCATTGGCACGTTCTTTGTCGGAGGCTGTCACTGTACGTGGGTATACAAATAATTTACGTAATAACAAAAATCATTTATATCTGAAAAGAACTACCCTTAGGAGTGGTGTCAAATCCACCAATCATACACACATATACACAAGAGTCCCTTTACTTGTACTATTACAATTTTACTATTACAAAACTTGGCGAGGAGATTGCGGAGCGGTACGAATGAGCGCCTATCTGCAGTCGACCTTCTTTGTTGATGTGGAATGTCCTGTCCTCTAGCCACCATCTTGGTACTACCGCAGTTGAACACGGAGTGCTAAGCTTTACGCTTAGTGGGAACATAAGCATGAATGACCACCCGATGGTGGCGTGCAAGCTTATACATATACATATTATCCCCATCATGCATATTTATATAACTTTAATTACTTATCGTCTCTACATTTCTATTGCATGTCGATCTTTTACGTTACATATTCTATGCCTTTGGCTATCTCTTATCTATACTTTTCTGCGTATTCACATTTCTATACTTTACACATTCTATCCCTTGTCATGTGTTCCTCTTTCCACGCTTATCATATGTCTTTTAAATGTTCCTTTTCGTTTCAAAGTTACATATCATGTCTTTAGTCTATGTCTTTTTCATCACATCGGTTCCATAATTTATTACATTCTATGTGCTATTACATATATCATATCTGTTCCTTATCTATCACATATCACTGCCTATTCGCATCGACTTTGCTTTATATCGTATACTTTTCATACATACATATTCATACTTGCTGCTTGCCATACGTTCATATTACATCTATCATATACGTTGATAACTTTTTGTATACTTTCATTACTTTTCTTGTGTTCATATACTTATTTTCATATCAATTTATAGTGTCTTACTTGTTCTTGTAACTATACGTACTTTCATCGCGTAGCGGTATCTTTCTCATATCATGTCATTTCCTTTTGGTTCATATGTGATTACCTTAGAGAGCGGATACGGAAACTATGTGTGCAGAAGGTACTATCAGCTGTGCGGGGCGGTGATCTGCGTCGGTTAATACCGAAGGTATCATCAGCATGCGAGACAGGTGACCTATGTCATATGTTATCGGTACGGAAGGTACTATCAGCGTACGACGGTGATCTGCATCTGTGTGGTGACCACTTTGCGGGGCCACTGATCAACGGGATCTATATCATGCGACAAACGGGGCCTCGATAATAAATACATGAATATCTTTGCGACAACGGTATCTTCCCTTTATTGGCATTATCTATCCCTACATCGGGTCTAAGCGACAAATCGACTTTATTACATTTTACGTACATATCTCGTAAGCATGAATAGTTATTGTTATCATATTTGCTTATGCATAACATACTATCGTTACTTTACTCTGTATTAGTTCTCATAACTGTAGTTTCACATTTCGGTTCTCATATATATATATAATACATATATTCATATATTTTTCTATCATTTAGTTTTGTCTATCATATTTCATGAATGCATCTATGCACTCTTGTAATCATATATTCATATATAGCTTTCTATATTCATATCTCTTTATATCATTAATACATTTCTATCATGATTTAGCTATCCTCATACTTTCTATATTCCTATCATGTAGGCTTTAACTCATTCACATTTCATACTTTGGCACTATCATTTATACGGTGTTCTCATTCACATGCTTTGTCATCTTTTACTTATCTCCATTGTTCTTATCATTTATGCCTTTTTACCATGTGTTCCTAGCATGTTCCATCTTGTTCCTTTCGGTATGTCTATCATATATTCCTATCATTTACATATTCCTGTCATGTCTTTATCTACTCATATACTTTTTCTATATTTATCATGTTCCATCTATTCGTTTATGTGAAAATCATATGTTCCACGACATATAATCTTATATTCATATCCCATTTTATCAATTGTGTACTTTTAGACTATCGTATCTTATGACATATCCTTATCGTATCTTATCATATCTTATGACTTATACCTATCATATCTTACTGACCTTATCCTATATTAATATCATATTCATGTTTTATGAACATATACATACACTTGTGCATTTTCTATATTTTTCTTGTTTCATGTTTATTACATATAGCACTTCATATATAGTATGATGTCTATGAAGTCCTCATTCATATTTTCTTATTCACTCTATGAATCTATTTTACTTAGGAATTGGAATCAATCCAATCGGATCAGCCAAACTAAAGTTATGGCATTTTCATGCCAAGCCCCATTCATTTTCAGATTTTTCTAGTGATAGTTTGTATTACTCTCATTTTTTCCGGGGTCTTAACTTTATATTTTGACACTCTGTCCTTATAATCATTTAAAGCTAAGGTGCTAAAGGAGGTTCTATTCAACTGGAATAACCCGATTCGAACACTTAGGAACTCAGGGCTGTCGAAACAGCTTGGGACTTCTCTATGTTCAGCAGCGAAACCGAATTTGGTTTGCACATGGTCCCACTTCGAGTGGATTTTTGGGCCACTTAGAGTCATAATTTGACGATGTCTATTTCTATATGGATGGTTTTCCTTGAAGTCTATTTTAATTGGCCACTTGAATCACTCAAATCGGATAATAAATGAGAACGTTATGGCCAAAATACAAAAACTGGTCAAAGCGGGAATGCGAGAAACGAGGGGTTATGCCGTGCATTATACGCGTATGCACGCATGCATCCTTAGTAAATGACCGGAAAGAGCATAAGATGTACCGGTACATGTTCAAGTTGTACGATACATGTCCTCGAAATGCCCAAAATGTGTGTTTTTCTCCCATTTCCATATTTTTCATCCCAATTGACTACATGCTTTATAAACACTTCAAGACCATGATTTCATCTTATGATCCTCTTTCTACTCGATTTTATCATTGATCCTTCTCTTATTTCAAAAAGACCTATCATGAATTTCTTCAAAAACCATTCTAATATGGGTCTTAATCCATACATAAGCTAAACCCAAGGATTTGTTAGGGTTTATTCTAAACCACAGCCTTTCGATTCTTGTCGTTAACCATGAATCCACCCTCGAAGGGAGGATTTCCTACTTTTCTTATTAGTTTAGAGTTTTTTACCAACCTTAATTTCATTATATCTTTGGTTAGAGGATGAAATCTAACAAACCCTGATTTGGAAATCCTAAACTTTGTAGATACCATCTGAAACTCCATATGATCTATGCAGATTAGTTCCATACCTTTTTGCTTGCTTGAACTACCTCCTTCTCTTAACTCTCTTCTTCTTAACCTCACTTCTTCTTCTCTCTTCTTCTCTCCTTCCTTCTCTCCCCTCTCTCTCTCTCTGGTTTGGTCTCTCAAAAAATGAGGAACCAATTTGCCTCTATCCATGGGTTTTGTTAAGGCCATGTTTAGCGAAACAGAAAACCCCATTTTTAGCTGCACCTTTCTCATTTTGCACTTAAGCCCTTCCATTCATTCCAATTTCAATTCAATCTTCTCTATTTCCATAATGGCATATAACTTATTGATTTATGTCATTTTGGCATATAACATTGATTTATGCCATTTATGTCCTCAAGTGGTAAAAGACCACTTTACCCTTGTCTCTAATAGTAATTAGGGTCTCAGAATTTTATTTCGAAAATTTCCATTTAACTTAATATCTACTAGCAGTCAGTTCTTGGGGTATATTTCGGGATGTTACAACTCTCCCTCCTTAAAAGAATTTCGTCCTCGAAATTCATACTATGCGTTTTGTATGTTCTATGTCAAGTCTTTTCTTTTCATATCTTTTACATATGACCTTTCTTATACTTTCTTTTCATTTCTATTCTCTATGTCATGTCTATATCGCTTCATTGTCATCTATACATAACACAAGGACATCCACATCAAAGGCCAATACTTTTCTATACGTATCTATGTCTATCTTTTCTATCTTATACTCTTTCTAGACTCGCTTCTTATACTCTATCTATGTTTAGTATCTTATACTCTACCTAGAATATCATCTTATACCCTATCTATGTTTAGCATCTTATACTACATCTAGAAAGAGCCTAAACATAGGCTTTTCAGCTTTAAACCTTTGCTTTGATACCACTAAATTGTCACGCCCCAGATCCGGCAGGCTTCGATTGAGCGGATCAGAGCCAGAGATCGAGGGGCGCGAATACCATCTACTATCTATATAGTATACTCTACTTTACTGGGACTCTCATTGACCTGTTCTTTGTCAGAGCTGTAACTGTACCTGTGGGTATACAAATAATTTCTGTAATAACAAAAATCATTTTACATATACAAAAGAACTACCACCGGAGTGGTGTTCATCACAATCTATACACATATACACAAGAGTCCGCTTTACTTGTACTATTACAATTTTACTATTACAAAACGAGGAAGTGCGGAAGGCAGAAATGAGCGATGAGCACTATCTACGAGTCGTTCTTTCGCGATGTGGAATGTCGTCGCCACAGCCTCATAGCCGGGTACCTACGGATTGAACACCCGTCTTGCAGAAACTGCGGCTTAGTGGGAACACATAAGCATAGACTGACCCTGATGGTGGCCAATCCATGACTTATACATATGCATATTATCTATCACATACATGTTATATAACTTTAATTACTTATCATCTCTACATTTCTATTGCATGTCAATCTTTTCTGTTACATATTCTATGCCTTTGGCCTATCTCTTATCTATACTTTTACTGTATTCCTATTTCTATACTTTACCTATTCCTATCCTTGTCATGTGTTCCTCTTTCACGCTTATCATATGTCTTTTAAATGTTCCTTTTCGTTTTCAAGTTACATATCATGTCTTTAGTCTATGTCTTTTTCATCTGTCGGTTCCATAATTTATTACATTCTATGTACTATTACATATATCATATCATTCCTTATCTATCACATATACTTTGCCTATTCCTTGTCACTTGCTTATATCGTATACTTTTCATACATACATATTCATACTTGTACTATCGCATACGTTCATATTCTATCTATCATATACTTTGTGCTTTTGTATACTTTCATTACTTTTCTTGTGTTCATATACTTATTTTCATATCAATTTATAATTAATACTTTACTTGTTCTTGTAACTATCACGATACTTTCATCGCATGTGAGGCTATGCTTCTCATATCATGTCATTTCACTTTTTGGTTTCATGTCTGCGATTACCTTAGAAGCGGATACGAAGCTATGTGTACCGAAGGTACTATCCTTTGTCTGAGCGTGATCTACGTCAGTTAATACCAGAAGGTATCATCAACATGCGAGACGAGTGACGCTATGTCATATGCTATCGGTACGAAGGTACTATCTTAATACGAGCGTGATGTCTGTGTGGTGACCCGCTTGCGGGGCCACTTTGATCCAAAACGGGATCTATCATGAGCAACGGGGCCTCGATATCTGTCTACATGAATTATGCTGCGCTTAGCGGTATCTTTATGGGGCTTGTCTATCTATCCACCTACCAGTCTGGCGACCCGATCGACTTTATTACATTTTACATGCGTATCTACGTAAGCATGAATAGCTATTGTTATCATATTTGCTTATGCATATATACTATCGTTACCTACTCTGTATTAGTTCTCCACTTAACTGTAGTTTCACATTTGGTTTCTCATATATATATATATAATACATATATTCCTTATCTTTTTCCTATCATTTAGTTTTTGTCTATCATATTTCATGAATGATACATGCACTCTTGTAATCATATATTCATATATAGCTTTCTATATTCATACTCTCTTTATATCATTAATACATTTCTATCATGATTTGCTTTATCCTCATACTTTCTATATTCCTATCATGTAGGCTTTAACTCATTCGCGTTTTCATATATGTACTATCATTTATACGATTGTTCTCATTCCTATGCTTTGTCATCTTTTTGCCCATCTCCATTGTTCTTATCATTTATGCATTTTTACCATGTGTTCCTAGCATGTTCCATCTTGTTCCTTTGATTTATGTCTATCATATATTTACCTTATCATTTACATATTCTGTCATGTCTATATCTACTCATATACTTTCTATATTTACATCATGTTCCGTATTACGTTTATGTATAAATCATATGTTCACAACATATAATCTTACACTATTCCTTATGTGCACATCTTGATTGTACTTTTAGACTATCGTATCTTATGACATATCTATCATATCTTGCTATCACTCATATCTTATGACTTATACCTATCATATCTTATGACATATCCTATATTAATATCATATTCATGTTTTATGAACATATCTATACATATTGCATTTTCTATATTTTTCTTGTTTCATGGCTATTACATATAGCACTTCATATACTTATGAAGTATGATGTCTATGAGATCACACCTCATTCATATTTTCTTATTCCTCTATGAATCTATTTTACTTAGGAATTGGAATCAATCCAATCGGATCATCGAACTAAAGTTATAACATTTCATACCCGACTAGTCCCATTTCTGGGTTTTCTAGTGATAGTTTGTATTACTCATTTTCCGGGGTCTTAACTTTATATTGTGACACTATATCCTTATAATTGGCCCCCAAAGCTAAAGGTGCTAAGGGTTACATTAGAGCTGGAACCAGCAATTGTGAACTTAGAACTCAAGTCTACGTCAGAAGCTCTTGGGACTTCTCTATGTTCAACACTGAAACCGAATTTGGTTTGCACATGGTCCCACTTCAGGTGGATTTTTGGAGCCACTTAGAGTCATAATTTGGCGATGTCTATTTCTATATGGATGGTTTTCCTTGAAGTCTATTTTAATTGGCCATGAATCACTCAAGTTGGATAATAAATGAGCGTTATGGTAGAAATCTGGCGGTCAGCGGGAATGCGAGAGACGAGGGGTTGTCTGCCGGTACATGTCTAACATGTGCGGTACATGTTAATAAAAATGACCAGAACACAAGATGTACCAGTATGTTCAAGTTGTACCAGTACATGTCACGAAATACCCAAAATGTGTGTTTTCTCCCATTTTCCATATTTTCATCCCAAACCAACTCTATACTTTATAAACACTTCACAAGACCACTTCAATTTCATCTGCCAGTCTCTTTTCTACTCAATTTATCATTCAATCCTTCTCTTATTTCAAAAGACCTATCATGAATTTCTTCAAAAACCATTCTAATATGGGTCTTAATCCATACATAAAAGCTAAACCCGAAAGTTTGTTAGGGTTTATTCTAAACTAACCGATTTAACTGTCATTAACCATGAATCCACCCTCGAAAGGGAGGATTTCCTGCTCTTATTAGTTTAGGTTTTTAAGTAATAATTTCATTATATCTTTGGTTGGGATGGAAATCCTAACAAACCCCTAGGTTGGAAATCCTAAACTTTTCTCTTGAATGCCATACAGACTCCATATGATCTATACGGTGGTTTCATACCTTTTTGATTGCTTGAACTTCTCTCATTCTCTTCTTCTCTTCTTAACTGTTCCTCGCTTCTTCTTCTCTCTTCTTCTCTCCTTCTTCTCTCCCTCTCTCTCTCTCTCTACGGTTTTGGTCTCTCAAAGGCTGAGGGCCAGATTTGCTCTTATCCGTATGGGTTTTGTTAAGGCCATGTTTGGCAGAACAAAAAACCCATTTTTAACACTTTTCTCATTTTTGCATAAGCCTTCCGTTCATTCCAATTTCAATTCCATTTGTCTTTTCCACTCTATTTCCATAATGGCATATAACTTATTGATTTATGTCATTTTGGCATATAACAATGATTTATGCCATTTATGTCCTCAAGTGGTAAAAGACCACTTTACCCTTGTCTCCCCAATATTAATTCGAGATACCAAGGAATTTTATTCCAGAAAATTTCAGTTTAACTTTAATATACTAAACAAGTCCAGAAAGCGCTAGGGGTATATTTAGGATCAATACATGTTCTCTTCAAGATAGTCATTAAGGAAGGCTGTCTTGACATCCATTTTCCATATTTCATAATCATAATATACTACAATTGATAGAAGTATTCTAATGGACTTGATCATGGCCACTGGTGAAAAAGTTTCCTCATAATCAAAACCTGATTTTTGACTATAACCGCTTTTTCTGATGCAGCTTTATATGTCTCATCCTTTACGAAAATGCTAACTTAACTCTCTTATACACTCCTTTACAACCGGTTCTTTAACCCTTGAGGTAAATCCCGCAAGAATCCACACATTATTAGAATACATGGATTAATTTCATTAATAACCTCTTTCAAGCGAAATCCACTATCATTAATTATGTGTAACGTGGGATCATCTTCATGCGACTCTAGAATTGTCAGATAGTTCTCCCATCAATGTGAGCTTAACGGTGGTCACAATGACCCTCCCCCTTTATGTGAGGCATATTTGATGTATCGATCTGTCAGTGTGTGGTTGTGGATGCGACTAAGAACAACATTATCTTGAATCTTGAGGGAATTGATCTTTTACATTCATTCATATCCACTAATTATGTGATTCATGATGTATTCTTCTTCCATGAACTTAGCATTTGTAATCACAAATACCTTCATGTCAGTTTCTTGGCTTGAAATTATAACCTTATACCTTTTGGGATATCAACGAAACCCATTACAATTCTAACTTTGCATCGACTTGTCGGATAGCGAACGAATACATAAGTGGGATAACCGCCTCAGGATATGACGAAATGAGTTTTCGACCCTATGCACATTTCAAGCGGATGTCTTTGATGTTGACTTGGATCACACCATATTCAAAATGTAAAGTTGTCTACCGAGGCATATCACTAAAAGGATAAAGGTAATGTGGAAAGACTCGTCGTGACCTTACCATGTCTAATAGGTTCGATTTCTTCTTTTATGCTCATTTTGTTTGTAAAGAGTTCACTGGAGTACTAAACTAAAATAAGATAAGTGCTCCTTGAGGAAGTATGAAAATTCAATATACATGTACTCACCACCTCAGTAAAAGCGGTGATTTAAGAAAGTAATGTCTCCCTTTAATTGTTTTTAGAGCTTAGCCTTAAATTTATGAGATCAGGCTCAAGATTTCTTCTTCATTCAGTGCCACATATCCTATCTTGGTGAATCATGATATAATTAATCAAAATGCTCCATGCCTCTTTTATGAACACCTTCCTTATTTTTGAAATTGTGTCAAATCAGGAACATCCTTGAGCTCCCAACTCCTTTGTGGTAAAAGGGATCTCTTAGTCATTTTACCTTGAATCTGATTTTGACATGAGTGGTAGTTGCTCCGAGGGTCGAGAAACTATTTATTATTTAGAAACTTACTAGTCTTTGTAGTAACAAATTTATGACCAAACCTTAAAAGTCCTGCTTTGAGGTTTGGTTGATACTAAACTCTTTCTTTCCAATGATTTTTTTTATTAAAAGCGAATACCGCTATCATTACATAATTTAGAGAAGCCCGACTAAATTCTTTCACAGAACTGGCACAAAAGAAACAGTCATTATATAAACTACAACTAATAATAACCACTATGGCCCCTTAGTGATTGATGGTAGGAAAGAAGCGAGACATACCTAATCTGAGAATAAGGATTGGTGTGATGGTATGTGTTCATTACTAGCATAAGACATGTATAATTATGTACAATTGCACTAATAGTATATAATAACATTCAAGGTACATCAATAGGACAATTAAGCTTCCATGAGTACTTTTCCTTATATTACTTTATTGAGTCTAACTTTCAAAAGTTAATAGGGATATATAATCTAATCAATCCCAAAAAGTCATCCTTAGATTAGAATGATGGTAGGTTACCCTTTAAACTTTTCTAGCCTCTTCGAGAAAATAAACCAGAACTATTTTAGATAGTTTATTATTTTAACTGAGTTAAAGAGATATGTATGCACCACTTGATCTTAGTTTATGTTCTGCGGTAGCAGGCCCTGACTTTTGGGTTGATTGCTCCCCCTTCAAAATATTTATCACTTCAACCATGCAAAGGGGTCTCTTAACTAGGATCTCCACATTTATTCAACTTTAGTTGAATCCCAGCAGCCAGATCACGAGAGACTCACTTTGTTGGAAGATTAGTAAGAACACTCTTAACCTCCTCGCCCGATTATTTTAAACTTGAGTGTTTTTTAAAGTTTGTAATGTAATCTGTTTATTCTTAAGTTCAACCAAATTTGATTTCTAAATTTCTCTAATTTAGCAAATTTCTATAGTCAAACTAATTATAGAATAAGCACTATAAACATACCAGTTATAATTTTCCCGAACATGAAGTCTTAATTAAATTCATCATTTTATTAATAAATTAAATTATATATCTATTTAATAAGTATCCATTAAAGGATAACTCTTATTAAAATATAATTTAATTCCTAGTAATAAATTAAATTATATATCTATTTAA
The DNA here is from genome assembly GCA_016808115.1 of Tetrastigma voinierianum. Classification (NCBI taxonomy): domain Eukaryota; kingdom Viridiplantae; phylum Streptophyta; class Magnoliopsida; order Vitales; family Vitaceae; genus Tetrastigma; species Tetrastigma voinierianum. The sequence goes on from JAEQBH010000775.1 coordinate 98,466, forward strand.
CATTTATCCCTTAGAGGAGGATAGTTCTTGTTAAAATTTAATTTAATTTCTAATAATAAATTACATTCCATATATCTATTAACATTCTATCTATTAAAAAATAAATTTTGTTAAAAATATAATTTAACTTATAGTAATATAAGCAAATCATATATCTATTTAACATTTATCATTTAGAGAATAACTCTTGTTAAAATATAATTTGAAATAATAAATTAGATTATATATATTTAACAATTATCCAGGATAATTCTTGTTAAAATATAATTTGATTTTGAATAATAAATTAAATTATTATCTAATTAACAATTATCCAGGATAATCCTTGTAAATATGTAATTTAATTCCTAATAATAAATTAAATTATATATTTATTTAACAATTATCCATTACAGGATAATTCTTGTTAAAATATAATTTTTATTAAATTATATATCTATTTAATAATGATAATTCTTGTTAAAATATAATTTAATTTCTAAAAATAAAATAAATTATATATCTACACATTTATAAGATAAATTTTCTAAAATATAATTTAATTTATAATAGTAAATTAAATTATTTATCTATTTAACATTTATCTTGATAAATCTTGTTAAAAATTAATTTAATTCCTCATCACAAAATTAGTTAAATTAATTTATCTATGATTTTTCTAGCCAAAAAAAAAAAGGAATACAAGAATAATCCAAAATAAATAAAATTCATTTATATAGGATATTCAAAATTCTGGATTACCATGTTTTTCAAAAAAAATAATAATTTCAATCCTAACAAGTTAGGTTTTGAAAATTCTTTTTTTTTTTTTTGTTCACATAACACTTATACTGCATTGCAAACACAGAACGTCATGTTCTCCTGTACTGCTATTGGTTTAAAAAAAAAAAACATAATATCCTTAGGTAACATTACCTAGATCCGATAATAGAAGCACAAATAAACAAAAGAAAATATATTATATATATAAAAATATCTTCACAAAACGGATTATACATGAATGATAATAAATACATCATGCCATTGATCCTGTAACATTACACAATGATGTCATGCTGGAATCAATAAAAAAAATTATTATATGCTTTGAAAATAATAATAATAATAATAATAATAACCGGATTTCAAATCAATAAATATTGATTTTTTTTTTCTAACTATTCCGAGAGAAGATCCGTCGATAGATCAAATAAAAAAATTATTTTTCTTTTAATTAACCTATGAAATCTCAAGATCTCAAATTTGGAATCTAGAAAACCCGCTCTGATACCAAAGGTTGGAATCCCGGAACATCCATCCCGAAATCTATGATTTCATATGCAACAAAAGCAAAAATTTAAAATACATTACTTAATCTAATGGAACTGATTCGCTAATCTTCCAAGAATAATCGATTTGTGTGTCTTGACCATAGGTATCCAAGAACAATCCAACTCGCTTCGCATCTAAGCACATGCAGTAAATTTTCTTCCTCTAAAATGTACTATTGTTACCCTAAACCTAAATATAATGTTATATTTATAATAGGGTTTAGTGGGCTATTGAATCCCTTTTTTGCTTGAGCCTATAATTAGCTCATATAAGTTCAATTGTCCAACTTAATTAATTTGCTTATTTGGGTTTAATTCTAACAGTTTCATCTATTCCTTTGAAAATAATGTATCATATGCTACATCCAAAGTAAGGATTTCACGGCTATATAAAATAGTATCACTGAAATTCGAATAAGAAGGGGGTAACAAACACAATAAAATCAACCCTAAATCTTTTTCATCATACTTAACCTTCATGGTCTCTAAATCAAAGACGATCTCCTTATAGGTAGTTAAATGATTTTCTAAAGATGTACCTTATAACATATGATGAGAATATAATTACTGCTTCAAGTGCAACTTATTTGGTAGGCTTTTCGTCATTCATAATTGTTCTATCTTCAACCATAACACAGCAACGATTTTTTCCTTCTGAACGTCTTATTGAATTTGATTTGATAGGTGAAGATGAATATGAGATAGGGTTTTTTATCCTTACGTTGTTTCTCCTCTTTTATCCATGATGAGGGCATCTTATCAAACCCTATTAGTGTTATCTGCAATAATGAAAATCTTGTGTTTCAATCCAACAACGGAATATCGTACTTAATTGTTACCCTTGTCGAGATCAAGCATAATGCTTTGATACCAATTTGTTAAAAATAAACGAACTAATACGAATGTTAAAAAACGAAATATAGCGAACACATAAATTTGCTACGAAACCCTAAGCGAGCCGAAAACAATGTATTACTTATAAGAGAAAAAATTCATTACTATTATAAAAAAATAGGTACAAGATTAAAGTATGATGAATTTATAGAGACTAAAACTTAAGAATATATATATATATATATATATATATATATATATATATATATATATATATATATATATATATATATATATATATATATATATATATATGGTATATATTCCTTAAATATATCAACCATGATAAAATCTAATATAGGTTATAGTCTTTCTTAAGAAATTCAACATCAGCTCTAACAAAATATAAAATGACATGTGAGATTTCCAATCCAAGATGACATAAGAAAAGGCAAATGGAAGGGATCTTTTTGGATACACATGAGGCAGCACCCAACTTCAATTTTTTTTTTTTTTTTAAATGTTCTTATAGAAATTCTCTAATAGGAAAGATTTTTTAAAAATATTTTTGGAGAAAACCCCATGTGGAATGGAGAAGAAAGACATCAATCGAAGATGAGAATACAAAGATTGTTGTTTATGGTTTTGGTTAACAAGACCATATTGAAATATGGAGAGAGAGACATTAGAAAGTTGTCTTTTAGTAGGGTTTATAAATAAATAATCATAATTCTTGACAATCAACTCCCCTCGGGATATTAAATTTTAGTGATAGAAGTTTCGAGAAAATTTGAGGTTTTTTTTTTCTTTTGTACAAACTTTAATGAATATGACATCTCTTTTCCTAAAACCCAGCTATATTCATACTCACACAACTAGTCCCCAAACAATATTTTATTTTTTAAATTTATATTTTTTAATTTAGTATCAACATTTTTTTAAAATTTACCATTTGAACTGGTACTGTAATCTTTTCACTTTAATAATTAATTGAGTAAAATGATAGAAATGTCAATTACTCCTGTAGTTTTTAAAACAACATCTAAATTAAATGTCAAATATTATTTCATTATCAAATGATAAAATAATTATAATATTTACAAATATTATATTAATAAATAATTTATTTGAATTATAATATATATATATATATATATATATATATAGAATTTATTAGATAAAATTAATATTTTTATAATTATACATATTTATAATAATTATATTATAAAATTTTTAATTCATTCATATAATTATTTAAATAACAAAGTATAATACAATTTTGTTTTATTAATTTTTTTGAATGCATCTAATAATACCTATTATTCAAGAAATTGTAAGGAAAAAATACAAAAAAAAAATAAAAAGCATAGTTCTTTAGAATTTGATTAACTTTGTATCATGTTATTATTAATCAAACATTCCCATAATTCCAAAATGTAGGATGATGCCATAATCTGCTCCAGATTCACCATATCCGAGGTTAGATATGCAATTAAAATTAAAGTTACTATACTTAAAAATTATTCAGGATTAAAATGTATTAGTGATCAAAGTTCAGGTTTATTATTATAATTTTCCCTTATTTAAAAAAAAAAAAAAAAGTATAGTGTTATTTAAAAAATAATAATTTGAATTGCTTTGATATCGAAGGACCCACTCATAGATCCTCTGAATCATTTCCAACCACCAATCCATATTTGAACGGTAAAATCTGAAGCTAACAGCCACAATCCAGCATGGGAAACTCCTATTCTACCCCGAAATCTCCACCTTACCTTCTTGAAGAACCGCCAGCTACCACCACAACAATCGCCGCCACCACCAAAGAACCAAAGAAGCTAGCTCTGATCCCATTAATTTTTCTGATCTACTTCGAAGTAGCCGGAGGGCCGTACGGAGAAGAGCAAGCAGTCGGAGCGGCGGGACCCCTCTTGGCCATCCTCGGCTTTCTCGTCTTCCCCTTCATATGGAGCATCCCGGAAGCTCTCGTCACGGCGGAGCTCGCCACCACCTTCCCCGGCAACGGCGGCTTCGTCATATGGGCCCACCAAGCATTCGGCCCCTTCTGGGGTTCCCTGATGGGTTCTTGGAAATTCCTCTGTGGAGTCATCAACATCGCTTCCTACCCAGTTCTCTGCGTCGACTACCTCAAATTGATCTTCCCCATCTTCTCCTCCGGGCTGCCCAGGTTTTCGGCGGTGTTGTTTTCTACTCTAGGGCTCTCATTTCTCAACTACACTGGTTTAACAATAGTGGGTTACACTGCTGTTTGTTTGGGGATTATTTCTCTGTCGCCATTTCTGGTTCTTGCTTTGATTTCTATACCTAAAATCGAGCCAATCAGGTGGTTGAGTTTGGGGGAAAAGAATGTAAAGAAGGATTGGACATTGTTCTTCAATACCCTTTTCTGGAACTTGAATTTCTGGGACAGTGCCAGTGCTTTAGCCGGTGAAGTAGATCAGCCCCAAAAGACTTTTCCAAAAGCTCTGTTTTCTGCAGGTATTCTTGTTTGTCTGGGATACTTGATCCCTCTAATGGCGGCAACTGGGGGTACACCCTTAGATCAGGAAGACTGGGTCGACGGCTATTTCGCCGACATTGCCGAAATCATCGCCGGAAAATGGCTGAAAGTCTGGGTAGAAATTGGGGCTGTTTTGTCTACAATTGGGCTATTTGAAGCACAGTTGAGCAGCTGTGCTTACCAGCTTCTGGGCATGGCGGATTTAGGATTCGTGCCCCGATTTTTCGGGTTGAGATCGAAATGGTTCAACACTCCTTGGGTGGGGATTCTGATATCAACTCTATTCGCTCTTGCAGTATCGTATATGGATTTCAGTGACATAATATCTTCAGCCAATTTTCTTTACAGTTTAGGATGTTGAATCTGCCTCATTTTCTTTGGTTGAGAGAAGTTAATGATTTATGACGAGACCTGCTATTCCAATGAGGCTGCCTGGATTGATAATTATGTGTTTGGTTCCTTCTTGTTTTTTGGTGTTTGTAATGGCAATTGCTACAAAAACTGTGTTTGTAGTCAGTGGTCTGTTCACAGTTGTTGGGATTTTATGGTTCTTCTTGATGAATTTTTGCAAGTCGAGGATGTGGATTGGGTTCAATAATGTTGGGGAAAGAGTAGAAGATGGGGATGTAGATTATAGATCGGAATAAGGTGTATGAATGTCCCAGACTTATAGCCATGCCTAATTTATTTGCAAGTGATTTTTTGGGGCTCATATGCCTCGCTTTAATGCCATGCTCTTTCTACGCCTCTCACATCCACACGACTTGCATAAAAAGAAAATAAAATGCATAAACAAGTGAAGCATCCACGCTATTGCTACATCTTACCAGCTGCTTTAACGCTCGTTTATCAATTCGTGTTCACATGACACTGATATTTAATGCTATGCATCAACGTTGGGGCCCAGTGACGCTAAATTGAACATATGACTATAAATCCGAGGCATTTATACACCTTATCCCATCATAGCCATGTGGGTACTTTTCAATTGTATTACCACTTGCATTAACTTCTCCTATAAAGGCTTGTACTGATCTGAACTAGATCAAATTGAGAAGAAAGTTTGAATATGTTGTCATGTTTATAGCTCTCAAGTCTCAATCATGTTAGATATTGGTTTTTTTAATATAATAACTTCTCACTTGAACTCGACCTTGGGACTCAATACGCTTTTTAAGGTGTACAATATCCTAAAATTGCTTATTATATATATATATATATATATATATATATATATATATATATATATATGAGATCAGTCTATCAAGCCAATCCTTCACTAAAAAATTCATGATTTAAAATTTAGATGACCTAACTCTAAAAAAATTGATGCCATGTAGGATCTCAATATAGCTACACCTACCCTGTTAGGTTCAATTCTTACAACTACAAGTCAAAACTTTTTTTATTACAAAAATGCATTCTTGCCCCCCGTACACTGTCATACTTTTGACACTGACCCACTTTAAAATATTAACCTCTTACAATTTTTTTAATACAATCTAATTTCAAGATAATAAATTTCATATTCGAATCCAAGACCCCTCTTTTTATGTTCTTATCCCATGTGCATATTTATAGGTAAATACTATCACTTGAGCTATGCTCTTTGATTTACCTTTTCACTTTAAAATATTAAAATTAACTTCATGCACTATAAAAAAAAAAGTACAATGATTAAGAGGGGCAAAAAGATTTTGAGAGGAGGTGTTGTAGCACAATGATTAAGAATTTACTTCTGTCCTAGAACATTGATTTAACCCATTGAGAACGATTGTTAACTAGAGATATTATCATTCTTTATTATTTGATTCTTTATTACTTGAATGTTCATCAATCAGAATATTTTGCTGATGAAAACTGAACTCATATTAGTATTATTAATTTTTTATTTAATTATTTTCACTTATAATAAGATTGATTTAAAATTTTATAGATATGATAATTTTTTTATTGAAAAATATTTTTTCTCAAAATTGAGATTTCTTTTATTTATTTTAATTTATCTAAAATAAGTTATTAGTTATCCAAAAGTGACATACAAATTAATTATTTAAAATCAAAGGGAATTTTTTAAACAATAACTTATTTTAGACTTATTTAATTTAATTTATCAATATTAATATAACATGCGTATAATATTTTAATAAATTTATAAAAAAATAAAAATAAAAATATTATTTGAGGGATAGACAAAATGCTCAAAAAACCCCATCTCTGAATAATACTTGGAGAGTAACTAACTATAAGTATTCCCTAGAAATAGTTTTTATTTTTTTCAGAAACACATTTGATAATCGAAATCTGTTTCCTATTTTCTATTTTTCTGTTTGCTAAAAATGTAAAATCATTAGAAATAAAACATATTTTAAAATATTATGAACATTTACAACTTTTAAACATACTTTTATTGTAAATAATAACATTAGAAAACAATTTTCAGAAACCGTCATCAAAAATTACTTTTTAGATATATTGTCCAAAAACGATCATCAAATAGATCCTAATAGTACATATCTTATCTTTGAGTTCAAGGCATGTAAACTGGTAGAGTTGAGCCAAGTAAAGCATATAAGAGTTTGTTTGGTTCATGTTTTTGAAAACAGTTTTTGAAAATAGTATTTAAAAACATTTAAAACATCATTTTTTTTGTGTTTGTTGAATTTAATGTTTTCCATGTCCTTTGTGTTTTTCAGAACAAAAAAAAAAAACTGAGAATCAAACATATTCTTTATCTTTTCCTTATTCTTCTTGTTTTTCATAATGAAACGCTTTTCAAAAACTATAAACAAACATGCCCTAAGTCTCTCGGCTTCAAGTTAGGTCTAGGGTCGGGCTTGGGCCTTGACTACCTGTTGCTTGACCCTAGGAAGCTTGGTTAAATCTATCATTGGACTGAAAATTAAATTGTCAGCTTAGGTTAGTCTTAAGCCTAACACCATACTAAAATTTGATAATCTTACTTACGATTTGATCAAGATCAATGCTAAAATGATCAAGTTTAAATCAGATTAGGCTCGGGTAAAAAGAGTCAAGATTAATTATGCCAATAGCGAACATTTCATTTTGGTAAAATCATTTCATTTTTATAATCCTTTAAATTTGTGAGACCCCAGAAAATTCCAATTTTCTCTAAAACTAAAATCGTAATTTCTGCAAAATTCAAAATTTTTCTAGACCGATGATCTAAACGACTTCACCGCTGGAATCGTCAGCAAATCTAGCGTTACCACGCCACTTCATCAAATTCGGTGACAATGGAATACATCGCTTTTTTCTCGGCGAACGAAATAATGGGTAGGGCACATGCGACACATTGAAAGTACACACATTGTGCCACGGTCGCTTCCGGGCCTACCAACTTGAGCCTGCTGTGGGACCCACAAGCTGGACACATGGCATGATGCCATAGGGTGGAAAAGTCAGTGTGGTTGAGTGGATGGCAACCTCTCAACCAATCATAAGGCGATACGTGGCAATGTGAGAGACAAAAGGAGAGCTTCTTCCAAATCGGGCATGAGATGCAAGGAGAGGAGATAATCTCAGCTCAAAATGGTAGATTTAAAGCAGAAATAAGAATCTCTCTCTATGATTACTGCAATCGAACCGTCGGATTTCTTCGCAGAGAAGCAAAGTGGCTCTAAGCATCGAGGACTACACGTGGGCATGTTTCGGGGAGTTTCAACAAACCCCGTGAGGTAAGGGTTTTATCCTACTTGTTTTACCCCTTATTTAATTGTTTTGTGATGCTTGTGTTGGTTTGAGGCCGTGAGTGGCTGTTTGATCGGTTTCCAAATCTTGAAACCAAAGTGTGGAAATTTTGGAACCTTATCTTCGATGTCCGCGACTAGGGACCTAAGCTGCGTTACTTCATAATTTACGCACAATCAGCGTATGAGGCCTGAAATTACCTACAAATCGGTTTCAAAAAGCGGGAACAACAGCTTGATGAGTGGCTGCCTACCGACAGCTCCATTGTTGGCTGACCACAGTCCCTGCTTCAGGTGAATCGACCAAAACCCATGTGTCGGGTGCTTGAAATCATGGAAGTGAATGGCTTCAGTTGTATGGGAATTAGTGCTAATGCATGTTTGAGGTGTTATCATGATGTCACAATTATATGGAATATAATCAGCGCGGTAAAGCACATCATCAGGTATGTGCCAGAAATGGGATTGCATTTAGCTCAAGTGAGCTAATTGGGCGATGGTCGATATTATCAATTACTACGCTGTGATTGTAAATTTGAGAATATATGCATATTTGATATATTGGTATAAAATGGTCGAAATGGCATATTGCATTTCATATGCACCGTAACCTAAATTAGCGTGAGTGCATGACATAAATTTTCTTCCGAAAAACAATACGGTTATAAAGGACTTCACAGATGATTTTCCTGGAACAATGAGAGACGCCCAACAGATCATTTCGATAAGTGACCATGATTATTTCGAAGTTCTCCCAACACATTCAATTTCGAGGGGTAGTCCACTATTTCCATCGAATTTAGTGTGTTTTCGAGAACAAACAGTAGTTTGTTTTGAAAACTAATTATTCTTCATACACGTGTTTAGTAAGTGCAGGAGTCTATGAGGACTCGAGATTACGAACGGCACGCACATTCATAGATCGATTTACTCGGTCGCTGCTACATCGAAAGATTGCATACACTTAGCGGGAGTAACCCATTTAGGGTGATTCCAATTATCGAAATGATACCACCCCGTCGGCGGAATATTTTTTCGTGTACAGGAGTCGTCGAGAAGACGGCTCATTTTAGAGGCCGATTTTGAAGAAAGTCGGGTTGTGGCTTTGATGTTTTTGGGATAATATGTATTAGAATTATAATTTTAATATGTATTTGTATTAAGAGTAATGTATAACTCTTGAACTATTGGAGTATAGTCATGTATTTTGGATGAGTATTTGGTTTACGGGCCTAAGAGGCCATTTTACTTAGATGCAGTTCCCGTATCACGCAGACGTATAGATTTTCGCAGTCGACAGGAAATAACTGACACCCCGGGTTTTAAGGTCATGTTTATCGTGAGCCTAGGTTTATAAATACCAGAGCTTAGTGTCGATAAGTTATGATATACGATTACCTGTGGCTCAGACTCGGGGGGCCTAGCCAGCGCCTTAGAGTGCAGAACTCAGGTATATGAAAACCCAGGATCTAGGACTCAAGCCAGGCCATGGTCACGAGGCAAGAACATCACCACTCCTGGCGTGGCCCACGTGCTCAGGCATGTGATCACCCAGGTCACCCAGACAAAGTCAAAATAAATAAAGATCGCATGCATGGTGTTTGATGTGTGATGGTATAACACTGGGTTATATGTTATGATTGTGTGATCATATGTTGAATGTGTTTGCGGTGAATTGTATGCTTAGTGAATAGCATAGAAATGTAATAACACTAAGGTTTAGTGAGAAAAGGGTCAGAGGGAATTTTGGACAAATAGTCCAAAATTAAATGAAAAAAAAAATATTGTGTAGAAGAAATTTTTTTTTAAGGTTTTTACAGTGTGTAAAACTGAAGAAAATTAAATAAAATAAATTTCAATAAATTTATTTGGGTTACTGGAAAATGAAAAAGAAAATTATATATGTATATATATATTTTTGGGTGATTTTCCAAGAGCTGAAAGAAAAGAATGAAAAAAATGTGAAAAAAAGAAACGGTCAGCAGAACGGGCTATCGCTTGATGCGGAGTCACGATACAATGTATCAGACGCGACACAAAGGTCGGAAGGTCGGTTGCCGTGAAGACGTGTCAACATACAAATTTTGCATCGCGGGTCGCGCCAGGCGACTAGGAAAGTGTGTCGCGATACAACTATCAGATCGCGACGTGGGCGGCAGGCGCTGGTTCGGGCCGGGGAACTCGCGGTCGCGATATAAGGAATCTCGTATCGCGACCAAGGCTTGACTGCCAGAGAGTGTCACGATATAATCAGTGTATCGTGATAGGCGGATGCTTGGTGGCTGGTGAGTGTGTCACGATACAACCATTGTATCGTGATAGGGGAAGGGCTGGCCATTGGGGAATTTGTATCGCAATACACGGTCGCATCGCGGACTGCGAGCGCGAGACAAGGCACCGTGTCATGACATCGCGTCACGACACCGCTACGCAAGGCTTCAGGACAGCTTACCGACACGGCCGTCAGTTCGCGACACGACCGTGTCGCCGCCGCAACACCTGGCCGCACGCTGTACGCGACATGCGTCGAGCATCGGCCCACGACCTACCCAACGCATGGCATGCACGCGCGGCCTGAGCGCACTGGGCGCACCCTGGGCGCACCATGCGCGCAGCCAGGGTCAGCTGTGTGTGCACACTGTGCACTTGACCTATTTTTGGACTCAGTGCACTGTTTCAGTCACTGTTTGGACCACTGTTCATGAACACTGTTCACAAAATTTTTTCAAAAAAAATTAAATAAATAAATAAAAATCAAATCAAATCAAATCAAAATCTTTTAAAAATGAAATTTTCAAAAATGAAATTTTTGTTGTTAAAAATGATTTAATAAAATGAAATTATGTCTTGCATTACCTATAAATGCAAGGACATTGTGTATGAAATGTTTTCTGTGTATGAATAGTGTCTCGAGGCTGTGTTTATGCCTTAGAGATGCTGCATTGAATTTAACTTGCCATTGAACTGTATAGATGGCTAGTGTTTATGCCTTAGAGATGTTGCATTTAATTTAACTTGCCATTGAACTGTATAGAGGGCGAGGACGTAGAGGTCATCCATGAGATACTGGTCAGGCACCACCGGCTTTTGACCAGCAGTCACCGCTATCGCACAGGCATGTGAAATAGTGAGCCAGGCAGTCAAACACCCCGTCTGGGCACATCCTCCAATGGTTGTGGAGGAGGCACTTAGGTCGATGACTATGACCATAGAGGGAGAGGTAGACGTTATGCGAGGCATCTAAGATAGGGTGTCGGTAACGAGGAAGGAAGACTCATTTTCTTTCCAACCCGGAAGAAGCAGAAGACTTCGCTTTCGCTGATATCTGGACGGTCGAGGTCATCAGACCAAGGCTGGATGGACATTTAGTCGTGTGCGTATATTTAAAATCTCTAAGTCGAAAATGGCTTGAGTTAAAGTTCATTTAAAATAATTGAACTGAAAATAAATAAATTTTTTCCGGACAAAAACGGACCCGAATAAAGCAATATGAATCATATATTCAAAATGATAATAATAATAATAATATAATATTATAATAATAAAAAAAAATCAAATAAAAGGAGGAACCCCAACATGTGGAGAGAGAGCGCCGAGAGAGGAGAGCCGAGAGAGAGAGCGCCGGGAGAGCGCTCTGGAGAGAGAGAGTCCGAGAGAAAATTCTTATTTTTATTTTTCTCTCTTTCTTTCGTATCTACGAAAATCGGACCGTAGATTGGGCTCTGACTCGAATGCAAAGCTGATCTACGCTGGGATGAGAGTTACGCAGGACACCAAAAAGTTGAGTTTCGGACAAACTCGTGGGAGGTAGGGTTTTATCTCAGTTACACTTTGTTTAAGTGTTTTGTAATGTTTCGCTTGGTTTGAGGCCTTGAACTATCACTGATCGTCCCAAAACTCGGGACCGACCGCTGAATTCGAGAATTTTTGAGCCCATTTATAGTCCGTGGACTGTGGTAAAATAAGCTGGGGCTGTGCTTGTTTCATAATTTATGAATTGTGTGTAGGCCATTGAGATGATATTGTAAATTGCTCAAGGGAGTAAATTTGGTGATGGTTGATCACTATTGAATGACATGTGTCAGGAGTGCAAATTGAGAATGCCGCATATCGATATATTCTCGATATATTGTATAAATTGTTTTGGAAATGGCATAATGCATTTTCGTATGCACTAGGTAACCTAGAGATTAGGTGTTAGTGCATGACATGAATTTTCTGGAAAAAAACGAACATGGTTGCGAAAGGAATTTCACAGGATGATTTTCCGTGAGAACGGGTCGAGATCGTCCAACGCATCATTTCTGATATGACCATGATCAAGCTTCGAAAAGCTCACCAACCAATTCATTTCTGAGGGTAGTCCCATATTTTTACCGACACTTCAGTAGTGTATTTTTCAAGAACAACAAGTTTTGTTTTGAAAATGATATTTTTCTCATACACACAAAGCAAGTGTGAGGAGCCGATGAGGACCTCGAGACATGGGAACTGGCATTTGTATTATCCAAGTAGGATCACGATTTACTTGAGTGTGCGCTAAATTAGAGCATTGCATATGTATCTTAGCGAGAGTAACCCATTTAGGTGATTCCACTACTAGCGATAGCTCACCCCCGCCGAGGGAACATTTTTCGTGCAATGTGGGTGTTCGAGAGGACTAGCTTCAGAGACCCCATTTCAAGAAAGCCTGTTGTGGCTTTGATGTTTCGGATACGTATTAGAATTATATATTTTAATATGCATTTGTATTAAGAGAAATGTTATAACTTCTGGAACCATGTAATATATTTGGCGATATAGATTTTGTGAGTCGAACTATTGGAATATAGCTGGGCATATTTGATGAGTGTCAACAGGCCCAAGGCCATTTTTACTGTGTATGCGCCTCATGATACGAGACGATAGATTTTCCGCAGTCGGGACGAATAGTCAACTGGACACCCCGGGGTTTGGGGCGTCACAACTTGGTATCGAGCCAGGTATACGATTACCAGCGTGTCGGCCATGGGCCCAGGGATATGCGCTGTAATGTAGTGCCCCGGTTAGGATTACTCCCGGCGTTGAAATCTGGATACCACACAAAGACTAAGACGTGAGCTAAGGTAAACGACAATTCTCGGGAGCCCTGGTGTATATGTTTAGTCCCGATACCAACTTCACGTTTGGTATCAGAGCCTAGGTTTATAAATACCTAGAGCTTAGTGTTGATAAGTTAGGTGTACGATTACCTAGGGCTTGAGGGATTTGGGTCAAGGCCAGGGTTATTAAGGTGTAAGAACATCACCACTTGGTGTGGCTCAATGTTAGGGTTAGGTATGTGATTATTTAGACAATCACGGGACAGATTAGACCACTGCATGCATGGTGTGTTTCATGTTGTGTTTGGATATGTGTTCCATGTTTGTGATTGTGTGATTGTGTGTTACACATCACAGAAAAACTTATACACTAGATGATGTATATGGGAAATGTGATCACAAGGGTTGGCTATACGGAAAATTATATGCATGGCATAGTGTATATAGGAAGTTAGTGGAATGCTAAGGTTAGAACTATAACCTTAGGGGTTCGAAAATGAAATGAACTCAAAGTATTGAATTTTATTGAAACAATAAAAGGAGTGGTTGCGCAGCAATCACTTAGCGATGAATGGGTCGGGTCACGGTTTTTAAGTCTATTAGTAATCACGTGCATTACTAGTTAGACTGAAATGAGATTAAATAAAGTTTGTTGCCATTTGACATGTGTAAATGGCAAGTCGAGGGCGGGGACGTAGAGGTCGTCCACGAGGTGTTAGCCAAGCACTAGCAATATTTGACCAGCTGAAGCTCGCCGGTGTCAATAAGCAACCGCTACCATTGCACAAAGCTAGTGTAGCCGGTAGTCGGGAGGTCCGAGTAACCTGAGGTTCAGTCACATCATCCTCCGACGCTACAGGGGAGCGGGATCCGATGGTAGCGCATCATCGTTCCAGAGAATGTACTCGGAGTTATGGATACACTCACGCCCAGATCGCAAGCAGTCGCTGCTCCGGGGCCTGGGGAGGGTGAGTCCCAAGTGCAGGACCGGGGTTAAGACTTCTAGTGGATTTAGAGGCAAATGACTCTCAAGTGTAGTCTCCATGGCTCTTTATGAGCAAGCATTTTCCACATCGCTAGACATGCCAAGGCCCAAGAGTTCCCAGAGCCGAGGCAGAACCATGACGCGATGGAGTACATGGCCGATTCACCGAAAGTCACACGCTGCGATGACTATGTGGCCACAGATACGACCAAGGTCAAGAGATTTGAGAATGGACCGGTTGTCCAATCGACAAGATTGTGGGCCTCGCCACATGGACTCTATGGTCGGGACACCGGTCATAGAGAGAGATGTACCTACTTACAAGGCATTCGAGATGAGTGCCTGGGAAGAGAAAGGAGGATCACTTCTTCTCGAGTTTTTGAAGCTAGAGGTTGCTGGCCTCAGAAGTTTACCAGAAGGGAAAATTTCCTAGGATCTAGGTGAGAGTTGGTCGCATATGGTAGCCATATCGGGTTTGATGTCATTCTTGACATGTGGATGAGTTGACGCCCACTCCAAGTTGTCAGCCGACAGACCAAGCAAAGTTATCATGTCTTACACGGTCTTAGAGTCAGAAGGCAGCATACGTGAGTGATGAGTATGTGCGAATTTCCTGACTAAATTCAAGTAAGGGGGAGAATGTAAAACCGAAAAATTCAATTTTTCGTAAAAATGGTAAAATCAGAATTTCGCTTGAAAACCGAATTTTCAGATCTCGGATGACCCCAAAGTTTCATTGAATTCGAGACAAGCCCCGATAAATCACAATGATTTCGTGGCAGATTTTTACGAAAAATCTTTAAGTTAGAAAATGACTTGAGTTAAAGTTCATTTAAAATAATCAACTGGAAAGAAATAAATTTTTCGGGAAGAAACGACTCAATGAGACAATATAAGTTATGTATCCACACAATAATAATAATAATAATAATAATAATAATAATAATAATAATAATAGTAATTAAAAAAAAAAAAAGAGGATAAAAATCATAAAGAGGGGGTACTATGCGTGAAGACGGATGGAGAGGAGAGAGAGAGAGATTTTATTTTATTTTTTCTCTTTTCGTTTCTTTCTTCTCGATCTACGAAAAATCGACCACAGGTTTTCGTCTGGATCGAAGGTGTAAAGCTGATTCACGCGATGAGAGCTACGCGTGACACCAAAAGTCGAGTTTCCCGACAAACCCGGTGAGGTGTGGGTTTTATCCTACTTGAAGTTACACTTTGCTTAAGCGTTTTATAATGTTTCTGCTGGTTTGAGGCCTTGAACGAAATGGAAGTTGATCGTGGTCCCAATACTTGGGACCAATTGTTGGAATTTTTGGAGAATTTTTATCATTTGGACAGTCCGACCGTGGTAAATAAGCCAGTTGCTTCACAATTTATGAAATAAATCAGGTTTGGTGAGTAGAGACCGAAATGGATATGGAATATAATTGCATAGGCCATTGGAGATGAAATTGTGATTTACTCCAATTATATGGAATATAATTGTGTGTATGGGTCATCGGAGACGAGATTGTGAATCGTCAAATAAGCTAATAATTTGGGTGATGACTTGCATTGAATTACATGTGGTGTGAATTGAAAATTTGAGAATGTTGCATAATTAATATATTGGTATATATATTGTGTTGAAATGGCATAATGCATTTCATATGCACCGGGGTAACCTAGAAATTAGGTGTGTGTGTGCATGACATGAATTTTCTGAAAACCGAACATGGTTGCGAAAGGAATTTCACAGATGATTTCGTGAATGGTCGAGACGGTCCAACAAATCATTTCAACATAATCATGACTCTTGGGGAAGTTCTCCAACACATTCGCCTCGGAGGGTAGTCCCATATTTTTATAGACACGTTTGGTAGTGTATTTTCAAGAACAACAAGTTTTGTTTTGAAAATGATATTTTTCTCATACATGGCTTAGGCAAGTGTGAGTGAGTAGGTGAGGACTCGAGACATGGGGATGGCATGTAGACATTCAAGTAGGATCAATGATGCATTTGAGTGTGTGTTTAAATTGAGCATTGCATATGCACTTAGGGCGAGAGTAACCCATTTAGGGTGATTCCATCCACTAAAGTAGATAGCTCACCCCTGCCGAGGGAACATTTTTTCGTAATAGGTTCAGAAGATCGTCTTTTCTTAGATACCGATTTTGAAGAAAGTCAATGTGACTTTGATGTTTTTGGATAATATGTGGCTAGAATTATAGATTTTAATATGTATTTGTATTAAGAGAAATGTTATAACTCTTGAACCATGTAATATATTTGGTTGAGATATAGATTTTGTGAGTTGAACTATTGAAATATAGTTAGGTATATTTGATGAGTGTTGATGCAAGGGCCCAAGTGGCCTTTTTTACTCAGGTATGCGTCTCATGATACGAGACGTATAGATTTTCCGTAGGTTGACGGGTAGTCAACGGACCCCCGGGATTTGGGGAGTCACAGCTAATGTAAAACCCGAGAAAAATTCAATTTTTCTGAAAAATGGTAAAACGGTAATTTCGGTTGAAAACTGAAAATTCTCTAGATCTCATATGACGAAATGGATTGACACGTTAAATTCATATCGCAAAATCAGTGACCTGCAGCCACTCTCGGTGACAATCGGGGCGACGCATTTTCGTGCGATAAGTCACCACGATCTTCAAGGACGAGATTTGTACGAAAATCTCAAAGTCAGGAAATGGCTTAGGCTAAGTTCATTTAAAATAAAGTGAACTGAAAAGAAATAAATTGTTTCGGGATAAAAACGGACCCGAATGGAACAATATAAATCAAGTATTCAAAATGATAATAATAATAATAATAATAATAATAATAATATAATAATAATAATATTATTATTATTATTATTATTATAACAATAATAAAAGGAAAAAAAATGAAAAGGGGCATACAGAGGGCGTCGTGGGAGAGAGAGAGCATTAGAGAGAATTTGATTTTTATTTTATTTTTTCCTCTTTAGTTCTTTCTCAGATCTACGAAAATCGGACCTCAGGTTTTTGTCTGGACTGAAGGCAAAGTTGATCTACGCGATAAGAGCTACGCGTGGACACCAAAAAGTTGGAGTTTCGACAAACTCTATGAGGTAGGGGTTTTATCCTACTTGAAGTTACACTTTGTTTACGTGTTTTGTAATGTTTCGGTTGGTTTGAGGCCTTGAACTATCAAGCTTGATCGTCCCAAAACTTGGGATCGAAATGTTGAAATTTTTGGAGAATTTTTGGAGCCCATTTGGACAGTCCGTGACTGTGTAGGGGCTGTTTGGGGTGTTTGTTTCATAATTTATGAAATAAATTGTGTTTTGGTGAGTAGGAGACCGGAAATGGATATGGAATATAATTGTGTGTATAGGCCATTGGAGATGAAATTGTGATTTACTCAATTATATGGAATATAATCAGGTGTGGCACATTGGAGATGAGATTGTGAATTGCTCAACAAGCTAATTTTGGGTGATGATTGATATTGTTGAATTACATGGTGTGAATTGAAATTTCGAGAATGTTGCATAATTAATATATTGGTATATATATCATATTTGAAACAAGATAATGCATTTCATATACACCGGGGTAACTTAGAAATTAGGTGTGTGTGTGCATGACATGAATTTTCTGAAAAACGAACATGGTTGCGAAAGGAATTTCACAGGATGATTTTCCGGAGAATGGGGTTGGGAGACGGTCCAACATATCATTTCGGATGAGGACCATGACTGTTGCGGGAAGTTCTCCAACACATTCGCCTGAGGGGTAGTCCCATATTTTTACCGACATCGTTGTAGTGTATTTCAAGAACAACAAGTTTTGTTTTGAAATGATATTTTTCATACATGGCTTAGGTAAGTGTGAGGGAGTCGGCAGGACTCGAGACATGGGAACTGGCATTTAGACATTCAAGCAGATCACGTATTTACTTGAGTGTGTGTTTAAATCGAGCACGCATATGCACTTAGGTGAGAGTAACCCATTTAGGGTGATTCCACCATCAATATATAGTTCACCCCGTCGAGGAATATTTTTCGTAAAGGGTGTTCGAGAAGACGGTTTCTTCTCGTAGACCTATTTTGAAGAAAGTCGGGTTGTGGCTTTGATGTTTTTGGATAATATGTATTATAATTATAGATTTTAATATATTTGTATTAAGAGAAATGTTATAACTCTTGAACCATGTAATATATTTGGTTGATATAGATTTTGCAAAGAACTATTGGAATATAGTCAAGTATATTTGACAGTGTTGATTAGGCCCAAGTGGCCATTTTTATCAGGTATGCCTCAAGGATACGAGACGTATTGATTTTTCGCCACAGTTGATCAAATAACTGTATCTCTGGGCTGGGGGCGCTACGATGTGTTATCTCGCCGACAACCCGGACACTTTCTCGACGGATTGCCCACAGAGGCAGAACTTAAGGTTATGGGACACCCGGTCCCAATCATCGCTGAGACGAGTTAGGTTTCCAATGATGGGCGATGGTGTGCTACCATTGCCAACAGCTCCTGACACATGAGGAGGATTTCCCCCGCAGACAGGACTCGAGGTTTGGGACCTGCAGTGCAAATTGGGCCAGCGGACAGAGCAAATACAGCCATTCGATACCCTAGTATGGGTCGAGGGACCGCCACCTAAGACTTCTCGACGTGGTCACACTGTGTCGAGCCAGCGCGTACCGGGTTCGTGACGTGAGCCGCAGCCTGGGGAGTCCGGTCAGCCGGGCGTATGACGTGTTACCATTGCCGTCAGCCTAGGCATATGAGGAGAAATTGTCCTAGGAGGAAGAGGTCTCAGTACGTAGACTGAAAGATGCATTAGCCGGATATACAGTGGTACGCTCTACCGCACTTGTCGACCAGAGTAGCGTTAATCGATGCATCATGTTCATTCATTAATGCATCTTCGCGGTGATGTGTTCTCAATCCGCCGGCGCTTAGAGAGATGATGGGATTTCTTCCTCAGATGTGCAGAAGAGGTCGGCCGGGATAAAAGGATCGTGAGCCGGACTCTTGACTTCGCTTCATGGTGGACGCGTGTGGCAGTGCACATATCGGGTGTCATGTCATTCTCGACATGATGAGTTAACAGTCATCGGGCCGTCGCACGGACCTAGTCGGTTGTCATACTCCTATGGTCTTGGAGTTGGGTGAGGTTGGACATGCATGTGGTTGACAAGTGAGGTGCGCGAATTTCGACTAAATTCTTTTAAGGAGTGGGAGAATGTGAGACCCTTAAAATTTCAATTTCAATTTTCAAAACGCAAAATTCGTAATTTTGCAAAATTCAAAATTTTTCTAGATCTCGATGATCTAAACTGGACTTCATCAAGTGAATTCATTACAAATCTAGCTAACACGTTGATTATTTCTAATCTTAGATAATGGAATTTACACGCCGAGGAAACGAGTCGTGGTAAAATATGGCGATTTCGGTGGCACACAAGCAGGTCATGTGTCAATCTCCAGTTCAATGAATCCAGAGCCAGGGGACTCCACGTTGACACATGGCATGATGCCATAGGGTGGAAAAGTCAAGGTGGTTGCTGAGGATAAGAAATTCCTCTCAACCAATCATAAGACATGTGGCAATGTGAGAGACAAAGGAGAGCTTTTCCTCCAAATCAAGAGACGGTAGTGAGAGGGGGAGAGGAATTCGCTTCCAAAATGGTGGATTTTTAGTGAGAGAGCAACTTCAGATTACAGGCAATCGACCGTTCGATTTCGCCGAGAAGTAGTGGTTCTACTAATCGAGTGACTACACGGGCATCTAAGCCAGAGTTTCGGAACTCCCGTGAGGTAAGGGTTTTATCCTACTTGTTTTACCCTTATTTAAGTAAGTTTTGTGATGCTTATGTTGGTTTGAGGTCGTGAGGTCGCTTGGATCTGTCCCAAATCTGAAACCGGCGTGGAAATTTTGGAACTTATTTGGACAAATCAAGGATCGTAAGGACTGTTTTGGGTGTTTGTTTCATAATTTATGCAATAAATTGTGTGTTGGTGTGTATGAGGCCGGAAATGGCCATGGAAATCGGTTTCAAAAAGTGGAACAAATGTAGGTTAATGCATAAGCTTGAAGTGTTAACATGATGTCACAATTATATGGAATATAATTGTGTGTGTAGGCTATGGAATATAATTGTGGGTATAGGCCATTGGAAATGGGATTGTGTTTAGCTCAAGTGAGCTAATTTGGGTTATGGTTGATATTGTTGAATTACATGTGGTGATTGAAATTGAGATTTATATGCATATTTGATATATCGTATAAAATGGTTAAATGGTGATATTGCATTTCATATGCACCGTAACCTAGAAATTGTGTGAGCGCATGACACGAATTTTCTCGAAAAACGAACATGGCTAAAGGGTAAAAGAATTTCAAAGGATGATTTTTCCTGAGAATGGGGTTGGGAGGCGGTCCAACAAATCATTTCCTGGATGAGACCATGATCAAGTTTCTCGAAGTTCTCCCAACACATTCGCCGAGGGTAACCACTACACGAATTCAGAGGTGTTTTGAGAATGTCAGTTTTGTTTTGAAAATCAATTATTCTTCTCACACTGCTTAGACAAGTGTGAGGAGCTCGGTGAGACTCTAGACATGGGAATGGGCATGTAGACATTCAATTAGAATCACATATTTACTTGAGTGTATGTTTACATTGAGCATTGCATATGCACTCAGGGTGGAGTGTCCCATTTCGGTTCCACCACGGGGCGATAGCTCAACCCGTCGAGGGAATATTTTTTCGTACGTGGAGCTGCTCGAGAAGATGGCTCATTTTAGAGGCTTCCATTTTGAAGAAAGCCCAAGTTGTGGCTTTGATGTTTTAGGATAAATGGCTAGAATTATAAATTTATTATGGCTTGTATTAAGAGTAATGTATAACTCTTTGGAACCATTATATAGTCATGTATTGATGAGTATTGGTTTATGGGCCCAAGAGACCATTTTTACTTAGGTATGTGTCTCGTAATACAAGACATATAGATTTTCCGCAGGTTGACGGGTAGTCAACGGATACCCCGGGTTTTGGGGCGTCACAAAATTCAACATTTTTTTTTTTTTGAAGAGTTAAATTCAACATTTATTCACACATAAGATAAAAATGATACAAACTTAAACTTTTTTTTTATAGGCAAACGAAGAAATATATTAGATAAAAAAAGAAGCCTCACGGATAACCCTAGAGCATATACAAGATGTATACAAAGGGAGATCGAAGGCCTGTACAAAAAGATGGCTAAAACAAAAACTTATCGGCCCACCTTACAAGCTAAAGAATACACAAGATAAATTATGCCAATAGCGAACATTTCATTTTGGTAAAATCATTTCATTTTTATAATCCTTTAAATTCAACATTTTTTTTTTTTTGAAGAGTTAAATTCAACATTTATTCACACATAAGATAAAAATGATACAAACTTAAACTTTTTTTTATAGGCAAACGAAGCAATATATTAGATAAAAAAAGAAGCCTCACAGATAACCCTAGAGCATATACAAGATGTATACAAAGGAGATCGAGGCTCAGACAAAAGACGGCTAAACAAAACTTATCGGCCCACCTTACAAGCTAAAGAATACACAAGAGGCATCTTACAAAAGAAGAGTCTATATCGGCAATCGTCGCAGCCCAAGAACAAAGGGACTTAAAGAAAAAAGACTTCAGCCTATCAAAAGAAAATCGATCATCCTTAAACACAACTTTATTCCTCTCCTTTCAGATTGCCCACAACAAGCATAGAGGAACTACTCGCCATAACTTTCTTTCTTTTTTCTTTAGAGGAAGACAGAATCCAGCCAAGAATAAGTTGTTTTACCAAGAAACGACAAAGCCAACCACCTTCTTAAACAAGGGCAAATCTACGTGGTACAATGGGGTGTCAACTAACACAAAAAAAAACTTTCATAAGTCTTTTTTTAGCCCTTTAAAAAAAATTATTAGTCGTGATCCCAAATCCCAATAGCTATCAATATGTTGAAGCCCACTTAGACCTTCTAAATGACAAATGACAAATGTGATAACTTATTAATTATGCAATTTTGTTTCTTATATACTATTAGTCTATTATAATACTAACACCCCAAATATAAAATCATGAATTTGTCCCTATTCTGAAAGAGAAAATAAGTTGTTCATAAGCCCCAAATCTTTGGGCATGGGATAAAAAAGTGTTCCATAACTTCTTTGACTTGCCCACAAAAAGGACACCTACAAGCAAGGGAATAGCCTTGTTTCTTAAGTTGTTCCATAATCAAAAACCAACTTAAACTTGTAGGATTTAGTTATGTCATTTGAGAAACTAGGGCAATTTGAAAAATGACAAAAGTTTGATTTCAATGCCTCATGTATTATTGAGTTCAACAATTTTTTTAAGTAATTCCAAAAACTTGAGAATTATTCTTTAAAATAATTATTAATCAATTTAAAAAATTTCAAATTTTAAACATAAAAAATAAAATCATTATCTAATTATTTTCACTAAAACATTTTATAATATTTCAATTATGTATCATAGTGGTCTATTGAAAAATTTTAAAAAAAAAATCTTAGACTTGCTTAAAGTACAACATTTTAAAAAATAATTTCTCGATAATTATTTTTAATAAAAAATAAGTTAACATTTTAAAAATGAAATTGTCAAGAGCACTTTTAGAGTCATCATCTTGTTGATTTTCTGAGTTTTCCTCTTGACTCACTTTGACATTGCTCTTGTGTTACTATCCTATTGTTTGGAGCTTCATGTGAACCGACATTCCCATTGTTTGGTTGCTTGGTTTTGTCGCCTTTAAGCAACTTGTTGAAAACTATTTCACCACCACCATCAAAACCCTTTACACAAATAATGGAGGTGAATTTTTGGCTCTTCGATCTTTTCTCGCGACCCATGGTATCACCCATCTCACTACACCTCCCCACACTCTTGAACATAATAGGTACTCTGAACGCCGATATCAACATATTGTCAAAACTGGTCTCACTCTCCTGCATCAAGCCTCCATCCCTCTTACCTTATAATTGTATGCTTTTGCTACGGCTGTCTATTTAATCAATAGAATGCCTAAAGTTGGTCTTTCTCTTAATTCCTCTTTTGAAAGGGTAGTCAACAAAGTTCTTGACCCATCCAAACTCTGTGTCTTCTGTTGTTTATGTTTCCCTTGGTTGCGTCCCTATTCTTCCAACAAGCTCGATCCCAAATTCAATCCTTGTGTCTTTCTCGATTACTCCCTCACTCAGAGTGCCTTCTATGTTTTGACCCTCTCTTCAACAAAATCTTTGTGTCCCGTCATTTCAAGTTTGTGGAAAATGTTTTCCTATTCGCATCTTCCCCTACATCCACATCACTGGTACTAGACACCAACTTTGCATTCCCCGCTTCATCGTTGACCTCGGGTGACTATCCAACACCATCAACCTCATCACCACCACCCCACCCGACCTCCAGCCGAGCTACTTCTCTCCTACTCATACCGCCGACCTCACCCCTATCATACCACCTAACCTCCCGTGAAGCTGCTTCTCCTATCCCCTTCCTGTTGAGCGCACCCAAACTACTCCCTTCATCACCACAACCTCACTCGTCCTCCCGCCGAGCTACTTCTACCCGATCTGCATCCTCGACCCCGTCCACCTAAACTACTGGCCTGTTAGGTCCGACTCCCTTACCACTGATTAGTGCCTACAAAGTGCTATTTTGAACCCGGTTTTTAATAGGTTTTGAGCGCTTTTTGTGTACTAATTGTTATAATTAACCCAATTGACATGTTCGGGTCTCTATTGTACTACTGATCATGTTTTGTGGCTAATTTTGTGTTTTTAGCTTTTAATGCCAAGTTTGTCGAAACATCTAGCATGAAGAATTTGTCAAACTCAAGAGACATGATCAAAAATCAAGAAAAGAATACGAAAAGGAAAAAGAAAGCAAAAAATAGCATGAATTCATTGAATAGTGCAGGAGCAATGGAATTAAAGAACAGATGGAACAAGGCCGAAATTTCACACGCCATCGTAATTTTTCTATAGTACAATTCCCGCCATATAGCGAAAATTTTGTTTGCAAAGTAAATTCTACTTTATCGCTTTGTGTTTAAAACGACTCGTTTTTGCTTTTTCTCCTTTCTAACCCTTACGGTACTTTGTTATTTACATTGTTTTGTAATTTCCCTTTTTCTGTGCATATATAAGCCTCAGTCTGTAACAAATGGACATCAATCACTTCTACAATAAATTTTTGGGGAGAAGCTTTCAGCTCTCCCGTTTTTTCGCATCTTCTCTGTTTCATTTTCTTTCCTTCTTTCCATTCTTTCAACCAAACACCGATGATGACAACCAGACGGTCACAAAACCCTTCCCTCCTCGGGCTTTAAGGCTGGTCGGTGCAGATCTAGGCTACCAGAGGTCCCCGTTTTCACGTTGTGTACTCACCGTCGCCGCCTCGTGTTCTCCCTTTAACATTAGGTTTAGATCCTTCATTCATGAATGGTCAAGACTTGGTAATCTTTTAGTGCTCTTTTGATGCTTATTACTAGATCTTGTGATGTTTATTAGTTACCATTTATTACCCATTGTAATGTGAGTCAAGGAGACTCATTTGAACTGACTGAGATCATAAATGGCCAGTGAATTCCATTTTCAAAAGGATAGTTATTATGGGTTAGGTTTTAAAGCTAAATGAAGATTCGGTTCGGGAAATGACTATAGGTCATCCTCCCCAACGCGAAGAAATGGACCCGAGAACCTCTCAGTGACCTTTAGAACCTAAATCTAGTAGCCTAACACTTGTTGAGACTTCTTTGCTCTTATTTTTATTTAAATTTCAGTTTGCCAACCATTACACCCCTGCTTTTTTATCAAACCCCAAAATTCAAATTAAATTCACTATATTTTTTAGTTTAACAGAATCATTTGTGCAAAGAAACCCATCCTGTTCTAATCTTTGAGCCACTATACCGTCAAATAGTTTTACTACGGCAAGAGGAGGAATTTAGGGGAATATTGTTGATTCCAAGACTCCTCATCAGGCATGAATCAACCACCCTTTTCTAATCCTCCTCCCGACCCTTTACGCATTCCCACCAATTCCCCAATCCCCCTTCTACCTCTCCTCCACTAAATCGTCATCCCATGCAAACCCGAGCTAAGAATACCATCATCAAACCCAACCCGAAATATGGTCTCACCACCATAATTCCACCCTCACTAAACTCCATTATTGCTCTTCAAGATCTTCAGATCCTAAGTGGTTACTACGATGCAAGAAGAATATGATGCTTCCTATCCTAATGGTACTTCGGGTTCTGTTCCTCGAGACTGAAAGGCCATTATGAAGATATAAAGCTTTCCGCCTTGTTGCTGAAGGTTTTCACCACTGTGCTCATTGACTTTCACGAGGCTTTCAAATTCCGTGGAAAATCTCATCACCGGCCCCAGACAGCTTAGGATTTCACTCAATCGTCAATGGGGGATTCGCCAACTTGATGTGAATAATGTCTTTCTTAATGGGTATCTTACGAAGGAGGTCTATATGGCGTGAGCCGGGCATGCGCGAATACCGATTATCCGTATTATCGCACAAGACACGCTCAAACAAGCTCTCGCGAGCTTGCGCCACAAGAGCTCGTGACTCCTTGCTCTCTCTTGGCTTTGTCAAATCTCGTGCAAACTCGTCTTTCTTTGTTTACTCACGCGGTACTACGCTTCTCTATTTCCTTGTCGCACCCCTACCCCCACCTAGGCGAAGAGTGGGGACGCACAGACTATGACTCCCCACCTGTTTTCACATTTCAGGCCCACCTCTATATATATTTTCATAAAGAAATAAAACTTATAACATATACATATAAAACAACCACCGTAGTGGTGTTCATAATATTCTATACATATATCCGAGTCTCATTTACTTGTTCTTATACAATTTCACTATTACAACTCTGAAGATTTATATACAAAGCAAATCCAAACCTTACTTAGAGGGCTTCTATTGTCATGGTCGACCTCGACAGATAGGCGGAATGTCGTGAATGTCCTTTTCAGTACCTACACGGATGAAATACCTGTGCTAAGCTTATAGCTTAGTGGGAAAACAGATATTATATATGACCATCATAAAGGATCTCACTTCGTAAAAGATACATATATAATAGCTTATAAACATATACTTCTTTACATATCATATGCATCTTCGTATCATTTATTATTTCATTTTTCATGTGTCATATTTCATATTATCTTATATCATTTTGTATCATTTTTTTTATGCCTGTATATTCTAATAATGTGGATATGGGAGATAAGAATCAGATATACCCGGCTGCATCATCGCACGAAAAATGACCCATGTCCGCATCAGATGACCCAAACAAGGTCGTATATACTCGAAGGTATCATCATTGTACAAGATGCTGAAGATTCATGTCATATTATGTGAATTCCAAATAGTAATATCAGAATGATCTAAATGGGGCCGTTAACACCAAACGAGGCCAACTTTATATCTTGTAATCCCCTCATATGTGGGCAATACCTACTCTTGTCCATCCACTGGAATATATGCATGAAATCAGGCTTATTAGGTTTTATCTAAGATATCACTAGTCATTTACATGTTTGTGACATCGTTCATGTATTCATATTTCATATATCAACCCTTCTTTTATTTATTTACTTCAAATACTTTACACCGAAATATTTCCTACAAACAGTGCTTAATTTTAACGAATTTTTTTGATCCAATGGGGTCCAAATTTGAATACACTTATTTCAAGGAGATTTTTTCTCCTATAAGTCTAGTTTACCTAGAAATTTGAATCACTCAATTTGGATGAGTGAAACTCAACTTATAGCCTAAATACCCAAAACTATACCAAAACACCAAAATTGTATCAGAAACTGCCCGAAAACAGAGTTTCACTTTGACGAATTTTCCGGGTCTAATGGGGTCTAAATTTGAATACACTTATTTCAAAGAGATTTGTTTTCCTAGAAATTTAATTTACCTAGAAATTTGAATCACTTAATTTGGATGAGTGATGGCCAAGTTATGGTCAAGACAAAAACGTGGGTTTTGAAAAAAAATTGACAGCATCTCCCCTAAAACCCAACATTTCCTTTATACAAACATTCCTCAATTGAGGACCACAAACAACTCAAACAACTTCAAAACAACCACAAACTGAAATAAAACAAGTAAAATCACACTTATACATGTTAGGGTTTGATGAAACCCAAACGAAATGCTCAAAGAAGTTAGGATGAGTTCCTAACCTTAACTTTTCTTCAAACTTGCTTTTCCTCCTCTCCTTCCTTCCTTCCTTCTCTTTGCTTGAATAAATAAAACCCAAAGATGGCTTCTCCCTTCAACAACCTTGTCTCTCTCTCACTCTCTCTCTTTTCTCCACATGAGCAAATGCTCATTCAATAGACCATTTTGGTCTTATCCCTATTTTTGGTCAAAGGCCTTGTTTGGCCTTGCATTTCAAGCTGTTTTTCCATTTTGCTCAAAAGCCCTTCATCTCTCTTCATTTTCACTAAATTATTCAATCATTATTCTATTTTGGCATATAAACTTCTTTGTCTTATGCCTTTTGTGTCCTTATTTTACAATTTACTTTACCCTTGATTCTTGAATTTACTCCGAGTTGTTGATTACTTTCACACTTAACAAGATAAATCTAAAATTTTCAATCTCAACATATATTATACCCTAAACTTGTTATACAACGATTAGGGTATATTTCGGGGTATTTCATTCCTTCTATGTTGATGATTTGATTATTATAGGTAGTGACCTCTCACTTGTCGACACTATTACTAAACAACTTGACTCTAAATTCTCCACCAAGGATCTTGAGGTGCTATCTTACTTCTATGGAGTTGAGGTTTTGGCTACTTCCACAGGTCTTCAACTATCTTAACAAAAATATGTCATTGATCTTCTGAGCAAACATAACATGCTAGACTCCAAACCTGTCTCTACACCACTTGCACAGTACTTCGACCGGAAAGATGGTATCAGACCGTCACTACCATAAAAATCGGGCTGGTCAGACCCTCCAACATCTCCAGATGACTCGATCAAATGTCTCCTTTGTAGTGAATAAACTCTCCTAGTTTATGCACACATCATCCAAAGACCATTGGGGAGCAGTCAAACTTATTCTTCATTATCTTAATGGCACAAGATCCCTAGGTATTCGACTTCTTGCAGACACTCCTCTGACATTGCATGGTTTTTGCGATTAAGAGTAACCAAATGATCGTATCTCCACAAGTGTTTTTCTTATTTTCCCTCGGGTGCTAATCCAATCTCCTTAGAGTTCTACCAAGTAATGTAATCAGTTGCTCGTTTCTTCCATCGAGTCGAAGATCGCGGTCATTATCGCTCCCACGCCGAACTCTAGCTGCAAAATAGTTTTGTCGAAACTTCTTGTTCTCGTGCAGTCACCGCCTACCCTGTTCTCGGAAAACCTTAGTGCCACCTATCTCTCCACTAATCTTGTCTTTCATTCTTGCATGAAACACCTTACGATTGATTATCACTTTGTTCGTGAACAAGTTTAGTCGTCCGAGCTGAGTGTTGTTCATGTCTCCGTTGGTGACTAGCTTGCTGATGCACTCACCAAATCTCTATCTCGGTCTCGCCTCCTTTCCCTATGTAACAAGATTTGTGTTATTTTTGGCACACCATCTTAAGGGGGTGTATTAGTGTATATTTAGGGTTTCCTTTTATTGATTTTATGCTTTTACTTCTCTGCCCTTGTATTGGTATATACATATACCTCAACTCTCTCAATAATAATTAAGTCTCTTTCATAAAAAGGTACAGATGGTCAGAGAAGGTGATAAAACAGATTTTTCAGTAAAAGAAGCTGGAAGTTTATATCTCCAGAACAGATTATGTGTGCCAGATGATAAAGAGCTAAAGAAAAAGGTACTATTTGAAGCTCATAATACGGTATTTACCATGCATCCTGGAGGTAGTAAGATGTATCAGGATTTGAAACAGCATTATTGGGAATGAAAAGAGATGTGACAGAGTACGTGTTCAAATGTCTGACGTGTTAGCAAGTCAAACCTAAACACCAAGTTCCAACAGTCACAACTCTTCCCAATTCCTCAATGGAAGTGGATAACATTACCATGGATTTTGTGTCAGGTTTTCCTCACGACAACAAAACATGACTCATGGTGATTGCTCGATAGTTCACAAAGTCGCCCATTTTATACCAAATAGATCGACTATCTTTACGGAGCGACTAACTGAGTTATATATGTGGATGAGATCAGGCGACAGATGGAAAATTCCTTTTGTCTATTGTGTAGAATAGAGATCCGCGATTTACCTCTAGATTATGAAAGGAACTACAGTCAGCCTTAGGTACGAGGCTGAATTTCAATACAACATTCCATCTGCAGACAGATGGACAGACCGAGAGATTGATTCAAGTGCTCGAAGATATGCTGCAGGGATATGTAATGGAATTCGATAGGCATATTCCACTCATGAAATTTGCCTATAACAACAGTTATCAATCAAGCATTGAAATGGCACCGTATGAAGCTTTATATGGACGGAGATGTAGAACTCTGGTATGTTGGACAGAGTTGAATGAGTATAAGATGATTGGTCCTGACATAGTAAAAGATACAAAAGAGAAATTACAAGTTATTCAGCAGAGGTTAAAAGAGGCTAGTGATCGACAAAAGTCATATGCCGATTTAAAAATGAGAGATACTGAATATGAAGTGGGAGACAAGGTCTTCTTAAAAGTATCGTCGTGAAGGAAAATTCTACGATTTGGTCAGAAAGGCAAATTAAGTCCTAGGTTCATAGGGTCATATGAGATTCTAGAACGAATTAGCCCTGTGGCTTATCGATTGGCACTCCGAAAGGCCAAATTGCATAATGTGTTTCAGCTGGCGTTTTAGATATCAAGCTCGATGAGTCGCCAGCACATATTACCGCAGCAAGAGATACAAGTACAGAGAATTTGTCATATGACGAGAGCCAAAGGCCATTCGCCCGAGAGGTGAACAGCTTGCGAACAAACAAATACCGTTTGTGAAAGTGTTCTGGCAACACCATGGCAAGGAAGAAGCTACTTGGGATCTAGAAGCAACTATGAGATCACAATATCCGCAACTCTTTGAATCGGATATGAATTTCGAGGACGAAATTCTTTTAAAGGGGGGGGGGAGAGTTGTAACACCCCAAATTATATCCTGATAGTTTATAACATGTTTTGGGTATAATAAAAGTAAAAGTATATTTTTTCGGAATAAAATAAGGCTAAAATAAATAAGCAAAAACCCGAAATTATTACAAAAGTCAAAGGTAAATTGGCAAATTACCAATTCAGGACCTAAGGGTCATAATTTGATAAGAACATATGCTAAAGTGAAAATAAGACAAGAAAAGATTTGTGTAATTACTGGAAGAGGAAGGGACCTAAATGAAAAAATGGGAAAATAGTAAATGTATCGCCAAGACGGCCCACTTTAAAGCAAACATATCTCATTTGGTCTTTGGGGATAAGGCAAAAACGGATAGGAGTAGAGAAGAAGAAGAAGAAGAGAAAGGAGAAGAGAAGAGAAGGAAGAAGGAACAAGAAAGCAAAGGTATGAAATCTATGTATGGAAACTATTTGTGCAAGGATTTGTAGGGATAATTTTAGGGTTTAGTTAGGAATTCATCCTAACCCTAGATGTCTTGAACGTTGGGTTAGTAAAACCCTAATTTGTATAAGATGGTAGAGAGATCCTCCTTTGGTAAAGGATTCTTGGTTTTATGGTGTTTGGAGACATGTTTGGAGTGTAGGAAGTTAACCTAACACAAGCGTATTTGAATTAGGGTTTGGAAAAACCCTAATTGATAGCTATGTTTGGTGTGGGTTGGGTTAGAACCCACTTGGGAGATGTTTTTGTAGAGAATATGAGTTTTATTATGTTTTTGGTTAGATTTGTAGAAAAATGACCAAAAACAGCAAAATCTGGGTAATTTTGAGGTCTACGCGGCGTGCTTGACCCACGCGCGACCCGCTGTAGGCGTAGGGTTCCCACGCCACAGCGTGGCCCGAAGGAAGGAAATGGCCCGGCCTAGAGTTCGCGCGTGAGACCTTGTTCTAACATGGAAGAATTGTTTGTCTTTGTTTTATTTCACTATTGTCGTGAGGACTCGTCTATTAGACTAATAAGGACCCTATAAGTGTATGAAATGGTCCATACATGTTGGTAAGGTAAAGGAAACAGAGAAATCAAACCGTACCTCTTTCTAGTGGCTTGATCGATGTGGCAATGCCTTGGTATAAGATAGTAAGTTTTTGAATAAGTACAAGTGTATGTAGAAGTTTGATATAGAAAAGCTAAAGAGAATACACATATGATTTTGTTAGATGAAAAAGTACAGTTTAACATGTATAAAAGATTATTTGATAATGAATATCTCATAAGTATACATGTGTATATGAGATATCTCTTTCTAATACATGAAAGATTATTAAGAAAACATAAGAAAATCGATCATCACGGCGACCGAGTAGTTTGGATAGATAGGCATGCCATAGGATTTGTCGGCAAAGATACGCTTACGCATATCGAGGCCCCGCTTGGGTCGGCGACATGGGATCAGTGCTCGATCATTATAGCGCCCCGCTTGTCATACGCGTAGATCAATGCCTCATACGCTGATAGTACCTTCAGGTACATACAGATAGAGATCACTGTCTCGTACAATAATAGTACCTTTGGGTACAAACATTTCTTCCCGTATCCACTTCTAAGGTATTAGCAGGCATGAACATAAAAGAAAATGGAACTTATACGCAAAGGAAATGTATAAAATATATGATATGATATGAGAAGCATAGCACTACTATGCGATGATAGTATACAGTTACAAGAACAAGAAATACAGTATAAGATGACATGAAAAGTATATGAAATATGATAAGAAGATAAACATGTTACGAAAAGTAGATATGAAAAATGGATAAGTATATGTAAAGGTTATATTTGTTATAAGTATAGGCATGGGTCTAAAGTGTGATGACCATTATTATAGGTCGTCCATATGTGTTAATTCCCACTAAGCTATAAGCTTAGCACGGGTGTTTCGTCCGTGTAGGTACAAGAGAAGAGGAAAACAGAGGACAGGACAATCCGCATAAGCAGTCAAATGTCACACATCACTAGGTGCCCACCGGAAGACCTATATATGTATTGTTTTGTAAACAATGTAAATATTGTAAATGTTGAACATTTCCATCTATGGAGCTTGTATATATATTTTGTAATCTTATGTTACATAATATAGTACAAGTTAAATGTTTAACATTATATGAATGAACAAGCTTAAAGTTATAAGTTTATAGTTAAGGGTATCAGAGCCCTAACTAGGGCATTTCAATTATAAAGTCGATAGTTAGCAGAGCACCCCGAATCTGGCTCGGACCCGCCAATCGGGTCGGACTAGAGAAGGGGTGTCACAATTTAGTGGTATCAGAGCATCCCTAATTCGGTTCGGACCCGCCAATCGAGTCGGACTAGAAACGGGGCGCTACACCTCCCCTCCCTATGCCCTTCCTTTTTGAAACAGTGAGCACTCTACCACATGAGCTAGACATGATCGATGGACTTTCCAGTTTTCATTTGATAAGTTGTTCATGTTCTTTGTCTTTAAAATACTTTTTCAAAAATATAGAGCATGTTTTGTTCCTGCTTTTGAAAATTGTTCTTGAGAACATATTTTGAAAAAACAAAGAACATCATTTTATTTTGGTGTTTTCTGAAAATTGTTCTTATTCTCTTGATTTAGGGCCTATTTGTTTACTATTTTTTTAAACTGTTTTATATTCTCGAAATTAAGGAGAACAAGAAAAACAAGGAAAACATGTTTGGTTTTCGGTTTTTTTTCTGAAAATCATAAAAACACAAAAAACTCTAAATTTAAATAACAAATAAGAGTTTTCAGAGAACACCTTTTTGGTGTTCTTTGTGTATTCAAAAACTATTCTCAAGAACAATTTAAAAAACATGAACAAACATACCCTTAGTGTTTTCTATGTTCTATGTGTTTTTTAGAACAGTAAAAAACTAGAACCAAACGTATTCTCCTTGTTTTTGAGAATAGAAAACAATTTTCAAACAAGCCCTTAGTGCTAGTCGTGTTATGTGTGATTTTCAGAATAGTAAAAAACTAGAACCAAATGTGTTCTTCCTGTTTAATTTCCTTGTTCTTGTTTTTTAGAACAGAAAACAAATTTCAAAAATATGAATCAAACAATCCCATTTTTTTTAAATAATATGAATTGATGTATAATTTCAAAAACAATGGAACTCTTATAATTGATTTATGCATAAATAGATTGGCCTTGAAGGGATCTAACATATATTAATATCATTGATTTTATTATTTAATTTGTAGTAGCATTCTATTAAAGTACTAGTTGACTTTTTTTTCTTGAAAAGAGATCATTTTATTGATTCAAAAGAAGTAATTCATTTGATAGAAACACAAAATCAAATTCACTAAAAACATAAGAGGATGAAATAGTATCCAAATTAATAGCATAGTGAATCGACTTAAAGCTAAACATTTGATAATACTATAATGATTACCTACAACTCCAATTCTATAACATATTGACAATCATGATTTGATTTGATGTTTATGTCTGATCGAATATGTTTTGTCGTATAAATCACTCATACACAAGTTAACGCCACAACAAGTCGACGAAAACAAACTGTCTTACCAAGACAACACAAAACCACACACCACACCAAAACAACGACGAAATACAAAAAACAAAGTAAAAATTCAAATTTATATGGGAGAACCACTTTTTTAGAAATAAAATTATAGAAAGAGATGTAGAGAGTGTGATTTGGGGCAAAAAATGGTAAAAAAATTACCCACATTCCTTAAGAAAAAGGCTACAAGAGAAGAAGATGAGAAGATGAGGGGCGGCTAGGGTTTGTCTAGTTGACATTGTTTTATCATTCCGATTCACATGATTTTCTTAAACTTATTATTGTTTTTTTTTTTTTAGGAATTCTTAAACTTATTATTATTTCTTATAAAAAAATGTATCATCCAAAGTCAAAGAGTACACCTCTTATCATTCAAACTTGTGTTTCCCTACATTGAATTGAGAATAATTATAAAGATGGCATAAATAATATAAAATACATTGTTAGCACAAGCCATAAAAACAATGTTTCATGATGATAATATATGCGTATCATCTTAATAAATTATAGATACCACTGATACTATTCTTTAATATAAGAGCATTCATAACTATTAAGTCAATACCCATAATTTATTAAAATAGTATTTAGGTACTATTATACTTAAAACACAATTGTTTTTTAATGAAACCATATTAAACCATCTATTTTACATTATTTACGTCATTTTTTCAATTATTCTCAAATGAATGTGGGTCCCCAATAATTAAAAATTCAAATTTGACAAATTCTTAGGCTGATGACGAAGTCACCACCCCAGAGAATCAATTGCACCGTACATGCCAAAACATATATATATATATGCAATTAAACCCTTTTAATAAAAACCAACCCCCTTGGCACCAACCCCCTAATTTCAAGACATTTCCTTGGGTATTGATCAAAATTTGGACGGTCTGAGGTTAGGTAGCTTGATGTAGTTTCCATGGAAGGCATGCAAAATGCAATCAAATTAATTAAAGTAACTATATTACACTCCATGAAGAAAAAAAAAACTTTATAAATACTTAGCTGCATGGGATGGAATTGCACCACCTCCACCACCACTGCCTCTACTACCTCTACCTCTCCTCAGCCTCTTTCTTCTCTGGCGATGGCTCCCACGATATCGGTCCCAGTACCGGCCCCGAACACATGGGATATCACTGACTATGTTGTCAACCAAGGCCATGGAGTGAAGGGTCTCTCAGAAATGAAACTCCCATCCCTCCCCATGCAGTTCATCCAGCCCCCTGAAGAGAGGATTGATGCAAGCAAAGTAGTAACCGAAGCATGCATACCGGTTATCGATATGGCCTGTTTGGATGATACAAAGGTGGCTGAATTGATCTGTGATGCAGCAGAGAAATGGGGGTTCTTCCAGATCGTCAACCATGGAGTCCCCATTGCTGTTCTTGAGGATGTCAAGGAGGCGACTCACCGGTTTTTCGCGTTGCCTGGATCGGAGAAGAGGAAGTACTCGAAGGAGAATTCGAGTACTAACAGTGTGAGGTTTGGGACAAGCTTTACTCCTCAGGCAGAGAAGAGCTTGGAATGGAAAGATTATCTTAGTCTTTTCTATGTCTCAGATGATGAAGCTTCTACTCTTTGGCCTAGTGTATGCAAGTAATGAAAAGATGAAAAGAGAGTAAAATAAATCATAATGATCCTCAAAAAAAAAAACCCTAACTGATTGTATTGTAACTATGCCTTTTTCAGGGATCAAGCATTGGAGTATATGAAGAGGTCTCAGGTAGTCATCAGGAAGCTGCTGGAAGTACTAATGAGGAGGCTAAATGTGAAGGAGATAGATGAAAAGAAGGAATCTTTGTTGATGGGATCAATGAGGATTAACCTTAATTACTATCCGATTTGTCCGAATCCCGAGCTGACTGTCGGAGTAGGCCGGCACTCCGACGTCTCGACCCTCACCATCCTCCTCCAGGATGACATTGAGGCCTGTATGTGAGGGGGGTTGTTCATGATAGCTGGGTTCATGTTCCTCCTGTAAAAGGTTCAATTGTGATCAACGTTGGAGATGCCCTGCAGATAATGAGCAATGGAAGATACAAGAGTGTTGAGCATCGAGTTATTGCCAATGGCAGCAGCAACAGGGTGTCGGTTCCGATATTCGTGAACCCGAGGCCGTCGGAGATCATCGGGCCATTGCCGGAGGTGATTGAGGAGGGAGGAGAGGAGCCGCTGTACAAGCAAGTTCTCTACTCAGATTATGTGAAGCATTTCTTCAGGAAGGCACATGATGGGAAGAACACTGTTGAGTTTGCTAAAATATGACTCACAGACTCTACATTTCTATTGTAATAGTAAAAATAATAAGAAGAATAAACAACGTTGTATGATGTTTTGTCATTTGTGTGAGAACATGTCGAAGAAGACGAGAATTCGAGTTGTTTGTACCTATTTCTATCTATTATCATATGTAATTTGATCTGTGCATTCATGTTTAATCAAAAGTTTTACAATAGTAAAGGCTACAATAGGGGTATAAACGAGTCGAGCTACTCGAGAGCTACTTGAACTCGACTAGGAGCTAATCGAATATTCGGTTAATCTATCTGCTCAAGCTCGAAAGAATTACGGTACCAAGCTCGAAGTTTCATAATCGACTCCAGTCGCAAAGAACGGTGATCCATTTCGAGTGTGTAATTATTTATTAATTTTTTAATTGATTCTAGTTTTGTCAGCTAGTCCAGTTCGAGCAATTCAACTATTTTTTGAGTCGAGTTTCAAACATCTAAAAAAAAATTGATCCAGTTCAAATTGAGTTCAAACTTTGAATTTTTCAATCGAGTCAAGCTTGGCTTTGTTTCAAATTGACACGGATACACCCCTTGTTAGATTTCCTTTTATTGGGCTGACAAGTGTTAAATTTTGGACATGATTGTGTCATTTTATTCAAGAACTCCAATAAAGTTAGTGATCTATTCTCTTGAATTAGGGTTCACATAAATAATTATATAATTATTTCATTAATTATAAAATATGGAATTAATGTGGAGCCATGGCCCTTAATGTTGTTTTGATGGGTCAATAACATTAAGGGGCAATTAAGTAATTTGAGCGGGGGTCCTAGTTTAAAACTCTACAAAGATGTTATCTCGCAAACTCCTAGCTTGAGAGAACGTGATCATTGCTAGGTGCTTACAATCCGTAAGACAAACCCTGGGCTTCCATACTGGAGAGAGAGAGCTTCTATTACTGCATTGTCTAATTGCAATGGATTCAGTATGTCTTCTACAATATCGCTTATTTGATCTTTGATTAGTATGCATGATTCTAGGGTTATGTGGTTTTGACTCTCAGATTTGTGTAACAAAGTAATAAAATCACATCTATGCGGTTTATTCTGCGTATTTAATCTAACAAGTGGTATCAGAGCCAAAGTTCATACTGACATTTGATTAATAAGTTAGTATTTTGTGCTAATTTGATCATACCAGATTTTTGAAATATATATATTTTGGGAACTCCAATTTATGCAAAAATTCAATAATTTTGTTTTCGTTGAAATCGATGTACGGGTTTGACACATAATGTGCTGGGGTTGCTTTGAGTGAGATTTGCATGATTATTGTGGTTAAAACTGCATATTAGGAATTAAACCCATGAATGCCGGTAATCTGAAAAATTTTTTTTTTTCTCGCCAAATTGGCAGCGAAGGATTTAGTTCCCACAAAGAGATAAGAAAACCAACTTGAATCGCCGAAAACCGACGGACGGGCGGTTAGCGGGTCACAGTTGGCTTATCTGGTCAACGCCGCAGAAGGTTGAAGACGCATTCAAACGCTATGTCGCTTGAGTGCGCGCAGTTGACGCTAAGGATTATCATTATTATTATTTTCATAACGCCTTTTCATTAAAGCAATTAATTAATTACTAATTGAATTACCAATATTATTTTCATAACGTCTAATTGAATTACCATTATTATTTTCATAATGTCTAATTGAATTATCATTATTTCCATAACATCTAATTCAATTATGATGAAGTATGATATGTTTATTTATTTTAGAATTAATTTTTTAAATTAATATGTTACCAAAGTAACCTCTGTTAATTTAATTAAATTAATTTTTATAATAAATGAACTTTCTATATCTATGCTAAAATAGTCAGCCCAAAGGATGATTATTTTATGCCAGATGTAGGGTAAATAATAGTCTAAATGTGAGACAAATAAAGTTTTTTAACATGCAAACATTATGTCGGTCTAAAGAAAGGCATAATGTTTGGCCGTTATAATATTGTCTACATTTAGCGCTATAATTTGAGAGTACT
Source organism: Tetrastigma voinierianum (assembly GCA_016808115.1). Classification (NCBI taxonomy): domain Eukaryota; kingdom Viridiplantae; phylum Streptophyta; class Magnoliopsida; order Vitales; family Vitaceae; genus Tetrastigma; species Tetrastigma voinierianum. The sequence goes on from JAEQBH010000775.1 coordinate 136,960, forward strand.
GCTTAAATTGTTTTTTAATGGCCCAGCACTCAAATACAATGTTGTAGCTTGGTATCTTATTAAGGGGCCCATGTGTATATATTTTCAGGCTTTAATATATAATGTGTAGTATTAATGTGAGCATTTTATGTTTATTTTCGCATCTACTATGTCCGCTTATTTCGCTAATATCAAGAAAGCATTCCTAAGCTTAACAACTTTGTTAGTTCCGTTAATTCGCTTTGGTACCGAGTGACACTTGTGGATAGATACAAATCACTACTCACATAAGTGAAATACTATGTGCCTCTGCCACTGAAATAATCGCCAATTGATGGTGAAAGATACATCTATACGGGAAATGACAAGAAAGCTCAAGTACAAGCTATTGGGACATTTCAGCTTATGTTAGATCGGTTTTATTTTAATTTTGGAAAACACATTTATTGTACCGTCATTTAGACGGAATTTGATTTCAAGCTCATGTTTGGACAACTGTTATCTTTGTTCATTTGGAAATGAAACATTTAGTCTTTTCCAAAATTCTAAAGTTATTTGAACCGGTAGTCTAATTTTGATGTTGCTATAAATTAAAGACAAAGTCCCATACAAATTTAATAATGAATGCAAACTATTATTGATCAAAGAAATTAAATAATGAGAAATCCTCGATGTTATGGCATAAGCGTATGACATACTTTCCAAACAAATCGAATTGAAAGGCTAATAACTCAAGGAATTCTTGATTCCCTCGACATGTCGATTTTGACATATGTAGATTGCATTAAAGGAAAATGACTAACAAAAGAAAGACAAAGTAAATCGTAGTAACGTCTGTGAGTTGATACATACTGATATATGTGACCATTCCCTACAACTTCTGGAATGGGCACATACTTTATCACATTTATACGATTACTACGATATGGTTATTTGTACTCTAATACATGAAAAGGCACAAGCCCTAGAAGTGTTCAAAAATTTTCAAAGCCGGTTGAAAAATCACTAGGTAAGAAATTAAAGTCACAACCAATCGCGGAGGGAATATTACGGTAGATATGATGGATCGCGAACGACGTACCAGGCCTTTTGCTTAAATACCTTTCAATGCTGTATTATACCTCAATACACTACAGCCTGAACTCCGAGTCAAAATGGTGTAGCTGAGAGACGCAATAGAACCCTTAAAGACATGGTAAGAAGTATGATTAGTCATTCTTCTCTACCTAATTCATTATGGGGTGAAGCATTAAAGACCGTAGTTTATATACTCAATAGAGTTCCCAAGAAAGCAAGAACAAACCCCATATGAGTTATGGACGGTAAGAAGCTTCCTGCAGATGTATTAATTCTATCGCCCGGCTTCATTCAGCCAAGCAAGGCCTTATGTACCTAATGAAAGAAAACTGACTCAACAGGACTGTTAGTCGTTATTTTGTGGATACCTGAGAGGTCAAAGGGTATAAGTTTATGACCCTTCAAGCAGTCCTTCGAGATTGGTAGCCAGTTGATTGAGGATAGTGAGCACTCAAGTTAAGGAGGTCATTTTTGAGGAGGAGTATGTAAATGCTCCAACCACAACTACTATTGAAGCTATTGGTGACAATCAGATACCCATTCCTATTATTGTGGCAAGTGTTGTGGCAAGTGTTGTGGCAAATGATGACATTCCTGTGCAACTTCCAATACAATTGGAGGCTCCACCCACTAGATTTGAGGAACCACATCAAGAAATAGTGGAAGAACCTCAGCAATTTCAACCCGAAGTGCCATTAAGGCAGCCCACTAGAGAAAGGGAGAAAGCAATTTAGCCACTATGTAGTCTTCTTCAGAGCATGAGTTTGATACAGATTGGAGGAAGATCCCCACGTCTGGCAATCAAGCCAAACAATGCACTAATCTTAAAAGTGGATTGCAAATGGTGCAAGAGAGTTGAAGTCACGAAAGATAATGGTTGGGATCTCGGGCTGAATTGCCTAAAGGTATAAAAACCACCTGGTTGTAAATGGATATTCAAAACCAAACGGGATTCAAAAGGCAATGTCGAGAGATATAAGGCACGCCTAGTCGCCAAGGGCTTTACCCAAAAGGAAGGCATAGATTATAAGGAGACCTTTTCGCCAGTTTCGACGAAAGACTCATTCAGAATTATAATGGCACTTGTAGCTCATTGTGATCTAGAGCTGCACCAAATGGACGTCAAGACAACTTTCCTCAATGGAGACATTGATGAAACTATATACATGGTGCGCAATCCGGGAGAACTTTGAGTTAGGAAACCCAAAGTGATTCCAAGATGAGGACTCAAGAAGTCCATTTATGGTTTAAAGTGCATCAATAAATAATGGTACCGGAAATTTGATAAGGTGATTTCTTCATATGGTTTCAAGGAGAACACCGCTGATTCGCATATATCTTAAGTTCAAGTGGGAGCAAGTTTGTTATATCGTGCTCTGTGGATGACATTCGCAGCAAGCAATGATGTAGTCTATCAGATGACACCAAAAGGTTCTTATCCATCATTTTGAAATGAAAGACCTCAGATGCATCATATGTTTTTGGGTATACAACCATAGGGACTGCTCAAGATGTATACTTCATTTATCTCAAAAGGCCTATATCAATAAGGTGCTTGAAAGGTTTAATATGCGTGACCAGGCACTGTGTGATACACCAAGGGCAAGGGTGATAAATTCACTAGGTCAATGCCCCAAATTGAACTTGAGAGAAAGAAAATGGAGAACTACCTTATCTGTCAATAGGGAGTCTTATGTATGCACAAGTGTGTACGCTATCCGGATATACAGACATTGTGGGAATGTTAGCAGATATCTCGCAATCCCGGTATGGATCATTGGAAAGCAACAAACGCAGTGATGAGGTATTCTTCAAGACAAAGGATCGATGCTCACATATCGGTGATCCAATCATTCGAGGTTATCGGGTACTGACGCAGACTTCGTAGGATGTCAAGATAGCAGAAATCGACCTCAGTTACATCTTCATGTCGCGTGATAGGCTATTTCATGGAAAAGTGTCAAATGTATTAATTAGTAGCCTCTTCAACCATGGAAGTCGAATTTATAGCCTCGCTCTCGAGGCATCTAATCAAGGAATATACGCTAAAACTTTATCACGTGGACTTCGCATTATCAAGGCATTAACAAGCCGCTAGGATTAATTGTGATAATAAAGCTGCGTAGTTATATATTCTAAAACAACCGAGTTCATCAAAATCAAAGCACATTGACATTAAGTTTCGGGTTGTAAAGAAAGAGTTCGAGTGGTCAAGGTCAATTGAGCATATTAGTACGAACTCCATGATCAAGCACTCCACTCACCAAAGGCTTGCCACCTAAGGTGTTTCATGAGCATGTTGCTCAGATGGGTGTTGTCACGCCCCCGATCCCGGTCCGACCCGGACATGGATCCGAAATCAAGTCCGGGCCGAGACTATCTATAATACTATATCATACCGCCTATACTATATACAGACCGACTCACCGACTGCTCTTTCTCGAAGCAGACTGCACTGTGGGTATACAACAATTTCTGTAATAACAAAATCATTTTACATATACAAAAAGAACTACCATCGGAGGGTGTCCTTCACAATCTATACACATATATACGCAGTCCCTTTTTCCTTATACAAATACAATTTCTATTACAAAAACATCAAAGACGGAAGCACACGGTGAGCACCTATCTCTCGAGCCTACCGTCACGATGCGGAATGTCCTGGCCCTCTAGCCTCCCTCTTCGTACCTACACGGATTGAACACCCGTGCTGTTTTTTACGCTTTAGTGGGAACATAAGCATGGACAACCACCAATGGCGACTGTCACAAGCTTATACATATGCATATCATCTATCTATACAGATTTCTATGACTTTAATTACTTATCTATCACATATACTTTGCCTATTGCATGTCAATCTCTTTCGGTACATATTCTATGTCTTTAGCATGTCTTTTATCTATACTTTTCATGTACTATATTTTCCTATGTTTTCCATATACTATACTTTTCATATACCTTTCTCTTTTATCTACTTTCTATCCTTTTCGTGTACTATACTTTGTACTTCTATATAATCGTATCTCTCGTATCGCTCTTATACTATTTACATATATCTATATTCATGTATTGTTCATTTTCTATACTGTTTTCATGTTATACTTTTCATATGACTTTCTCTTTTATGTACTTGCATATGTTGTCATATATTTTCATATGATATTCATATACTATGCTTTTCTATATAAAAGGAGAGACTAAAGAACATGATATAAATTCAATAATGCTATTACCAAGTGACTACTTGCCTAGAGCCCGCAACGGCGCCATAAAACTTGTTGATAGACCAAAGAACACATACAAATTTACTTATCGTTATTAATAAGGACTATTGTCTAACTCAAGAACTACGCCATATAAAACTTGTTGATGAGACCAAATGACATTTGTATCGCTTATAAACAAATTACCAAGGACTATTATCTACTCCAGGCAATTCAATAATAACTGTTGATATTATACTATATAAACCAAAAACTTCCTAGAGTAAACTTTTCAAAGTTCGTCTGTCCGATATTCCAAGTACAGTCGACAAGTAATAAAATGGATTTAAGGTCCGATGATTTGATCCTACGTAGATCTAAAGAATTTTAAATCAACTACCCTGACTACTCAATTTCCATACTATTTGGACCACTAAATGATAGTAAGATCCAGCATTAAGGTGCTGGAAAATTAAACGATCAAAGGGAAATAACTGAAATGAACAATAAGCTTGAATATAAAGAATAAAGAATAATTAATAGTTATGTTCAATAGAAATTGAATAATTATCTTAGAGAACAGATTAAGATCAAATGCGCAATGAAGTATCACCTCGTTGTCAACTTGTAAATTTTGTTGTGAACTTCGTGATTTCAAAATCGGTCTACATGCTAATAGTTCACCGATCTCTCCACACTTTACATTTCATTATCTATTCTTGACCTGATTCTCTCGAATACAGTGGAATTAGATAACTACTTTTAACAAAGGACTTCCTAATTCTCGCATTTTTCTTTGCAATACTTCATACCCATTTTATTGACCTGTACACCTTAGCTCCCAAGTTATCTGGCCAAGCAAGGATATACAACTTCCAAAGTTACTCTTCTCCAAATTAAAAAATAGATCACCCTCCTTGATTAGATCCCCAGCTAACACGGGATTGGCTAATTATCTAATCAGTAACCCCTCTTGTTTAAATTGATAACTCATTCAACTCGTTCGATTTCAAGTGAGAAGAGGATTTATCAAGTAAACTCACAAAGCTCATTAGATCTCTAATATGTTAATATACTCCTTCAAAGAAATATTCATAACTCCCAGATTGTCATCTCGTGTCACTCGCAGGACCTCCCTGAAATCGAGCAATGAAACACTTCTTAATACTTGATCAGAACCGAGACCGTATCAAAAACTTTAAACCTATAACCGAAGTAAATTCATAAACCGAAATTCGCAATTTGGTCGGAAATAACACAAAGAAAAGATAATTTCAGGTTAATAGTATCTTCTTTAACAATGAAAGCCGGGTTCCTCAATCATCGAATCACACACTACAAAGATTCCTCGATCATAAGAATAACTGCTGCTTCGAAACCGATGTCGAATTCTAGAAATTTGTCCGAACTTCAACAATTTGTAATTTGAAAAAGAATTGAATTTCATTCGCCTTTAGCTCAAAACGATAACATCCAATTCCAGAAAATAAAAGAAAACTAGAACAATAAATCTAATCTAATCTATCCATATTGAAGAAAATAAAAGAAAATGAAAGAAAAGAAAACTAAAAATAAAATAAAGAAAATGAGCCTTCAAATTTATCTGCACTCTTGGTCTCGTGGCCGCCAAGTCGCTCTCCCCTTTCCGATAGCCGTATTTATAGGGTTTTTCAATCTCGGCCCTGTTCCACGTACTTTATGGATTCCAGTTAGTTGGCCCATGTTGTTGCCTCAAGTCGCGACCTCACCCCTTTGTCGCGACATTATCCATGTCGCGACCTCGATCTCATGTTGCTAATCTCAACTTCTTGTCTATGCAATTAACTGAATACAATGATGTCGCGACGCCATTATCTTGTCACTACATCGTTTACTTATTCTCGGGCAGGTTTGCGGCATGTTGCTCCCGATGTCGCTGACGCTATTCTCTTGTCGACATCGACTAAATGAATATTCCTTCAATCGATTCTTCGATGTCGCTGGACCTCGCCTTCTTTGTCGCGACATCTCTTTAAGGCCCGGATTTGATCTCGTTAGGCCTTAATGTCGCGACATCATATTCGGTCGCGACATCACTTTATGGAGCTTCAATCTTCAACGGAGCAGTCTCGTGTCGCGACTTCGATCTCATGTCGCGGTGATCAACTTGTTAGGGTCAGTAGCCTTCACTTGATGGCTTTGGTGTCGCGGACTTCGCCCCGATCGCGGACACTTAATCGAAATAAAATTCACTTTCCAACGGAATCTTCTATGGCCAATCACCCCGTCGCGGATAAAGAAGCTTCATTTCTTTTTCAGCTTTCATCCGTTGTCTCGATGTCGCGACATCGATCTCATGTCGCCACCTCACTTCGTCGAGCCTTCAACCGGTTAGCTGCGTCGCGACAACAATCTCGTCGCCACATCTAGTCACGCACTTTTCGTGATTTCAACTGCCCTCATGCCGGTCTTCAATTTCACGCCGCGACCTCGCCATGTCTTCTCGCAAAGATTCAATCCGTCTTTCGGATGTCGCGACATCAACTCGCTGCGACATCAACTAAAGGACTGGCAGTTTTAATCGGGTTTCGCGATGTCGCGACATCAATATGTTGTCGTGACCTCAACTGATTACTGCATGCTTCAATCTTGTCGCCACTTGTATCTTTCCTTTGATTGCTCTTGCTATCGCGACATCAATCCCTTGTCGCGACATCACTTCATGCCTCCACAAGTCTCAACTGTTCGTTCCTGATGTCGCGACATCAATATCTTGTCGCGACTTCACTTGGCGACTCGCAGCCTTGAATCGGGTGGTTCCCGATGTCACGACTTCGATCTCATGTCGCTAATTTCACCGCTTTCGCGATTTCTCATGAGCAAATTCTTTATGTTGCGACTGATATCTTATCATCCATGTCGTGACTCCAGATCGAGATTTCCTTCAATTTCCTGATGTCGCGACCTTATGACTGGACTGTGTAAACCCCAAAACTGCAACATAAGTTAGCCAGTTGCTTTCATTTCGCCTCGCGCATTTTCTCGGCGATTTTTACTCCGCCAAGCATCGTATTTTCCACCGCATTTTCTTTCTTCTTTATACTTCCCGCAAATAAATAAATCGTGAGTTTCTTCATTTCCGCATATTAATTATTCTTTTTTAGATGAAATCAAACAGAAAAATGGACTAAAAATAGATGACTTTTAAGCTCATCAATATGCTTTTCGTATACTATGTTTTTCATATACTATACTTATTCATGTACTTTTCATGTACTATGTACTTTTCATATACTGTCATATTGTACTTTACTTCTTGTTCTTGTAACTGTCTATACTTTCATCGCATAGCAGTGCTATGCTTCTCATATCATATCATATCATATACTTTTTACATTTCCTGTACATATACTTTCTTTTTCTTTTATGTTCATGCCTGCGAATACCTTAGGAGCCGATACGGGAAATAACTATGTGTACCGGCTGCACTATCACCGTACGAGACAAGGATCTCTCACCTGTTAATACCCGGAAGGTATCGCCACCGCATTTACGCTGACCTATGTCACATGCTATCTAAGACCGAAGGTACTATCACCGCATTTTAAAATGCAAGAATTTCCGCCTATCAGGGTGACCCTTGCCGAGCCACCCGATCCAACGGGATCTACGCCACTCCACCCAAACTGTGGCCTCGATATCCGTTTCATGAATATGCCGCAAGAATTGTATCTTTGCCATAGGCATGCCTATCTATCCTCAACTGTGTTCTAAGCAAGTATTAATCGCCTTTATTACATTTTCAGTACATATCTCATAAGCATGAATAACTATTGTTATCATGATTGCTTATGCAATATATACCATCATTACTTTACTCTGTATTCGTTCTCATATCTGTAGTTTCATATTACTATTCTCATATATCTCTATAATACATATATTCATATCTTTTGCTATCATTTGGTTTTGTCTATCATATATCATGAATGCATCTATGCACTCTCAGATTTATATATTCATATATAGCTTTCATATTCATATCTCAAGTATCATTTACGTATTCCGTCATGTCTCATCTATTCATATACTTTCTATATTTCTATCATGTATGTTTTGTCATCTTTTACTTCTCTCTATCGTTCTTAGTATTTACGCATTTCTATCATTTATTCTTAGCATGTTCTATCTATTCATTTAGGCATATCTATCATATATTCATATCATTTACGTTGCATCTACGTGTCCTTTTTGATATACTTTTCCTTCACTCTTATGTTCATGTTCATGATTTCTGTACTGCTTTCATGTTTCATATCATATTCATGTTTTCTTGGACACATCTATACATATTGCATTTTCTATATTTTCCTTGTTTCATGGCTATTACATATAGCACTTCATATACTTATAAAGTATGATGTCTATGAAATCACACCTCATTCATATATTCTTATTCCTCTATGAATCTACTTTCCTTAGGAATTTGAAACAATCCAATCGGATCATCCAAACTAAAGTTATGGCATTTTCATGCCAACTAGTCATTTTACCGATTTTTACACTTACTCATTTTTCCGGGGTCTTAACTTCCTATTTGACACTATCTCTTTGTACTCTTTTAAAGCTAAGGTGCTAAGGGTTCTATTCCAACTGGAATCACCCAATTCGGAGTTAATCGAGATCTCCGAAGTTACGTCCGAAACAACCCGGACTACTCTATGATCAAAACTGAAACCAGAATTTGGCTTGCACATGGCCCCACTTTGAGTGAATTTTTGGGCCACTTAGATTCAGAATTTGACGATGCCTATTTCTTTATGTTTGGTTTTCCTTGAAGTTTATTTTAATTGGCCACTTGAATCACTCAAATCGGATAAGAAATGAGCAAGTTATGGCCAAATACAAAACTTATCGAAACTAGGAATGTACAGGTGTACCAGATAATCTCTACGTGTACTCTAAGACACATCGCCAAAACACTGAATACAAAGTGTACCAGTACATGTTCAAAGTGTACCGGTACACATCACCCGGAAATGCCCAGAATGTGTGTTTTTCACCCATTTTTCCATATTTTTATACCCAATCAACTCTACACTTCAAACACACATCAAAACCATTTCAAATTCACCTTGTAATCTCTTTTCTATTCAATTCATCTTTCAATTTCATATATCTTTCTTCAAACTTCTTCATGAATTCCTCCAAAATCATTCTAATATGGTTTATGACCCATATACAAACTAAGTACTGAAGATTTGTTAGGGTTTGTTCTAACCCTAACTCAATTTCTTTCATTTAACCATGAATCCAACAAAGGGAGGATTCCAATACTGTCTTGTTCTGTGGGTTTTACTCAACCTTAATTTCAAGAAATCTAAGGTTAGGATGCAATTCTATCAAAACCCTAGATTTAGAGACAAGATATTAACCATATCAAGCCTTAAATTCCATGTGATCCATACAAAATCCATACTCAAAGTAGTTTCCATACCTTTTTGCTCCTCCATCTTCTTCCTCTTCTCTTCTTCTTCTCTTCCTCTCCCTCTCTCTCTCTACGGTTTGGTCTCTCAAAAATGAGAGACCAATTGCTATTATCCCCTTTTTGAGTTAAGGCCATGTTTTGCCTTCAAATAAAACCCATTTTTTGTTTTAACTTTTCATTTTTGCATTTTGGTCCTTAGATTCTTCCCTTTTTGAAATTCAACTTATGTCATATTCTCATTTGACCCCTAATCTTTCCTCTTAACTTTCATATCCTTTAACAAATTACAAGATTGCCCTCAGATCTTGTAAACTTTCCCACCCTTGCTTTTATTTTCTCCGGAAAATTCCTATTTAACTTTTAATATACTCCTAAACAACCGAAACCGCTTAGGTATATATTTCCTGGGGGTGTTACAGTGTACTTAGTCTAGACGATATAGGAAGATATTGGAGTTCATTTGGTTTTATGTGTACTCATGTGATCGACACGCTATAGCTTATTTCATTTTATATGTAACGTACATGCTATGATTATTTAATGCATTTATGTTATCTGAATACTCAGATGTCATGATTTTCTACCGCCGTTTAGCATGTAATAGAAAATATGATACTAGACTCACCTGAGTCATAAAGAGGACCTTTTTGGAGATAGGCATACTATAGATCACATTTTATGTAAATCTCCAAGCCACACACCTATATTTGATCAAAGCCATTGATCGCTGCTTCGCCGACAAAGATAGGTCTCAAGTACGCATGAATGTAATAAAGGCCGCTTTGATCCCATTCTAGTACAATTAATGGGACCGCATTGTTTAAAGTATTTGATTGACAATGGTTTGCGCGCAACTTTAGTATTCAATCATGTACATATTCTGAACACTCCTCGTAGCTCCAAGTGAGATTGTTAGATTTCCTTTTATTGGCCTCGACAAGTGTTAAATTTTGGACATGATTGTGCCTGCCTATTCAAGAACCCAACAAAGTTAGTGATCTATTCCCGCTTGAATTAGGTTCATTTAAATAATTATATAATTATTTCATTAATTATAAAAATATGGAATTAATGTGGTTCGTTGCCTTTAATGTTGCTTTTGATGGGTCAATAAAACATTAAGGCAATTAAGTAATCAAGTCCTCGGGTTTAAACCCACAAAGACGTTATCCGTACCCATTGGAGAGAGAACGTATCATTGCTTAGGGTTTTACAACTGTACAGTCCCTAGTTCCATACTGAGAGAGAGAGTCATATCGCATTGTCTAATCGCAGAATGGATTCAGGTATGTCTTCTACAATATTGGCTTATTTGATCTTTGATTAGTATGCATGATTTCTAGGGTTATGGTTTTATTCGTATTTGTAAAACAAAGAATAAAAAAATCAAGCATCTATGTGTTTATTCTTGTGTATTTAATCTAACACCCTAAATTTACAATCATTCATATAAGTCATAGTGAAGAGGAAAGAGCTATACTTAAATGAAACTCGCTTCAAGCTACAACAAAGGACAGAGCTTTCTTAGCTTGGCAACTAACAATGGTGAAGGTCAGTTGGTAAAAGATAAGATATTTGAAAACTGTTCTTGAGAACAGTTTTTGAAAATAAGTAAAACACTATTTTGGTATTCTCTAAAAACTGTTTTTGTTTTCTTGATTTAATATTTTTTGTATTCTCTATGTTTTTCAAAACCCAAAAAAAGAACTTGAACCAAATTAGTTCATCTTGTTTTCCTTGTTCTCCTTATTTTTTAAAACAGTAGAAAACATTTGTAAAAAACAAGAACCAACCAAACAAACCCTAAAGTTCGCAACCATCAAAAAGGGAATTCGGTAATCCATTTGTTTCCCTAGCCTTTCCAGGCTCTGTTTGCATCATACACTTGTTTAACTCAAAAGGATCAATGTGTTCAAACATAATCAAGAAATGGATGGTTTTAATCACTTATCACAAATTTTATATAAATATCAAACCTGCATGATCTGTTACGATATCGTTATTAACTGAACTAAACCTATTTTTAGGAGAATTGGGATTTAATGGATTATAGCAGGTTCCATGACTTGCATGATTCCCGATTTTTATTGGAAAGTCCTATAGAGCTCTATTTACTTATTTGACTCTACATGTGAGTATAGACCGCATGCAGTGAAGCGACTCGCTTAAAAAGGCATGATATTCATATAAACCAAAATCCCATAAGCTTAAACTTCTTAGGAGAGTCAAGTTGTTTAACATGGGCCTGGTCTCGAATTTGCTTTGCTCTTGCAATTTATTCCCGATTTTTTATTGGAAAGTCCATAGAGGACTCTATTTGGGTTATAGGTTCAAACCATCTCTTTGTAATTTATTCTTCATTTATTGATTTGAAAGTCAATGAAAAACTTTATTTGATTTATTTGACTCTCCACGTGTGAGTATGAGACTGCATGCACATGAAGGACGGTTTTAAAGGCATGATATTCATATTAAACCCAAATCCTATAAGCTTAAGCTTTTAGGAGAGTTGATCATTTTAAAATGATATAAGAGCTTGGTCTAGTAAGAGGTCATAGGGTTCGAGCCACATCTCTGCAATTTGAATATTTAATCCTCATTCGTGTATTCGAAAGTCCATAGTGGACTTTGTGGTTTGTTTGACTATTTACATGCACGGGTATGGGTCCACATGCACGTGAGGGAGGGTGTTAAGAAACATGATATTCATATTAAACCCAAATCTTATAAGCTTGAGTTTTTAAGAGAATTGGTCGTTTAACTATGATTATAAATTCAACTGCAAGGGAATAAGATTCACCAAGGCTCAGTCTAGAACTCGGAAAGTACTAAGGAAGGAAAATAAGGAGGAAAAGTGGAAGGAAAATAAGGAGGAAAAGTGGAAGGAAAATAAAAAATAGTTTTAAATTTAATTAATTAATTTTATATGTTTATTCAAACTCATTTTATTTGTTCATCTATATTAAATAAGGACTAAAAAATTAAAATATATATATATGTAAATTTTTGAAGAATTTTTATTATATTTTATTTTCTTTTATATTTTCCATAGTAAAACCAAACATGAGAAAATCATTTTCCTTAGGCTCCGTTTGGAACCCGAAAAATACTAGGGAAAGAAAAAAAATACAAAAAAAATTATTTTCTCATGTTTGGTTTCACCATGGAAAATATAAAAGAAAATCAAAGTACCTTAAAAGTTTTACATATTTTTAAATTTCTCAGTCCTTATATAATAGAAAGAAACAATTAAAATGAGTTTGAATAAACATATAAAATTAATTCATTGAGTTTGAACATAATTATTATTTGGGTGTCGTTACACGACACCATTGGTGTAAAAAAAAAAGTCACCATAATTTTATAAGGGTAATGATTTTTGGACGGGTTATAAGAGAGAGAAGAAAGTGGGTAGTAGGTATTTATGTTATTTAACTTTCACACTTTCCAAATTTACCCTTAAAAACTTTCTATTTTTAGAAATTGTGTGTCGCCAAGCATTTTCCTATTTATTTTCCATACATTTTACTATTCTATTTTCCTCTTTATTTAGTACTTTCCAGATTTCAAGCGGATGAGTCTTAGTATTTTTTTTTCTTTCCATAATATTTTTCGGGTTTCAAAGAGAGGTTAAAGGAAATGTACCTTATACAAAGGGTTGAGGTTCCTCTTTATGGCCTTTGAGAATTTCATTTGCAGTTCATTGGGCTGACGATTATACCCTTTCCTCAATACCACAAAAACAACCAACAGCTCTGGACCGCCATTTACTGGTGCTGTGCTAACTGCAGCGCTCTCCAAAACACTTTCATCAGCCTTGTCACACACACGTTCAATTTCAACTGAACTTGCCTGTATATCCACACACAAACAAAATAATAATTGTTTAGTGTTCAATTTCATCAGCTTTAGTTCTTGTTTTCGAAAGCTGTTCTTGAAGATCGGATCAAGAATGTGTTCTCTGAAAACTCTTCTTTTATTCTTTAAATTTGAAGGCTTTTCGCTTAAAAAACTGAAACCACACATGGTTTCGCTTTTCTTATTGCTTTTAACAAAAACTATTTGGGAAAATAAGAAATAAACATACCCTAAATTCAAGATAAGAACGCCGATAACACTAAAACGACGTTCGCTTTCAAAACTATTCTCAAGATACTTTTCAAAGTTACGTTAACCAAACAAGCCCTAAATTCGGTAACAAAACAATTTACAAATAACACAAAAATTGTGTTCTCTATGTTTTCAATAACCATTCGCAAGAACAATTTTAAAAAACAGGAACCAAAAATAGCCCTAAAATTTAGAGAATAAAAACAGTTTTCAAAAAACATCAAAATGGTGTTTGTTCTCTGTGTTTTCAATAACCGTTCTCAAGAATAGTTTTCAAAAACAAGAACCAAACAAACCCGAACCTCCTAATTTCTTCTTAGCTATGGCAAATGGTAGAGGCTTATTGGCAACTCAATAAGCTTGTCATTTATAATCATGAAACCTTCCGAAAGAGAGAAAAGAGTGAGAAGAATGTCTAGGGTCTTACCTAATACCTCCAAGATTCATGGTGTCATCAGCTCTGCCTTGTACAAAATAATATCCTCCCACAGTCCTCTTAATTATGTCCCCATGCCTCCTAAGATGCTGCCCAGTACATATATATATTTACATGAAATTGTGAAAAAGGGTTTGCTTAATAATTATATAATCACTAAAGTTTAATCAACAATTCAAAACATTCTACACAGATTTTTTCCTTGTGAATATGTTTATTGTATACTACTGGAAGAGCAGTGCATATGGAATTGGCAAGTAAGGGGCGTAAAACAAGCTGCTCTACCTGCTTTTCCACTAGTAAAATACTGGGTTAATCGAGTTCGAGTGAATCTCACAGCTTGAAAGATAGCAATGCCCAACTTGAGTTGCTCGTGAGCTTAATCGAGCTTTAATATTTTATTAATCAATTTGATTTCAAGTTGAGTCAATTTCGAGTATAATTATTTATTAATTTTTTAATTTATTCGATAAAGCTTTATCAAGTCGAGTTTCGAACGTTAGAAATAAAGCTCAATCGAGTTTGAGCTTCAAGTTTTTTAATCAAATAGAGCTCGAGCTTGGCTCTATATCGATGGACTCGATTACACCCCTACTGACAATTCATTTCAATGTTTGATCGATCAGCTTACCATTCCTTTGTATATCGGCATTCCATTGAAGTAGACGTCCTCATGGTCAGCGTTTAGTAATCGATCAGTTGCTCCCATGATTAGAGGGAATAAACCCACTTCACCAACACAAGGTTCATCATCTGCCTGTCACCATATATATATGTTTAAACATCAACACATAGGAATGGCATCTTTGTTTCATCCAAAATTGTTTTCACTTCTACAAAAACAGAAAAACTAAAGCAATAGCAATAGCCGATCTATATCCTCAAGTGATCATATATAGTTATTTGAGGTGCAAGGCGCACTTGAGGTACCGGATTTTTTTGGTGGTTATCTTTGTAGTTCTCATGTTCGTTTAAAAAACCAGAAACTAAAAACATAAAGGAAGCAAACCTGCAGTGCAAACAAATGATTAGGAAGTAGATCCGAGCCCAACGATAATGTTGTGTCCTTAAGACGAATTTGGCCCCTCAACTTGTACCGAGGACAATGGACAATCGTCTCCCAGGATAGAACGGATCTCGTTCCTCCGAAGTGGTACGGATCGGCGACCGCGAACCCACCTGCAACGCCGCACCAAAAATAATGATGAAGTGAGAAGAATAGTTTTCTGTTTTTTTTTTTAAAAATGGGAAAAACAGGATTATAAATAACTCAGAAGCAACTTCATCAACCGTATTACTACCTGCTAAAAAGGTATGAACCAACGTATGTCCGCTTGATGAGGGACACAACTTTTCATTCATTTGATTCCCAACAATCTTTCCTATTTTTACATGATTTTCTAGCAATTTCTTAACTATATTAGTTGATTTTTTTTCTCCTCTTATATAGATATTATACAAGTACAGCTGTTAGCACTTTATTTTTGTTTTTGTTAAAAAATGTTTAGTGTTCAATTTCACGCCTTGGTTCCTCGTTTTCGAAACCGGTTTCGAGATCGGTTTTTGAAGACACAAAGAACACTAAGAATGTGTGCTCTGAAAACTCTTTTTTATTCTTTAAATTTAGTGTTTTTTGTGTTTGAAAAAAAAAAACATGTTTTCCTGCTTTTTTTATTCTCTTTGTTTTTGAGAACAGAAAATGGTTTTGGAAAATAGTAAATAAACATACCCTAAATTCAGAAGATAAGAACAGTTTTCAGATAACACCAAAATGATGTTCTCTGTGTTTTCAAAAACTATTCTCAAGTATAGTTTTCAAAAGATAAGAACCAAACAAGCCCTAAATTCAGATAACAAAAACAGTTTTCAGATAACACAAAAGCTATGTTCTTTGTGTTTTCAATAACCATTCGCAAAAACAATTTTCAAAAACAGGAATCAAATAAAGCCCTAAAATTCATAGAACAAAAACAGTTTTCAAAAAACATCAAAATGGTGTTTGTTCTCTGTGTTTTCAATAACCGTTCTCAATAATAGTTTTCAAAAATAAGAACCAAACAGACCCAAACCTCCTAATTTCTTCTTAGCTATGGCAAATGGTAGAAGCTTATTGGCAACTCAATAAGCTTGTCATTTATAATCATGAAACCTTCCGAAAGAGAGAAAAGAGTGAGAAGAATGTCTTAGGTCTTACCTTAATACCTCCAAGATTCATGGTGTCATCAGCTCTGCCTTGTACAAAATAATATCCTCCCACAGTCCTCTTAATTATGTCCCCATGTCTCCTAAGATGCTGCCCAGTACATACATATGTATATTTACATGAAATTGTGTAAAAGGGTTTGCTTAATAATTATATAATCAATAAAGTTTAATGAAACTATTCAAAACAAACAAAACATTCTACACAGATTGGTTCCTTGTGAATATGTTTATTGTATACTACTGGAAGAGCCGTGCTTATGGAATTGGCAAGTAAGGGTATAAACGAGTCAAGCTACTCGAGTTCGACTAGTAAAATACTTGAAGTTAATCGAGTTCGAGTAGGTCAAGTAGTGAATCAAGTCGAGTTTGAGTATTACAATGCCCAACTTGAACTGCTCGTGAGCTTAATCGAACTTTACTATTTTATTAATTGATTCAATTTCAAGTTGAGTCGAGTTCGAGTAGCTATACTATTTTTCGAGTCAAGTTTTGAACATTTGAAATAAAGCTCAATCGAGTTCGAGCTTCGAGTTTTTTAATCAAATAGAGCTCGAGTTTGGCTTTGTATCAACTCACTCGATTACACCCCCATTGACAATTCATTTCAATGTTTGATCGATCAGCTTACCATTCCTTTGTATATCGGCATTCCATTGAAGTAGACGTCCTCATGGTCAGCGTTTAGTAATCGATCAGTTGCACCCATGATTAGAGGGAATAAACCCACTTCACCAACACAAGGTTCATCATCTGCCTGTCACATACATATGTTTAAATATCAAACACATAAGCAAAAACAGAAATGGTTATTTGAGGTGCACAGCGTACTTGAGGTGCCGGCTTTTTTTATGGTTCTTTCCTATTTTTACATGATTTTCTCGCAATTTCTTTGCTATAATAGTTGATTATTTTTTCTCCTCTTATATAGAGATTATACAATGGTTGGGAGGGCTTTATTTTTGTTTTTGAGTTAAAACATGACAGAAATGGGGATAAAGGGATTGAAATCTAAAAAATCAGGCATATGGGTCCAAAACAACATTGTTTTGGAGGTCTAAAGCGACGTCGTGGAAGGAGTGCTAAACGCTCCAAACGCTGGCGGTTGCATCACGCTTCCTTGGATGTAGCATGAAGCAAGCTCTGTGCCTCCACAGAATTCAATTATGGTTTGTAATAAGCCCTTGAAGAAAGCCAAAGATCGTCATCAACATTCGATGTTTCTCCCGTCGAAGCAAATGACCTGCATCCATTTTAACTTCATTGCTTCCAAGCCAAATAGGAGAGCCTAACCCAAAATATCGGTCTAATAAATGCACCACTCCATAATTTTATGTGGAGTTAGCTAAAGCAGGGAAACGGGCTGACCAAACCCAAATGGGTGGAGCCCATTAGGACCTCAGGCCAAAATAGGCTAGGTCGATTCGACTCACTTTTATTCATACTAGGTTTTGGCTAACCCAATACGGGCCAAAATGGAAAAACTAATATTTTTAATAATTAGAAAATATTATGTAGTCATTAAAAAACTTAAAATAAAAAACAGGTCAAAATTGGTCAAGTGTGCTAACCCGGCCCAAGCCCTAATGGGGACGGGCCAATAGGCCCTAGTTCTATTCGGACAACCATTTTCTCAGCTCGGCCCTCAAAAAATATGTGCAAAAGTGGTTCATCGAGTTGGGCCCATTATCCCACCTCTATGTGGAACCGATGTGGGATCGTATCATTGCCCACCCTTAGAGAAGCTAGACATCCGCGAACAGCTCATACTCTGGATAGCATTCACTCTGAACCTATCTTTGAGGCACCGAGTAGCCCTCTTCCAGGTAGCCCTTTCCCGCTACGCACTAGCTCTTAATGAAAGCATCAATTATAGGTACCCGAGCCCAACCCAAAAGACCGTCCCAATAGATGGGATAACCTATTAAGCTTAAGTACCACTCCACAACCTTATCCGGGGCTTATGTAAGATCGTATCACTATCAATGGTTGTTAAGATGATTACTTTATCTTTGTCCAATCTAAGCCTTCCATGCATCCTGTATTCTTCCATGTCTTCACTAGGCTTGGAACTGTACCCAATGTAGTCACTCCCGCATCCTGAACAACCGCAATTAAACATTATACAACAAAGAACAATATACTATAAATACGTATACTCAAACCCGTCCCCATTCCCGAATCCGAAAATCTCCAAACCCGATCATCCTTCAAATAAGAGAAGAGGGATTATTCACCTGAACAAATTTTCCAAAGCCACGGTCAAGGGGAGATCCATGATAAAGAGCTAGAGCTGCACCAGCTAGAAAGGCTCCATAAATAATAGTAGGTCCCATCACCCATCCTAAATTTGTTGGCCAGCAGAAGACATCTCCAACTTGAAGATTAGTCTGTGGCCATCCATCAGCAGCAGATCGAATTGGAGGAACTTAACTCCATGGAATAGCTTTAGGATCTCCTATCCAAAGTTAAGAGAGAGGTGATCATCGTATATCCATTATAGAATAACATTTAAAGATGTCCTAAAAATACATTTGTGGTCAACAGTCTAATACGCTTTTGAAAAACAAATGCCCAAACTAATATGTCATCAAAATTTTAATTATAGTTTTTGACTACGGTATTGTTAAATGACCAACTCTTCGAAAAGCTCAAGCTTATAGGTTTTAGATTTAATATGAATATCATGCTTTAAACGGGTATTAAGCTTGAAGTTAAAACCTTAGTCACCAACTACGGTTTTAAGCACTAGTTTGAGCATTATTTTCAAAAACGTATTAGATTGTTGGTATTTTTTTGTTTTAAATGTATTATTTTGGGACAAAACTCAAACACGAGAACTAAACAAACAAGAACTTTTATGTTTAGGTAATCCGTACCTGTGGTTCCAGATGAAAAGAGGATATTAGTAATGCAAGATCTAATTCTGGGCTGATATACAAAGTAGTAGTAATTTGGTCTATGAAAAAAATGTCAAAACAATTGTCACTTTAGACTATTCAAATTGAATGCTATAAACAAACTTCAGTATTATGTAGATTTTCTAGACATGTCCATTAATCACAAAATACTTATTCCGCATAAACAACCGTTGGATTCCACTGGTCAGCCATGGTATGTATCAACCCACTCCCATATATTCCATGAGTTGAGGCAGCTTGTCTCGAGACAATCAAGCTTCAACTCCGCCCATGTATTATTAAACGTACATGAGAGATGGATATGAAGGAATCAAAAAATATGTTTTAAAACAAAAAAAAATATCGTAATTTTGCAATGCAAGTTTTCAAAGGGTGTTCGACTGCGGGAAGAAATTCCAGTTCTAGTAATTGGAGTTACACATTGAAGCATTGAAGACATACATTGATTCTGTCAAGTTTTTCATACCGATCAGGAACAACGAATAAGTGTTCTTGATCCATTAGAAACAACAATGGTATCAGAGCAAGGTTTACGTATGTTTTCATGTTTGAATGTGGTATGTTTTCATGTTTTCATCTTTTAGATTCTTGAATATCAAATATTCTCAAGGCAGCAGATTTCTTTTAAAATCTGGGCTTCGTGTCAGATCGTTCACACCCATGTTGTGAAATCTGGGTTTCGATCCGATTTGTTTATACATCTGCCAGATATGTATGTGCAATGCACATTGGGTTTACATATAACGTGTTTGCAAGAATGCCTCACGTAGATGTGGCTTCTGAACTCGGCGATTCTGGGTTTGCCTAGTCAGGGTTTTATCGATGAGTTGTAGATCTTTTTCACCGAAATGGAAAAATGAGGGGTTTTCGGCTGATTCAATCACGGGCCACCTGATTGACACGCCGGTCTTGTCGCTGAAGGCTGATTTGAGAATAATGAAATCCGTTCATTCTCTTGGGATTAATATTCCATTACAGCAATCTACGACTTGGTATATTCCAGCCCATAACTGATTAAGCAAATGGGCTATTTAGCAAATGGAAATTCAGTCTAGCCCATGACACTGTTATTCAGTCTAGCCCATGGGCTATTATTCCATGCAAACACATGCAAATGGAATATAACTGAATATTTTATATACTAAGTCGACCACATGACTTATATTCCATTACACTGTTATTCAGCAAATGGGCTATTTTATATTCCATTACAGCAGTCTCGACTTAGTATATATGTGACTCAAACACATATTTTAAACACTTCAAATATTATCATCAAACTCACGAACGAAATCTGGATTAATTATAATTTTAACAAAAGAAATCTGTTATGGGCGCGTGTGGGCGTGTGTGACCTCAGAAAATTATAATTTTTTTCAGATTAATTAGTTATTAATTTTCTAATTATCTGTGATTTTTCTGGAATTTTTTTTGTGTTATTGAAAATTAAATTGTATGTTATACTAATTCAATTAAAGGTTAATTGATAATATATTGTGATTATTTGTGTATGTAGTGGCTACAAGAGCACAAATAATTCATTTATTGGCATATAAGAAAAGTGCATTTCATACAGTTGCCGAACATATAGATTATATGTATCATTGGATTGCAAATCTGTGGCATCGTGATGTTCATGAGTTCTTCATCGAGCAACAACCAAGATTGTGCTTGATGCTCTACTGTAATTTAATGGGAGTCACAAGCCCGAAACAAAGGTCGAAGCTCTTTAGACTTTAATACTCGCCGGTGATATACCGCTTGAGAGGGAAAGTCGCCTAAAGGCTATGGGTATTCGCCGGATCGACGGCGTAAGGTGTTTGAACCCCACGCTAGATTCGCTCCGTGGGTGCTGAGGAGTATGAGCTGGGTGACATAGTGATGATAACTTAGATGACATTGTTGATGATCCTGATTATGTACCTGGCATGTGATATATATATTTTTTTAAGATCATATTGTACATATTTCCAGTACATTTCTTTATGTATGTACATATTTATGCAATTTGATGTACATATTGAATGTTTTTCTATTAAAGAGCATGTTTATTGTGTATTTTTTAATTTAATTACATTGATGAGCATGAATGGAAATATTCGAAAATGAGAGGGTTTTTAGGTTGGTAGATTTATGCAATATATATCTCACCTAATAACCAAAATGTTGCGCATGTTTAAATTAAATAATAATAATTGGACTATGCAGACAGAAATTGATTGAATGTGTAACATTACTTTCGTTGTTGTTGCATGTGTTAAATTATTATTAATTAATTTAGTGCATTGTAGCAAAACATTATTGTAAATTGAATTGTACAAGATCCTAATTTAAGTAATTGTCTCTATATAGTTAAAATGGCTGCAACAAAAGCATTGTCGACTTGAACCATGGAGACAAGTCGACGAAAGAATTTATGTTTGCATCGTAAGATTCAAGATTCCCGAGGAGCAAGACATGCCGAAACCATTACACAACCAATGGCTGAACTCGAGCAAGGGCACCACCGCTCAACATAGGCGAGACTCTGGTCACTGCCTACAAGCGCAAAGATCGTGTTGCTCGTGATTTCGATGTTGAGTAGCATGAAAATGATTTGATGTCGCTGACATTTGAGAGGCACCGCTCGCCTCATAGCTTTGGGGATGTCATAAGGTTCACTATGGTGGAACTCAACAACAAGACTTCGTCAGTTAACCTCAAGTTTGATGGTTATAAGAAGTGCCAGAATGACACCATGAGGCAGCATCTTACGATCATGTCTAACATGATCAGTGAATTGAGGGCTGCAGGGCATGACATGACCGGGATGAAAGAAGTCCAATCTCTCTGTTATTCGCTCTTGCCGAGCAATTAAACACATGCGTGTTAACCTTACCTATACGAAAACATCAAAACTTTTGATGATGTTGCTCGCCATGTTGAGCTTGAGGTGAAGATCGCCTTCTCTCGCAGAAGCCTCGCACGAAGCCATGATTGAATCCAAATCGCGAGGAGCAAAAGGCTCTAGACGCAAAAATTGGAAAGGTAAGGGTTTCCAAAAGGGCAAAAGAGGAAATGAAGCAAGTTCTAGTGGACAAAAGCGCAAGCGTGGGAAACGCGACGGCATGAAAAGCAGAAACAAGAACTGTTTTAACTGTGGCAAACCTGGTCACTTTGCTCGTGATTGCACTGAGCCAAAGGTATTGTTTCGTACAAACTCGCCTCTTAACTTATATGTTAGCGGGGGCCGCTAATGTCACGAGACTGCTCTTTGGATCAGACTCAAGAAGAATCGACCACGAGCAAGGACCGAACAACTTATGTGGAATTTCGTCGACCTAAAGGCGTATAGAAGTATATACATGGGGAATAATGCTTCCACCGGACGCGGTTAGTGGATCGGTACCGCAGAAACCAGAAAGTTATGGGGCGGTCGCACGCTTTATCTCACATGCTATATGCTCCAAAAGTTCGACGAAATCTTGTTTCTGTTCTTGTTCTACTAGAACTAGATTTCCAACTTATATTTAATAAGGGTTGTGTAAAAGTATTTCTGGACAACGTTTATTATGGTTCTGGCTATGTGTTAGATGGATTTATGGTGTTGAACACCACTAATATTGTAATCGAATGACATCATTTCCATCTATGTTGTTGGTAATTCCAGTTCTGTTTCTAATACTGAGAGTATTTTATGGCATGCTAGATTAGGACACATTGGGCAAGACCGATTAAATAGATTGGCTCGAGTAGGTCTCTTGGGATCACTCGCCAAAGTAAAATTACCTACATGTGAGCATTGCCTAGCTGGAAAAGCAACTAGATTACCATTTGGCAAAGCCAAGAGAGCCATTAGTCCATTACAGCTTATTCATTCAGACATCTGTGGACCACTGAATGTGAGGGCTAGGCATGGTGCCGACTACTTCATCACTTTTATAGATGATTTCACACGTTTTGGTCATGTTTATTTGATTTCACAAGTCTCGACGATCGATCGCCTAAGCAATATACTAATTTGGTAGAGAATCAATTAAACGTGGAAGATCAAACACTAAGGACCGAGGTCGCGGAATATCTATAAGACCAATTCAAAAGTTTTTGTGATGAAAAGGGTATAGCTCGACAGCTAACTATTCCTTACACTTCGCAACAAAATGGAGTTGCAGAAAGGAGGAATAGAACCCTCTTAGACATGGTTAGGTCAATGATGACACAAGCTAATTTACCTATCTCCTTCTGGGGAGATGCGTTATTAACTGCTGCCTACGTACTTAATCGTGTGCCCTCTAAATCTGTCCCCTCCACCCCATATGAATTATGGAATGGCAATAAACCCGACTTAGAAAATTTGCATCCTTGGGGTTGTGCAGCTTACATTCACAATAATACTCATCAATATGGGAAACTTGGTCCTAAAGGAAAAAGTGTATTTTCATTAGATACTCTGAAACCTCCAAAGGATTTGTTTTCATTGGTGAAAAAGCTTATGGGAGCGTGACAGAGCTTGAGTCCCGTGATGTCGTATTCTTAGAAGAGGACTTTCCTATGAGAGGTAAGGTTAATAAAGTTTTTCAATTTTATGAAAATCTAGAAAATGGCTAATTCTACTACGTAGAGTGGATTAGAGGGTCATCACTCTTAATCCTCCCGAGGAAAGGGAGCGACATAGTGCCTGGATCCACTCCTATGGAGCAAGATCATGAGCAATCACAACTGGCCAAGCATCCGTGGAACGTGCATTCCCGCCGTCGATTTGAGATTGAGGGGGAAGTATCTTATGATTCCTCCACAGATGACGAAGAGCCAAAAACAATTACAGAGGCTCTATCTGGTCCTAAAGCTAAGGAATGGAGTAAAGCTATGGAAGAAGAAATGGAGTCAATGAGAACTAATCAATTCTGGGATTTGGTTGATCTACCGCCATGACGAAAATCCATTGGAAATAAATGGATTCTCAAAATTAAACGTAAGGTGGATGGGTCCATAGAAAGATATATAAGGCTCCGATCAGCAAAGGCTACACACAAGAAATAGGGAATTGACTATGAAGATACATTCTCACCTGTTGTGAGAATTACTTCAGTTCGCCTCGTTCTAGCTATAGTCGCACATATGGACTTAGAATTATACCAAATGGACGTAAAAACTGCATTTCTCAATGGAGAACTAGATGAAGAAATCTATATGGATTCAACTTAGGGTTTTGAATCTAAAGGGACAAAGAGCCGCAAAGTTTGCAAGCCTGCTAAAAGATCCATATATGGTCTTAAGAAGCATCTAGGCAATGGAACATCAAGTTTCATCAAGCAATCCAAAGGATGGCTTTACGATGATGGAAGACCATCGCGTGTATTTAAAACGCTCAGAGTGATGTTTTTAATTTTGTCCTCAGATGTCACATGACATTTTTATAGCTGGAAATAGCAAGAGATGATTGACACTACTAAGCAGTTGGTTATCATCAAACTTTGAAATGAAAGATATGCTTAATAGCCATTGCTTGTGAAGATCATAAGAGATCGCGCTTAAAAGGCTTCTGGGTTTATCTCAAGAGACTTACACTAAAAGATGTTAGAGCGCTATCACATGCAAGATAGCAATGATGGATACCCCGTTGAAAAAGTTTGAGCCTAAGTCTTGATATGTGTCCTAAGACTCCGTGGGGCAGAAAGAGAAAATGTCCAGAGTACCTATGCCGCGTTGATGCTCGTGAGTCCGATGTATGCAATGATGTGCACACGCCCCGACATATGTTATGCCGTTATTTGGTTAGCCGGTTTCAATCAAACTCGCCGCGCACCGATGGCGCTAAGAGGATTTCGCGTATCCGAAGGAACTTCGCACTACATGTCAGGTTATCGGCGCGGGAAGAAGGATTTATACCCCACGGGTTACTCGAGCGTCCGATCGGGGGAGGTGTGATGTTGATCGCGCAAATCGACTCGGATATGCTCGCTAAATGATACGCTTATACTATGGAGTAGAGCAAAAAGCAATCCCGTAGCCTTGTCCACTATGGAGGCCGACACGTGAGTTTGTCCCTCGGCTAAAGAACTCAAGATGCAGTTCGTTAAGGAGTTTCGCAAAGATTTAGAAATTGTCAAATCGCATTAGAGGTCGCGGACAATTTTTTAGTAGACAACACCGCCGCATTGGTTGTCGCTTAAGGATCCTAAATATCATGGAAAGACCAAACATATCAAGAAAAGATATCACTATATTAGAGATGCAATTACCGAATAAGGACGGGTCCTAAAATACATTTCTACAAACAACATGGTGGTCGACCCACTCATCACAAGCCAATAGCTAGGGATGTATTCATTAGACATGTTAAATCCCTGTGCTTATGCACGTAATCATGATTAGATGTTATTGCGTTGTTGAATAATTTAAATGCTTTGCATATTATTATTCAACTTTTATTTTAAGGTGATACTGTAAGAGTAGAGTTGTACAATTCAATAAAGTATGTCGATAGACTAAGATTGGCTCACTCACACGAGCAATCGCCTCTAGCGCTTGTAAGGTGAGTGTAGATGAGACTAATTGAATTATAGCGCCGATTAGCGACTTAAGCGTAGGGGAGCGAATTTAATTCAAAGACATAAATTGAGTCGCCTGGTTAGAACCAAGATGAGGTTCTTAACAGAAGAACCGGCTATGAATGTATCCCCACCATTCATGTGTCTATAAGGATAAAGCTTTTCTATGAAATTAGTCATCTGAAGACCATTAGCAAAACAGAAGATGAGAATTCTCGTGCTCGCGCCCGTGATTTGGTGACAAGGCTAAGACTCGTATGGTATATTACCTCTAACGAGGAGAGCAATGAAATACATTCTTTATCTTAGGATAAGAAAAAGAAAAGCTCTGCCATAACATGCATTTCATACTGCATGTGCTAATCGACCTATCAGGAAGTCGAAGAATGGATCCCTGCTTCTTCACTGTGTGAGTCCTTAAGAGATCTTGATATAGATCTCAACACTTTACCCTTTGCAACTTTTGACTATATCATGATGTGATGTATTAATGTTCGCTACCTTAAGGGTGGTCTATGGTCATGGAAAGATTCGATATAAAGGTGCATTCCTAGGAAAGTTAGTTAATTCATATCTAATTGATAAGGAGGGGCGTAAAGAAAGAACATTTTGGTTTTTACACTTTTGCTTGTATTCACGTACTAATCATCTCACTCGAAGGAGTTTGATATGATTTAGAATAATTTGTTATCACAGATGAATTTGAGTATAGAATTCTCGAGGGATTGAATACTCAATTATGTGTAATCCAAAATGTTTGGGTATATAAGCACACTTTGGGATTAATTATATTTTGAGGTTGATGTCTCCAATATGGCCTGTATGGGGTTTCTATATTGGAGCTCCTAACATTTGTGCTTCAAGTCGCACATCCTTTCACCTGTATGAATGATTTCTAGTGCAAATATAAAATTCTATCACATTGATTGATATGAGTCCAAACTCATGGGCGAGTGGAGATGCTGACCAATGGGTCGCCCATGTGGGCTAGGACTCCAACCTGCACCCCATATTCTAAGGAAGTTTGGTGCGCTTGTCTCGAGACAACCTGCTTCAACTTCCCATGTACATTAAACGTACATGAGAGAGATGGACATGAAGGAATCAAAAAAATATGTTTTGCAGAAACAAAAAAAAAAATATATCAGAATTTTTTTGCACGTAGTGCCAAGGGTGTTCTGACCGTGGAAGAAATTCCCAGCTTCTGGGGTGAATCGGAGTTACACATTGTGCTACTGAAGACATACATCGATTCTGTCAAGTTTTTCATACCGATCAGGAACAACGAGTAAGTGTTCTTGATCCATTAGAAACAACACAAACTAACACCAAATTAAGGTGTTTATATTACCTTGGAAGATGATCAGTACAGGAAAGGAAATTTGTCCATGATAAATTTTGTTCTCTTAATTGAATGTTTACATCTTTCCAATCACAGGAGCACGATCGCGATTGCGGAGCAAGATCTACGACTCCGACCGTGAGGAAGAAATATTATAGCCATTACGATAGCCAGAATACATACAGAACTTTGTCCAGGTCTAATCTATGAGCTTTTGATGGTAATTAGTACATCTACTAAGTTTGGGGGAAAGCAGCTTTTGTAGTTAAAGTTTTGAAGAAATTTTGATCGATTAACCAAAGGTTTTGAGGGACTTTGGGGAATTTTGAAAGATTCAAGCAATGAAATTTGGGAGCTCAATTTTCTTTCTGTCAGGCTTAGGAGGTTCAAACACTCTCCAATGATTTCACTAGAAAGTTAGTATGTCTATGGCAAGATCTTCAACTTTTTCATAGAGAGAGAGAGATCTTTTACCTGTACAAAGGAAATTTTCGACCCCCTCTTACAATGAAGTCCTGAATGCATAACAAGATTAGAATCATTTAAAAAATAAAACTAAATAAAACATTAGAAAACTAGTGCCAATATTGAAGACTCCATCCACTAAAATAGATATATTCAAGATTTAACAGTATACAGAAACACAATTGATAGATAATAGATATATCCTCACATTTGATCATTTGAAGCCATTATATGGTTGAAACTTGAAACATAAACAACCAAACTACCTTCATACACCCTATTTCAGGCAATTTCTATGAAATACTCAGTTATATGATATCATGGAAATCATATCCTCATTAAGAAAAATGCATTATGAAAGTAGAAAAAATGATCATGTAGAAACAAGTTGGTCACTTTTCCGGTGAACCTTCTCTACAAATCGATGCATAACAGTGAGAGTTTACCTGAGTGAATATACCCTTCGCTTTTGAAACACGCAGGTTTAGCTGTAATTTCCTTGGTCGCTAAGTCATTTCTGCCATCGATACAACGACAAATCTCGCTAACAATCATGCAAATATATGATAACCGCATTGACTGCCATTGGTATGTCGACCAGAACAGATCTCCCTTTGCGGAAAATAAGATCTGCAGCATTTGCCACCAACCTGTGAATTATAACAATGGAGCCATTGCGCAAGCAAAGGAACCACGGTCTCATCAGAAATCCAAACATGTGCTTAGGAGATACCATTTGATTAGAGAAATCATTGGTAGAATTAATGATGTAAAGACAAAACATTGTTGATCCACTAACTAAGCCACTTCCCCAAAAGAAGTATGATGACTCGCATGTACCCATCTATGGGATTAAATATAAAGGTGATTGGCTTTAGTGCAAGTGAGAAATTGTTAGAGAAATGATTTAAATGCTTCTTCATTGATTTGATATTCATTTATTATATAAGTTATCATGAAGAAAATCATGATGATGAGATTCATATCATGTGTAATTATGTTAGTATCTAAATTATCCCTAATCATTGTTGATTTACATAAACCAGCACATGTTATACTCTTTAATTAGATTAAGCAGTGGATCCCATAAATTGTAAACATAAGATGATTAGAGTTAACATGTGGACGCTTACTAAGAATAATCAAGTACATTGGTACTTAAATATAGTGTATTCATCTAGACATGATTCAAGTAATATAAAATTAAATAGAAGCGTAGAATGATCTTCGAGCTCCTACTAACCCGGCTTGGCGGATCTAAACCAAAACCCGGGGACGCTCGGCCGAAACCATTAATCAAATCCATTTATCAAATACATTTCATTAATATAAGCGCTTTTGTTCTCAAATCTTTGCTGAAGAGATTTCAATTTGGGGCAAGCCCATAAACATTTACAAATTAAATGCAATTCATTTACAAAATGTGCATTTAGTCAAAAATGGCATTTATGTCGTTCACAACATAATATCCAAAATCGTATTCAGATATAAGTACAAAAATAATTTCCTGAAAGGAACTCCTTTTGTTTACAAAAAACAATGTCATGCTCAAAATGTAGAGATGTATGTGGCTACATACCCATGAACTTTCACCGACTCAGCCTCCTCAACTCGTATCCGCTTCAATCACTGTCTATCACTTGATACCTGCGTATTGATAAAACAATACACTAAGCATTTTCATGTTTAGTGGTTCTATACAATTCTCTATTCCATTTCAGTTCAATATGAATCATGCATTTTTCAAAATAATGCCTTTATACAATGTCTATGTGTAATGTAAATGTTGGATATAGTGAATGAAATGGATGACATTCACTGGATAATTCTCTGTTCTTAATTCTTTGGATTTCAGTTATAAGAAATAATTATTTAGATTTCAGTTATAAGAAATAATTATTTGGATTTCAGTTATAAGAATTTAATGACACTCAATGAATGAGATTAATGACATTCAATGAATAATTTATTTCGGAATTCTAACGTTTGGGCTAAAGACTCTAAGATTCAGTGCCTGCTCTCCTCTATATAAAGGTCATTTCTGTGGTATTTCAGAAGAACACAAGAAAAGAGATCGAGTCTTGAGTTTTCCTTCCTTTCGTCCTTTGTCGGTGATAGAGCAAACACATCATCAGTTCGCCGGAGTGGCGACAAAGTGCTTTTGTCGACCATTCGACAACCATTTTATCCTGGGAGACAAACGCCTTGGGAATCTCAAAGCACCAACTGAGAAAGGCGAATTTTGTCTTAAGGAAATTGTGAATTTCACAAGACTCGCTGTTTCTCCAACTTGTTATATTCTCCTTTATTATTAATTTAATTTATTTTGGTTTTTCTTGAATAACCATTATTTTGCGCATTATGTGAATGTTGTTTGCATGTCCAAAACAACTGTCGGCGCATTCTGTGTTTCTACAACAAGGAGACAATTTGTTCTAACAATCTAAGACAAATTCACTCCACAAGAAGTTGTTGTTTGGTCGGTTGTGGACATGAAAAAAAAAAGGGAAAGGAAAACTTTGGTTTGGAAACAAACGATTTGGTTTGTTAATTGTAGGAAAAAGCCCTTCTTAACCGGGATCCCGTGTATTTACTGTAGTCTGAACTCGACATAGCTGAATTGAGAGCAAAGGAGGATTATATAATCGAATAGTGATGACTGGGTCTCATCACCACCGTCTGATTTATTGGATGACAATGAACCAAGTTTCGTAACAAACGATTCGCCTGCTACATGCGAGAAAAACCGTAACCAAGTTTTTCAAAGCTAGCCTTTATTGTTGAAACAATTCTTTTGTTTCTTTAATAAGGAAAAGTAGTGGAAAACCTTTGAAAACTAACAAAACATACGGTTTGTTGTTTAGGGGGAAAACAACCAACAAACTGCGGATTGTATTTGGTCAGCTCTTCCGACAAGAAAAAGTGGAAATGAAGCCTCGTTAAAACAAATTCCTAATTTGTGGCTTTTGCAGTTTATCTTTGAAATAAAATTGAGCTTATCTTTGGAAAAAAGATTAGATATAAAGGAAAAGTGATCAAAGGAAAAGGGAAGGAACCAAATTGATGGGGTTATTATTTGAAAGAAAAGTGTCTGAAAATCCTTGTTGGTACATACAAGGAGTCAACGAATTTATGGGAAAATCTTGTTGAAAATACAAGGAGTTAATGATTTGAAAAACTTTATTGCAACAAAGCATAAGGACAAGTATCGAACTTGAGACCTTAGAAAGATCCTAATTGCCTATCTGTGAACCTAAACCTTTAGGCTATAATTAAGGATTGTGTTGAATTATTGGAATTGATATTTTCTTGAATATTTGGAAATGATCTTTGATTTCAATCACGGTATTGTGATTGAATTTACCCAAGTAGTTATGTGTTTACTTTGGGAATTGCAATGGTATCATGGAAATCCTCAAAACAGACGGTTATTTCCACGTGATCCACAATGGAATCTTAGTTTATGTTAATTCAGACAAACGTGGGGAAGAGGCATCGGCTACGCCACTTCCTGTGAGGATGATTCCAAGGTGACAGCCGCCTCCAATATGCATACATTGTGACAAATAACTGCCATTGGCAGATAATAAAACAATATGACATGCAAGTCTAGACATCCGACACAATACCATTAAACAACAACTTCAATTGGGGTTATCTCGTAGATTATGTAAAATCTAAGGATAACATCAGGATCCGCTAACCAAAGGTTAAATGAGAATTGGCTGAAAAGTCATCAAGGGAATGGACTAAAGTAAAAGAATAAGTCGATGCAATGGATACCTAACCTACCGACCGAGATCCCAAGATCTAGGTTCAAAGGACAAACTAAATTGTAAAGACTTTCATACAATCACCGGATATTATCGTGTCCATTCCTATGATGAACAAAGGATGCTCATAAGAAGGTTAAGAGCTTATGCTTTAATGATCTCTAAGATTGGCGAAGAGTAACATGAGCCACTCTAATTTACGTAGATCACTCTATGGGAGATGAAGTGGGGTCGCTTCAGAGGGAATTAGCCAGGGCACACCTATTAAACTCGTTGGTAACTGTGCGCATGTCCATGGCTAAATGGACATAAAAGTGAGAACTCGAAATGTGTTTGAAGATTCTCAGGTGAGATATGTCATCGTCTGCGCTAAATATGTAATTTAGTTCAAGGACACTGCGGTCTACTGCTTAGCTAGTAGAGTAAACATATTTTCACAAGGGAAGGTTCAAAGGGCAACACCTACCTCTCGTGTGCAAGTTTCAACCGCTGTTTCTATCACCATGTCGGGTTCTGCCTTTAAATAATTTCATTCATGTGGGGAATTATGATATAGCACAAATGGGATGACATTCACCTGGATAATTCTTCCTGCTCTTAATTCTTGATTTCGCTATAAGAAATAATTATTTATATTTTCGCTTATGAAATAATTATTTGATCTGTTATCACTATCTCACTGATCAAGATTAACATATCAATAATAATTATCTCAATTAAACGCCAGGTCAAAGGTCATATCCGCTGCCCCCTCTATATAAAGGTTGTTCGGCACATTTCAGAAGAACACATTCAAAACAAGAGCGAAGTTCTTGAGTTTTCCTTCCTCGTCTCTTTGCTCCGCGATGAGCAAACACATCATCGCCCGCCGGCGGCGGCAAAGCGCTTTGCCGACCATCTCGACAACCGCTTTATCCTCGGGAGACGCATTAACTTGGGAATCTCTCAGCACCAACGAGTAGGCAAATTTGTCTTATGGAAATCAGAAATTATACAAGACTCTAGCTTGAGCCCAACTTGTTATATTCTCCTTTCTTATTAATTTAATTTATTTTGGTTTTTCTTGAATAACCATTATTTTGGCAAAGATTATGTATGTTGTTTATACGTCCAAAACAACTGCTTTATGCATTCCCGTGTTTTCAACAAGGAGACAAATTTGTTCTATCAAAGAAAATACTTATACAAATACTTTTAATATCAAGGCTGGGTTTATGATTTCACATATGATTATAGAGGTCAAACATTCACGGCATTGAGCGCCAGGAATCCCATCCTCGTTTGTCGCTCAAGAGTAATGTGATTTTACATGCAATATTACAATCTCACATTTAACTATAGAAATTAACATTCACGACGGATTCGCAGTGAATCCTTACCGTTTGCTGGCCCGCAGTAATGTGATTTCATATTGAACAAATAGTTTACTCCTTCATGACGAATCTAACAGAATCCCACATGTTATCATTCAATAATACATTTCAAATCAACATTCACGACCCGATTCAGCTGGTGAACTCATTCCGTTTATTATCTCAAAGTAGTAATGTGATTTCACATTGAACAACACGAAGATCATGACGAATTCAGTTGGTGAATCTCACATGTTGGTCATTCATCAATACATTTCAAATCAATTTACTCACATGCAAGAATTCACTTATAGTTCAAATACATAGCGCACATGCGTATATTTCAGACAAAGATTAATACTTTAATAATTCAAATCAATATATATATATATATATATATATATATATATATATATATATATATATATATATATATATGCATATCACAAATAGAACTTGAAATGAGAATTGAGTCACAGAGAACAAACCAATTTATCGATCCCTTATCTCTTTCGATACCAGTCCTAGGTTAGGTTGTCGTCTTCACCCACACCTAGTCAAATACAAATTCTCTACTCTTAGTGGTTGAACAATTAATCGTACTTCGCTTCGCCGAGGCGGCGAGGTACAGTACGTTTTTTTTCATTTATTTTTATCCTTATTTGAACCCCCATTAATCATTTATTAGGGTCCTTAAACTATCGGTGTACGAATACGAGACTTAACAATGCAAAGTATGAAAACAGGTTGTCAGGGAAGCACTGCATTCACTTTGATCGGTAACGGCATTTCCAGCCCTCTCTCTCCGTGAATGGGCACGATATTCTAAACTTTTGGTACCACACTAATTTCCTCTCGTACTATGGGTACCGTTACCCACTTTCGGTACCCGTACCAATGTGCGGATTCTGCTAAAAAATGGCAGATTTTTCCATTTCTCACCCACAAAAACTCAAATAACTCCATCTAAACTCATGTATATCATAACCCACCATGGAATCCAACTTAAACAACTCCAAAATTGGGTTAGAACCAATTAAAGCCCCTTGTTCTTAAGTTATGGCTTTTCTCCAAAATCAAAATCACAAAAATGATGAAGTTAGGGTTTGATTTCTTACTCTCTTCAAATCTTTTCTTGTAGGTTGTTTGATCTCTTAGAAGCAAGAAATGGGAAACAATCCCACCCAAAGCTTGATCCTTCTCTTGCCCTATCTCTCTTCTCCCTTTTATTCTCTCTCCTTCTCCAAAAACGGGATTTGCTCTTCATGAGCTTCCTAGACCTAAATTTGGTCTTCAAATTCATTTTCTCCTAAGGCCATGTTTGGCTCACTCCTTACTTCCATTTCCCATTTTTCTCATTTAACTATTTCATTACTTCATTTAACTCATTAGCATTTAAGCTTATTCTATTTTTTACCCTTAGATCCTCATTTCACAAATTTCAAATTTGCCCTTGACACTTGGGTAAATTTTCAGGTTCAGTCTTTTAAATCACTTAACATATATCAATCAATCATATACTCATTTTCGATCATATAACATTTAATCATATGCTCATATATTCATTTCACATTTCACAATTTATGAAGTTTTCCTTAAAACCTGCAAGCTGGCTAATTCATACCTGCATTATATAATAAAATTATTATAAAAATTCTAAGGTAGTTTTGGGACGTTACATAGGGAGATCATAAAAACCATACATTACTTGTTCTTGAAGTTCTTTCAATGCCAACCGATTAACAGGAGAATCATCATCGCCTTCTGTCCATACAACAGCCAAACTGTTATCATGCTTGCTCGGGTAACTTACAGGTTGCAAACAACATTCAACAATATTCAAAACTGCATCAGGAAACCATGTTCCCCCATGTTTTGATTTGTCAGTTGTATCTAGAATGCACCTAGGGGCTCTGTGAAAAATTACTGAAAGCTCTTTTAGAACTATCGACCAGTAGACCTGAAAATCATTTACAAACATTAAACTCAAAAGAAAAAAACAATTCTCTGCAAAAAAGAGGATAAAGATCAGGATAAACTCAGGATTTTGGAACAGTAGAGAACTTCTGAAAGAGGCTGTAACTTGTTATAGGATCTTTGTATGATGATCCTAGTAGCCGTGGACCATAGATTTCCATCAATCTACCTAAGTTTGTATGCTTAGATTCATATCTGACAAAAAAAAAACCCTGAAACTAATTGCAAACCATATACCAATAACTCATTCAATTAACCTTGATTCAATCAGAACAACTACTTTAAGGCTTCGTTTGGAACCTGGATAGTACTAAGGAAATAAAATAGAGAGGAAAAGTGATAAGAAAGAATATTTGAAACCAAACATGAGAAAATCATTTTCCTTAATATTTTTTTCTTTTCCTAATACTTTTCGGATTCCAAAAATAGCCTAAAGATCAAATATATATATATAAATCACAGAGAATCAACATAATGTAGCCTAATTCGTACACGTATTGTTATCTATGGAAAAGTATACACTATGCTTTCCCTGAATGAGATTAATAAGTCTAATTTGCCACTGGAAAAAGCTTACAAAAAGTGGAAGTTGCTACATCTCAAAGCTTCTCAAAAAATCAAATGTTACGAATAACATAAATACAGTGCAGAAAATAATGATCATCAGGAGAGAAAAGACAAAACAATAGTTCCACTGTCCGTTTGAAATCTTCCATAGAGATCTCCAAAGCCCGGTCCGAGGCCCATGGCCCGCCTAAGCCCGGGAGAGGCCCAAGCCCATTAAAGGGCGGGCCGGGCCGCGGGCTTCATTTCAGGCCCGGCCCGGCCCGGTGGGCTAGCCCGAATCATGGGCTTTTAGGCCCGCCCAGAAGCCCGTCTAAAAGCCCATCTATAGGCCCGTCTAGAGGCCTACTTAAAAAGCCCCGCCTAAGTTCCCAACTCCTCCACGAGGTTTTTTATTTAAATCAGATTCAAGCTTAAATAAAAAGAAGCCTTAAAAACAATTCAAAATAAAAATACATCATTTAAAAATTCCATTAATCAAATATAATTACATTTAAATGTACGAAAAGCTTTACACATGCAATAGTTATTATCCTAAATCCGTTTACACCTACTTATTCACAATCATTCAGACTTTTTAACCATAAGAAAATAAAAATATAATATACATTTCCAATAAAATATTTTAATCATTATTCCTCTCTAAGTGACGGAACCATTCGATCCATTCATGCCTCGATATTTTTAAGT
This sequence comes from Tetrastigma voinierianum, assembly GCA_016808115.1. Classification (NCBI taxonomy): domain Eukaryota; kingdom Viridiplantae; phylum Streptophyta; class Magnoliopsida; order Vitales; family Vitaceae; genus Tetrastigma; species Tetrastigma voinierianum. Next base: position 173,054 of record JAEQBH010000775.1, read on the forward strand.
CTTCAGATCAGCCACTAATTCAAATTTTCAAACATGATCATGTAATCTCTTTCCGCAAACTCCAATCTTTAAAACATACTTCATCGCTTCGATCATTGGCGCGACAAATTACATCTCTTCGCTAACCACTCTTCCACCCGCACTAAAAGCAAATTACCATGCGATCAGATCACGGGCACTGCATTACATCACGCGGCAATAATAGATAATACCAGTATTTAATTTGTTGTTTTTCCAATTATCTTAAAATATCAAAATCTTCATTATTTTTGTACCTAATCGTTTCTACACCGAGATATCTATCTATATCTACTAGATATTCGGGAAAACTGCTGCCTTTTCTACTTTCAACATTTCTAAAGGCTTTTATAAAAAAATGAGGAGCTTGTCGTGATAATGATTTTATCAAACTAATATTATTACCATATTTTCTTTATAAATATTATATAAAAATATATAATAACGAATTTACTTCATTTTTAATTCTTCACTTTATTTGATCTTCATTGTAAATAACTTGCAACCATTCATCTAAAGCATCAAATTTTAATCTAGGGGTCCACAATTAAACCAAATATAATAAATTAAAGGTATTCTCCCTTAATATTTTTTAATTTTTCTATCATTGCAAAAATTGTATCATTAAAAATTTCATAACTAAAATAATTTTGAAGCACTATTATAAATACTAGTTATTTAGCAATGACCCGATGTGAAGTTGATAATACAGACTACAAAAATATTTGTTGAAGTATCGTACCCCAAAAAGATCTCAGAAAAGCGTCCGAATAAAGCCAATCATAATCATCACATCAACGCCTACATCAATATTATTATTAAATAATTGCATTTCGTATAATTGTACTACTTTTTTATATTTTGTAATATTTTGTAAGTTCTTTATAAGTAGAATTACATCTCGCTGTATTGTTTAAACTTATATTTTTTCTTTTCATATTTGCAATTTTGGCAACAATCAAAAAATACCCATGTTTTGGTTGGGAACAATTAATATTATATGCAATGTCTCGAATTTTTCTAATGTGCTATCAACTTGTTTAATCCATCTTTTTACAATCAAATTTAAAATACGCAGACAACAATGCACGCGGAAATAATTTTGCATGATCATCTTTTTTATTTGCCAAAATCTTTTAATCTGTATCGCTACATCATTATTGGAAGCATATCTAATGTTGTAAATATTTTTATCACGAATACCTAAATCTATAATTTCATCATTTATTAAAGTTGTTATATTTTACCATTATGTGGAGTATTTATTGTTTTAAATGAAATTATTCTTTTATTTAATATCCATTCACTATCTATATAATGAGCAGTAATACATAAAAAGCCTCTATGCATTAAAGATGTCCAAATATCATATGTTAAACAAATTTTTCAAAATTTGCAAAATATTGTTTTAAATTTTCTCGCTCGCTTGAAATTTTTTCATAATATCTCTTTAACAAAGATTCTTAATCAAATATTCAATCGGTGATTTAATCACTTGAATTGTTTTTTAATAATCATCCGTTTCCATCATATTAAAAGGTTGTTCAAAGTTCTTATTATGTAATCAATCATTCCTTCACGACAAGCAGACTCATCATAAGAAAATATGTTTAAATTTCCACATTCATCTTTACCTAATTGCATATAATTTCTAATATCTACATTATGCTTAGTTTTACATTGTTCATTGTGTCTTTTTAAATGACTTCCAGCCCGAATTTTATCCTAATTACTAAGTAAGTTTGCTAAATTTTACATTTTGCTTTTATTTCTTTTTTATTATTTTCTAAAATTATTTTTATTCTACCAAAAAAATTTCATATATTTGAACTAAATTTTGCTTAATGATGCACACACTGTAAGCATGCACATGTAAAACCCCAACCCGATCAATGTTATAATAAAGTAGTGATTTTTGGCACTAAAATATGGAAATGATAATTTATGGAAACCGGAGAGGGTGGTATGAGCATAAGGGTATAATGGTCATTACAAAAGGATATGAAAATTTTGAAAATCAAATTAGAGATGGGTCAAAATAGAATTTCAAAAGTTAAATTTCAATATTTAAGAGATGAGGGCAAATTTACAATTAAGGAAAAGTTGATATTATAAAAGAAAATGAAAAAAAAAACAAAAGCCAAATTTCATTTGGTCTCCAAAGGGCTAGGGCTCCAACACGGTTAGTTAAGAGAGCAAGAGAAGTGTATAAAGGAGGAGGTGTTCCCAAAGATTAAGGTAAATTGTCTTTGAATCAAATGTTTTTTTATGTCTAGGTGATTTTAGGTGAATTCATGTGAGATTGTTCCTCCTTTGGTCTAGGTTTTGTAAAGGTCAGCACAAACTCATATGTTTGTCAGATTATGAGTTTGGCCCAATTTGTAGCTGGGGCACTTAATGTATCAAAAGACGTGGCTTAAAAAAGAATCGACTCCAGGCCAGTTCTCGATGCATTCCATGATGCAAGTCCATGGAATGAATTCAAGGGTTCCATAGCACCACTTAAGTGTTGTGGAGTTGGTTTTAGATGATTCCAATGACAAGCTTCTTGGAGGCCAAGTATAGAATTATGATGTTATACGGGTTTAATCAAGAAGCAGTGCTACAAAATGGAAGCAAAACACAAAATCTGGAAAAAAAAAATTTCAAGGGACTGCTCGGTACAGGAAATACTGCTTTCCTCGTTTCACCTCAGCTGTGATTCGACCATAACTTGCCTATCAGATCTGATTTGAGTGATTCAAAATCTGGGGTAAAATAGACTTCAGGGGGAAAAAGTTATCTGAAGGAAGTTTGTAAATTGTAAACCCTAAAGTGCCCAAAACAATTCAAAGTAGGGTCATGTGTAAGCCACTGTCTGGTTCTCGGTACAGGAAATGCTCTGTTTTCCTGTTTCGACCATTTGTCGTATTTTGACCATAACTTGCTCATTTCTGATCCGATTTGAGTGATTCAAGTTGCTGGTTAAAATAGACTTCTAGGGGAAAAATTTATCTGAAGGAAGTTTACAGGCTTAATCCCAAAGTCTCTAGAAATGTTTCAAAGTGGAGCATGTAATAGATTCTGCTCTGCCAAACTGTCATCGGTTGTGCAGATTGTGTTATGCTGAGGGCTTTAGAGAAGGAATTTTAAAATTGGAAAAATTTAAAGAGATGCCATTGGATATATAAAGGAATTGATCTGAGAGTCACAATTTTGAAGACCGCTTGAATAATTTTTGAGTCATAAAGTCTATAAGAGATTGTTAAAAAGCGTCACAAAATGAATGGGTTTTTTAGTGCTTAAGGGTAATTTGCTCATTCGCTTTAAATGAATGTGTACGGTGGATTAAATAAGTTATGATTAATGTATAGTTGTGGTTTTCTGGAAAAAGGTGAAAAGGACTATCGGACGGAAACGGAATTCACTCGAAGCAAGCGGATTGAGCGCGAATCTAGCTTAAATTGAGATGAAAATCGAAGCCTTTGGTGTCGACGATTTAACGTTAAACCGAAAGTTTAATGGAAATGTTATGTAAATAAGTAAGGCATATGGAAATGTTTTATCTTGTATCAATATATATTATATGTATATGAAATATGTATGCATATGTTAAGGCATTATGAAAGTTTAAAATGTGTAAAGAATGCATATGTGTTTTATCGATAAAGTAATGATTTAAATGATTTATAAATGTATTTTGAAGAAATAAGTTTTATCGATGGTTACCCTAAACCCTTATGATCGGCAGATCGATATCGGGCCGAGGTACTTTTGCTGTGTAAGGATTTAGAGGGTAAAGTTATAGGTTACTAATCGAGTGGTGGAAATAAAAGGCTTCTGCAGTGAATATCCTTACACTATAAAGTGTTATGACTGAACTCCTATGCAAAGCGTGAGTTTCTCCGCACAGAGTGGTTATGACCGGAATGTGACTGGCCTCACCGTCGCACTCTGGAACTGCTCTCGCTGCGCTTTATCTCCTGGGCCCAACGTAAAAGAAGGAAATAAAGAAAGCTCTGAGGCATAAATGTTTAAGGTATAAATTGATTTGAAATGTATAAGTGGTATTATAAAGAAAGAAAGAAAGTTTGGAGGCATAAATGTTTAAGGCATAAATGATTTTAAATGTATAAGTATGTATTACTTGATATATACCGAAAATGTTATCTTAAGGCATAAATGGATTTTTAAATGTATAAGTATGTATTATCGATATATAATCGAAATGTTATCTTAAGGCATAAATGGATTTTTAAATGTATAAGTATGTATTACTTTGATATATAATCTAAAATGTTATCTTAATTAAATGTACACTCACCTGGGCTCCTTTAAATTTCATTCTTCCATATGTTTCAAAATATTTTCAGTTCCGAGACAGTACGCTAGAGATCCTCCTCAGGCAAAGGAGTCGAGCCAATGAGAGACGACGCACATGTGAACGCATTGTATAAATAATTCAGATATTTTATAGTTGAATAATTATTATATATATGTATATATGATATATTTTGAAAACGGTAACTACTTAGGCGGTCGGCTTAACAAATTTCAGCCCAATCTTTTTATAAATCGCATTTAATTGAGTTAAGTTTTGAAATGTTTCATGATTTGAAGTAATAAATGTATATGTGTATATATCAGGTTTGATCGGGCTGTGGACGAGGAGTCCTAAAACGGAAGTTGAGAAGTTGAGGATTGAAAGATTGTAAGGTTTTTAAACGCTGCAGGTTTCAGAATTTGGGAAACCAAACAGAGAAACTCGCCACTTTATGAAAATCCAAGTGTTTGAAAATGAAAGTTAAAAAAATTTATCACTTCGTCTCCGCATTATTTTAAGATATGTTAAGAATTGTAAAGGGTTCGCTTCCATGGATTTTAATATTTGATTGTTTTGAGGAAAAGTTTCTATATCCATTGAAGCTGGGAGGTCCCCCGTTCATGAGGTTAATCCGGTCGATCCTTCAAAGATACGACTATCCAGCATATTATTATTAATAAAATATTATACTAAAAATAAAATAATGAATCCAATAAATGTAACAAATAAGAAAAAGTAGAGGTGGAGAAATATTACTCCAATTGAAGATCAAATAAATTCCTTGAATCCGAACTTATTGAGTCACTAACGCTGACGGTGACCACCAATAATATCAAGAATACGCGGGCAACAAATCAAAATTGGCAGATATTGGGTACCCATCGCCATCTTCACTCGATCCGTACCCAAGGAGACCCCTTAGTTTACACATACATTGGATAACTCCGATGTGGATTTAAATGATTGAAATTCATTAATAAAATACTTCATAGCGTTATTCAGTTATGCCAGAGCAAGCTGGAGTCCCTCCGCACTAATAGAGACTTATATTAAAGGCCGCTGACTTTAGACACACCTGGCCAAACCATCATTGTAAAAATAATAGCCAAAATGCAAACAACAACCACGTACAGTTGCCGGTCTCGAAGCACCTGACATAACTCGTGGGGCGGTGCCGTCCACAGGTACGACATCGCGCAACACGCTGGATAAAACCGGATAATGCGCTCTATGATCCCATCTCTAAGGCCGCCACGCACGATCGCTGACCAGTTATATTGTGGGGTCAATGACTGATACGGCGAAGCATGGCTTGACACGACTGACGTTCACCATATCTAACTCGGCAAAAAGGTAGAAAAAAAGGAAGGGGAGAGGAGATGGGTGCCGATGAGTCCCACGGGCTGTCTGTGGAATGAGGGAAAAAGGAAGATGAGAACACGGCCTCGCCAGCCCCATTGATCCAACTGCAGCAGGTGCGGGGAAGTGGGAGAGAAGATTGGAGTGTGTGGGAAGAGGGAAGAGGAGAACAGGGATGGAGTTGGGGGAGGTGGGGCAGGCGAGGGAGGGGAAGGAGTGGGTGGGGATGGCAGGTAGGGGAGCAGGGGGCAGTGGGGTAGAGGTGATCCAGTATGTGGGGTTACGCGACATGGGAGGTGGTGGGGGCGACAGGGCAGTGGGGTCGGTAGGGGTGGGAGCCAGCGGCCTGTGGGCAGCCCTGACACTCAGCCTCCTGGCTCACTGCCCTCAGAACTTGCATGCTTCGAATTATGATAAGTTTCACTCCAAATTCCTTCATATTTGATGCTAACAAATTGATAAGAGAAAATTATGAAGAAACAATGAGCACATCTGCAAGTTTCGTGAATGTAAATTCCTTGCAACAAAAAATAATTCATACAAAGTCCACTCTAGTTATTAATCTATTAGTAATTATTAACTCTTTGTAAAAATAATTATTTTTATTTTATCATTATAATGTGTCCTCTGTCGTGATCCTCGTGATCCCGATTTTCACCCACAGGTCCCCGCAAGTCCCGCCGTGATTGATCCCCGTGGATCGTGTGATCCATGTCCGCAAGCATTGGAAGGAGCCCACCATTCTAGACGACTTTCAAGAACAAAAGCATTGAAACAAAACTGCGCACAAATAACAAACACCTCCCAGCAAAACAAATAATGGTCAGGGAAGTGGATAAATACCGCAAACCACCTGGCCCTGGCTCCCCCATCCATCCATGATGTTGCTACGCTGTCACAGTATGATCAAAGTGGGGAATCACACAGTACGCACTTGAAATAAACCCACTCCAGTGCCTAGCTGGGAGACAGAAAAAATAGGGAAGCAGACTGATGTGTGATGTGGGCCATGGGGCTTTTGGGGAAGAAGCATTACAAAAATGGCAACCAACATGATCTTAAACTTATTATTATTTCTTATAAAAAAAATGTATCATCCAAAGTCAAAGAGTACACCTCTTATCAATAAAACTTGTGTTTCCCTACATTGAGAATAATTATAAAAATAGCATAAATACTATAAAATATATGATTAGTATAATTTTATAAAAAACAATTGTCTTTCAGATATGATAATACATAGATACTATCTAATAAATTATAGGTATCATTTGACATAATTTATTATGATAGTATCTATAACTATTAAGAGTGCCTACAATTTATTAAAATAATACTTAATAAAATGTAATCAAATTAATTAAAGTAACTATATTACACCCATGAAACAAAACTGTAATAACATTAGCTACATATGAATTGTAACCACCCCACCACCACCACTGTCTCTACTACCTTTACCTCTCCTCAGCCTCTTTCTTCTCCAGCGATGGCTCCGACGATATCGGTCCCAGTCCCGGCCCCAAACTCATGGGATATCACTGACTATGTTGTCAACCAAGGCCGCTGGAGGAAGGGTCTCAGAGATGAAAACTCCATCCTCCCTATGCAGTTCATCATCCAGCCCCTTGAAGAGAGGATTTGATGCAAGCAAAGTGGGAGCCAGAAGAACACACATTTTATATGGCCTGTTTGATCCAGTTATGGCTGAATTGATTCGTGATGCAGCTGAGAAAATGGGTTCTTCCAGATCACCGTCACCATGAGTCCTCATTGCTGTTCTTGAGGGATGCTTGGCAAGGAGGCGCGACTTACCGTTTTCGCTGCCACCCAGATCGTGAGAAGAGTAGCAACAAGAGACCCGAGTGCTGGAACAGTGTGAGTTTTGGGATGTTTTGCACCCTCAGGCAGAGAAGAGCTTAAGGAAAGATTATCTCAGCCCTTTCTATGTCTCAGATGATGAAGCTTCACTTTGGCCTAGTGTATGCAAGTAATGAAAGATGAAAAAGAGAGTAAAATAAATCACAATGATTCCCGTAAAAATAAAATAAAACCCTAACTGATTGTGTTGAAATTATATGCCTTTCTGGGTGGGATCAAGCATTGAGTATGAAGAGGTCTCTTGTAGGGCCAAACAGAAGCTGCTGGAAGTACTAATGAGGAGGTTAAATGTGAAGGAGATAGGATGAAAGAAGGAACTTTTGTTGATGGATCAATGAGGATTAACCTTAATTACTATCCGATTTGTCTGAATCCAGCTGAGCCTGAGAAGTGCACCTGACGTCTCGATCTCCTCACCACCTCTCCAGGATGACATTGGAGGCCTGTATGTGAGGGGGGTTGTTCATGATAGCTGGGTTCATGTTCCTCCTGTAAAAGGTTCACATTGAGAATAATTATAAAATAGTATAAATACTATAAATATATGATTAATATTTTATAAAAACAATCGCTAAGCTTCGCGTGATTTATAATACTAAGATACTATCTTAATAAATTATAGGTATCATTTGACATAGTTCATTATGATAGTATCTATAACTATTAAGAGTGCCTACAATTTATTAAAATAATACTTATTAACTATTATACTTAAAACATAATTGTTTTTTTATGAAACCATATTCAACCATGTATTTTATCTTCTTTATGTCATTTTACCATGTATTTTATCTTCTTTATGTCATTTTTATAATTATTCTCAAATGAACGTGGGGAAACACAAGTTTTCCCAATAAAAATTCAAATTTGACAAATTCTTCGGCTGATGACGAAGTCACCATCCCAGAATCACTCTCAAATTCCTTATATGCCAATATATATATATATATATATATATATATATATATGGGAGTGTATAAGTATATATATATATATACGCAAGAATTAATCCCTTTTACAAAACTAAATCCCCTAAGAATTGATTTCGAAAGCTCAAGCTCGAGTACTACTTGTCAGCATCAAGTTCGAGTTTCATAACACTTGACCTAAGCTGCTCACGAGCACGAGACGATTTCGAATGTAATTATTTATTAATTTTTTAATTGATTCTAACTTTGTCAACTAGTCCAGTTCGAACAGTTCAACTATTTTTTGAGTGCAGCTTCAAACATCTAAAAAAAAATTTGATCGAGTTTAAATTGAGTTCAAACTTCAAATTTAATCGAAGTCAGCTTTGTCTCAGACACCGACATCGATAATCTCTAGCCTACAATCATTCATAGCTGTTAGGTGAAGAGGAAGGAGTTGCTACTGAAATGAAACTTGGCTTCAAGCTACAACAAGAACAGAGCTTTCTTAGCTTGGCAACCAACAATGGTGAAGGACAGTTGGTAACAGATGAGATATTTGAAAACTGTTCTTAAGAACAGTTTTTGAAAATAAGGAAAACGCTATTTTGATATTCTCTAAAAACTGTTTTTTGTTTTCTGGATTTAGTATTTTTTGTATTCTCTATGTTTTTCAGAACCAAAAATAAAAAAAACTTGAACCAAATTAGTTCTCCATGTTTTCTTTATTCTTCTTATTTTTTATAACAATTGTAAAAAACAAGAACCAACCAAACAGACCCTAAAGTCCGCAACCATCAAAAGGGGAACTTCGGTAATCCATTTGTTTCTATCCTTTCCAAGCTCTGTTCTAAGAAGTATTTCCAAGAAAATAAGCTAACTAATCATGCAACATTTTCTTACCAACCAAACAGAAAAAGGCAAGCCACATTCTGCCTTCACTTCATTGATAGTGTATAATAATGAGAATGAATATTAGATCCTTATTACAATCTTGAAAATACATGTCTTATTAGCATCATTGATATGGAAATTCAATCACATCCCACAACTGCAAATTACAGATAATAAAAAAAAAAATGAAGAAGTCGCTCTAAATTCTACTCCGAACTGAAAGCTCATGTTTAATTTGGTCCCTCAAAACTCGCCTCAGAATCTTGTTAGAAGCCGTTCGGGGAAATTCAGGTACAATCTTAACAAAACTCACCTGTCAATCAGTAAAATAGTTTGCATCATACACTTGTTTAACTCAAAATGATCAATGTGTTCAAACATAATCAAGAAATGGGTGGTTTTAATCACTCATCACAAATTTTATAGTGAATATTCAACCCCGTTATGATCGTTAAGAAGCATGATATTCACATTAAACTTGAATCCTAAAAGATTGAGTTTTTAGGAGAGTTGGTCGTTTTACATGGGTCATGGGTTCGAGTTTGAGCTACCTCTTTGCAATTTATTCTCAATTTTTTGATTGGAAAGTTCATAGAGGACTCTATTAGGGTCATGAATTCGAATCACTTCCTTGCAATTTATTCCTAATTTGTTGATTTGAAAGTTTATGGAAAACTTTATTTGATTTATTTGACTTTCCACATGTGAGTATAAGACTGCATGCACGTGAAAAAGGGTTTTAAAGGCATGATATTCATATTAAACCAAAATCCTATAAGTTTAAACTTTTAGGAGAGTTGGTCGTTTAATATGGGTCATGGGTTCGAGTTCGAGCTATCTCTTTGCAATTTATTCCCGATTTGTTGATTGGAAAGTCTATATATGACTCTTTTTGGGTCATGGATTCGAACCACCTCTTTGTAATTTATTCTTCATTTGTTGATTTGAAAGTCTATGGAAAACTTTATTTGATTTATTTGACTCTCCACGTGTGGTATGGGATTGCATGCAGGTGAAGGGCAATTTTAAAGACATGATATTCATATTAAACTCAAATCTTATGCTCGGAAGCTTTTACACTGGGTCGTTTAACTATGATTATAAATTCAACTACAAGGAATAAGATTCACCAAGGCCTACCGAACCCTGAAGTACTACAAAGAAAATAAGCGATGGGTGCTTAATAAAATAAAATATTAAACTCAATTAATTAATTTTATATGTTTATTCAAATTCATTTTATTTGTTCATCTATATTAAAAAGAACTAAAAATTAACAAAATTTAAATATATATATATATATATATATATATATATATATATATATATATATAATCAGAAGAATTTTATTATATTTTATTTTCTTTATATTTTTCAGTGAAACTAAACATGAGAAAAATCATTTTCCTTAGGCTTCGTTTGGAACCCGAAAATACTAGGAAAGAAAAAATACTAAGAAAATGATTTTCCTTGGGATGCTTGATTTCACTATGAAAAATATAAAAGAAAATCAAAATACCTAAAAGTTTTACATATTTTAAAATTTCTCGATCCTTATATAATAGAAATAAACAATTAAAATGAGTTTAAATAAATATATAAAATTAATTCATTGAGTTTAAACATAATTTTTATTTGGGTGTTGCTACACGACACCACTGGTGTCAAAAAATAAATCACCATAATTTTATAAAGGTAATGATTTTTAGGCGGGTTACAAGAGAAGGAAGAATGTGAGTAGTAGGTATTTATGTCATTTAACTTTTACACTTCTTAAGTTTACCCTTAAAAACTTTCTATTTTTGGACATGGTGTGTCGCCAAGCATTTTCCTTTTTATTTTCCTTCCACTTTTCTATTCTATTTTCCTCTTTATTTAGTACTTTCCAGGTTCCAAGCGAATCAAGTCTTAGTATTTTTTTTTCTTTCCCTAATATTTTCCGGGTTTCAAAGAGAGGTCAAAGGAAATATACCTTATACAAAGGGTTGAGGTTCCTCTGTATGGCCTTTGAGAATTTCCATTTGGTGTCTAATATTGGGTTTGATGATTATACCCTTTCCTCAATACCACAAAAACAACCAGCAGCTCTGGACCGCCATTTACTGGTGCTGTGCTAACTGCAGCGCTCTCCAAAACACTTTCATCAGCCTTGTCACACACACGTTCAATTTCAACTGAACTTGTCTGTACATCCACAAAAAAAAAAAAAAAAATTGTTTAGTGTTCAATTTCATCAGCTTTGGTTCCTGTTTTCGAAAACTGTTTTTGGAGATCGGTTTTTGAAAACACAAAGAACACCAAGAATGTGTTCTCTTAAAACTCTTTTTTATTCTTTAAATTTAGTGTTTTTTGTGTTATAAAAAAAAAAAACTGGAAACCAAACATGTTTTCTTGCTTTTCTTATTCTCTTTGTTTTTTAGAATAAAAATGGTTTTGGAAAATAGTAAATAAACATACCCTAAATTCAAAAGATAAGAACAGTTTTCGGATAACACCAAAACGATGTTTTCTGTGTTTTCAAAAACTGTTCTCAAGTATAGTTTTCAAAAGACAAGAACCAAACAAACCCTAAATTCAAATAACAAAAACAGTTTTCAGATAACACAAAAACTGTGTTCTCTATGTTTTCAATAACCATTCGCAAGAACAATTTTAAAAAACAGGAACCAAAAATAGCCCTAAAATTCAGAGAACAAAAATAGTTTTCAAAAAACACCAAAATGATGTTTGTTCTCTATGTTTTGAATAACCACTCTCAAGAATAGTTTTCAAAACCAAGAATCAAACAGACCCGAACCTCCTAATTTCTTCTTAGCTATGGCAAATGGTAGAGGCTTATTGGCTACTCAATAAGGTTGTCATTTATAATCATGAAACCTTCCGAAAGAGAGAAAAGAGTGAGAAGAATGTCTTAGGTCTTACCTTAATACCTCCAAGATTCATGGTGTCATCAGCTCTGCCTTGTACAAAATAATATCCTCCCACAGTCCTCTTAATTATGTCCCCATGCCTCCTAAGATGCTGCCCAGTACATACATATGTATATTTACATGAAATTGTGTAAAAGGGTTTGCGACACCATATAATCACTGTGTTTAATGAACAATTCAAAACAAACAAAACATTCTACACAGATTTGTTCCTTGTGAATATGTTTATTGTATACTACTGGAAGAGTCGAGCTTATGGAATTGGCAAGTAAGGGTGTAAACGAGTTAAGCTACTCGAGTTCGACTAGTAAAATACTTGAAGTTAATCGAGTTCGAGTAGCTCAAGTAATGAATCAAAGAGTTTGAGTATTACAATTCCCAACTTGAGCTACTCGCGAGCTTAATCGAGTTTTACTATTTTATTAATCGATTCAATTTCAAGTTGAGTCGAGTTCGAGTAGCTAGACTATTTTTCGAGTCGAGTTTCGAACATTTGAAATAAAGCTCAATCGAGTTCAAGGTTTGAGTTTTTTAATCGAATAGAGCTCGAGCTTGGCTCTATATCGACGCACTCGATTACACCCCTATTGACAATTCATTTCAATGTTTGATCAATCAGCTTACCATTCCTTTGTATATCGGCATTCCATTGAAGTAGACGTCCTCATGGTCAGCGTTTAGTAATCGATCAGTTGCTCCCATGATTAGAGGGAATAAACCCACTTCACCAACACAAGGTTCATCATCTGCCTGTCACCATATATATATATATATATGTTTAAACATCAACACATAGGAATGGCATCTTTGTTTCATATAAAATTGTTTTCACTTCTACAAAAACAGAAAAACTAAAGCAATAGCAATAGCCGATCTATAGCCTCAAGTGATCATATATAGTTATTTGAGGTGCAAGGCGCACTTGAGGTGCCGGGTTTTTTTGGTGGTTATCTTTCCTATTTTTACATGATTTTCTAGCAATTTCTTAACTATATTAGTTGATTTTTTTTTCTCCTCTTATATAGATATTATACAGTGGTTGGAAGGGTTAGCACTTTATTTTTGTTTTTTGAGTTAAAACATGGCAGAAATGGGGATGAAAGGGTTGAAATCTCGAAAATTAGGCATCTAGGCCCAAAACTTCGGCGTTTTGGAGGTCCAAAGCGACGTCGTTTTGGCCAGTTTAAAAAGAAAAAAATATATAAGATCAAAACGGAAACTGAAAAATGCTCAAGGCGAGGCGCTAGCACCGGGAGCGGTAATAGAATTAAACGAAGTGGTAGTAGAATTAAGGTCTTACATAGGGAACGCCATTTTCGTCTAAAATGACAAAACCAGTGGTCATGGAAGGAGTGCTAAACGCTCCAAACGCTTGCGGTTGCATCACGCTTCCTTGGATGTAGCATGAAGCAAGCTCTGTGCCTCCACAGAATTCAATTATGGGTTTGTAATAAGCCCTTGAAGAAAGCCAAAGATCGTCATCAACATTCGATGTTTCTCCCGTCGAAGTGAATGACCTGCATCCATTTTAACTTCATTGCTTCGTCAAATAATATAAAATAGGTCTAACAAGTATCCGAACCCGATAGGAAAGCCTGATCCAAAATATCGGTTTAATAAGTGCACCACTTCACAATTTTATGTGGAGCTAGCTATAGCTAAGAAACCGGTTGACCCGTCAAACCCATTAGGACCGTAGGCCAAAATAGGCTAGGTCGATTCGATTCGATCCAACTTTATTCGGAATAGCTTTTAGCTAGCCAATATGGCCCTATGTGGGCCGTCAGCCAAGACAGGCCAAAATGGATTGAACATTAAAAAATTAAAAATAGTAATAAATAAAAACAATTATTTATATTTTTTTAATAATAGAAAAACTAATATTTTTAATAATTAGAAAATATTATGTAGTCATTCAAAATTTAAAATAAAAAACGAGCCATAATGGGCTAAGCGAGCCAACCCAGCCCAAGCCCTAATGGGGGACAAGCCAATTTCTATTCTGGCAACCATTTTCTCAGCCCGACCCTCAAAAAATGTGCCAAAGTGGCTCACCGAGCTAGGCCCATTATCCCACCTCTATGTGGAACCAATGTGAGATCGTATCATTGCCCACCCTTAGAAAAGCCAGATGTCCGCGGACAACTCGTGCTCTGGATAGCATTTACTCCAGACCCATTTTTTGGGCACTGAGTAGCTCTCTTCCAGATAGCCCTTTCCCACTACACACTAGCTCTTAATGAAAACATCAATTATAGGTATCCGACCCCAACCCAAAAGACCGTCCCGATAGGTGGAAGAACCCATCAAGCTTAAGTACCACTTCACAACTTTATCCGGAGCTTATGTAAGATCGTATCACTATCAAAGGTTGTTAAAATGATTACTTTATCTTTGTCCAATCTAAGCCTTCCATGCATCCTGTATTCTTCCATGTCTTCACTAGGCTTGGAACTGTACCCAATGTAGTCACTCCCGCATCCTGAACAACCGCAATAAGTAAACATTATACAACAAAGAACAATGTACTATAAATATATATACTCAGACCCGTCCCCATCCCCGTCCCTGAATCCGAAAATCTCCAAGCCCGATCATCCTTGAAATAAGACGAGAGGGATTATTCACCTGAACAAATTTTCCAAAGCCACGGTCAAGGGGAGATCCATGATAAAGAGCTAGAGCTGCAAATTCAGCTGTAGGCTGTATAAATAATAGTAGGTCCCATCACCCATCCTAAATTTGTTGGCCAGCAGAAGACATCTCCAACTTGAAGATTAGTCTGTGGCCATCCATCAGCAGCAGATCGAATTGGAGGAACTTGACTCCATGGAATAGCTTTAGGATCTCCTATCCAAAGTTAAGCGAGAGGCGATCAACCTATATCCATTATAGGAAATACCACGAGTTTTGTCCTAAAATAATACATTTTAAAAAAATACCAATCTAATACGTTTTTGAAAAAATACCCAAACTAATGTGTCATCAAAAATTCATAACTATAGTTTTTGACTACGGTATTGTTAAATGACCAACTCTTCGAAAAGCTCAAGCTTATAGGTTTTAGATTTAATATGAATATCATGCTTTTAACGGGTATTAAGCTTGAAGTTAAAACCGTAGTCACCAACTACGGTTTTAAGCACTAATTTGAGCATTATTTTCAAAAACGTATTAGATTGTTGGCATTTTTTTTTTAAATGTATTATTTTGATACAAAACTCAAACAGGAGAACTAAACAAACAAGAACTTTTATGTTTAGGTAATCCGTACCTGTGGTTCCAGATGAAAAGAGGATATTAGTAACAGCATCTATCGGTTGATATACAGGCGAGTAGTAATTTGGTCTATGAAAAAATGTCAAAACAATTGTCAGCTTAGACTATTCAAATTGAATGCTACACAAACAAACTTCAGTATTATGTAGATTTTCTAGACATGTCCATTAATCACAAAAATACTTATTCCAGATAAACAAACTAACACCAAATTAAGGTGTTTATATTACCTTGGAAGATAATCAGTACAGGGAAGGAAATTTGTCCATGATAAATCTTGTTCTCTTAATTGAATGTTTACATCTTTTCCAATTGCAGGGAGCACGATCGCTTTACGTGGAGCAGCATCTACGACTCGACTGTGAGGAAGAACACATAGCCATTACGATAGCTGTAACACATACAGAACTTTGTCCAGGTCTAATCTATGAGCTTTTGATGGTAATTAGCACATCTACTAAGTTTGGGGGAAAGCAGCTTTTGTAGTTAAAGTTTTGAAGAAATTTTGATCGATTAACCAGGGGAATTTTGAAAGATTCAAGCAAGTTTTAGTACAATGAAGAAAGCAATGAAATTTGGGAGCTCAATTTTCTTTCTGTCAGGCTTAGGAGGTTCAAACAGACACTCCAATGATTTCACTAGGAAGTTAGTATGTCTATGTCAAGATCTTCAACTTTTTCATAGAGAGAGAGAGAGAGAGATTTTACCTGTACAAAGGAAATTTTCGACCCCCTCTTACAATGAAGTCCTGAATGCATAACAAGATTAGAATCATTTAAAAAATAAAACAAAATAAAACATTAGAAAACTAGTGCCAATATTGAAGACTCCATCCACTAAAATAGATAATAGAGCATGAAAACAATATCCAGAAACAAAATTTGTAACTTTACTCCTATTTCTTGAAGAACACCCATGACTCATTTCTCTCTGTTTCAACTAAGGAATCCTTACTGTTCAAGCGACAAATAGAAATCGGCATTGGAATCAGCCCGCTCAAGGTTTTTTTTTATGTATGTAAGGAAAAATAAGAATGGAAGTGTTACATGGTTACAATGGCATATATTTAAGATTTAACAGTATACAGAAACACACAATTGATAGATAATAGATAAATCCTCACATTTGATCATTTGAAGCCATTATGTGGTTAGAAGATTGAAACATAAACAACCAATCTACCTTCATACACCCTATTTCAGGCAATTTCTATGAAATACACAATTATACGATATCATGGGAAATCATATCCTCATTAAGAAAATGCATTATGAGAGCAGAAAAAATGATCATGTAGGAACAAGTTGGTCACTTTTCCGGTGATCCTTCTCTACAAATCGATGCATAACAGTGAGAGTTTACCTGAGTGAATATACCCTTCGCTTTTGAAACACGCAAGCGAGTTGCAATTTCCTTGGCTGCGAAGCTGTCGGCTATTGATACAACGACAAATCCTGCTAGAACAATTGCTAAGTATATGATAACTGCGTTGACTGTCATTGGCATGTCGATTGCAATTGCATCTCCCTTTGTGAAAATAGCATCCAGAGCATTTGCCACCAACCCAGAATTATAAATAATGGAGCCATTATGCTAAAGCAAAGGAACCACTCTGCCTCACGTAATCCAAACATGCAAAAAAAAGCTCGTGAGATACCATTTGATTAGAGAAATCATTGGTAGAATTAATGATGTAAAGACAACATTGTTGATCCACTAACTAAGCCACTTCCCCAAAAGAAGTATGATGACTCGCATGTACCCATCGATGGGATTAAATATAAAGGCGATTGGCTTTAGTACAAGTGAGAAATTGTTAGATAAGTGCTTTAAATGCTTCTTCAATGATTTGATATTCATTTATTATATAAGTTATCATGAAGAAAATCATAATGATGAGATTCATATCATGTGTAATTATGTTAGTATCTAAATTATCCCTAGCCATATACTCTTTAATTAGATTAAGCAGTGGATCTCATAAACTGTAAACATAAGATGATTAGAGTTAACATGTGGACGCTTACTAAGAATAATCAAATACATTGGTACTTAAATATAGTGTATTCATCTAGACATGATTCAAATAACATAAAAGTAAATAGAGGGAGATCATAAAAACCATACATTACTTGTTCTCGAAGTTCTTTCAATGTCAACCGATTAACAGGAGAATCATCATCGCCTTCTTCTCTCCATACAACAGCCAAACTGTTATCATACTTTCTCGGGAAACTTACAGGTTGCAAACAACATTCAGCGATATTCAAAACTGCATCAGGAAACCATGTTCCCCCATGTTTAGATTTGTCAGTTGTATCTAGAATGCACCTAGGGGCTCTGTGAAAAATTACTGAAAGCTCTTTTAGAACTATCGACCAGTAGACCTGAAAATCATTTACAAACATTAAACTCAAAAGAAAAAAACAATTCTCTGCAAAAAGAGTGGATAAAGATCAGGACAAACCTCAGGATTTTGAACAGAGAACTTCTGAAAGAGGCTGTAACTTGTTATAGGATCTTTGTATGATGATCCTAGTAGCCGTGGACCATAGATTTCCATCAATCTACCTAAGTTTGTATGCTTAGATTCATCTCTGACAAAAAAAAAAACCCGGAATCAATTGCAAACCATATACCAATAACTCATTCAATTAACCTTGATTCAATAGAACAGTTAAAGAAAGAAAATAGAAAGGAAAAGTGACAGGAAAGAATATTTGAAACCAAACATAAGAAAATCATTTTCCTTAGTATTTTTTTCTTTCTCTAATACTTTCCGGATTCCAAAAGAAGCCTAAAGCTCAAATATATATATATAAATCACAGAGAATCAACATAATGTAGCCTCACTGTAAAATGTATTACATTCATGGAAAAGCATACACTACATGCTGTCCTGAATGAGATTGGTTAAGTTCAATTTGCCACTGGAAAAAGCTTACAAAAAGTGGAAGTTGCTGCTTCTCTAAAGCTTTCCTCAAAATCAAATGTTACCCAAATAACATAAATAAAAATGCTAGTAGGTGCACAATGCATCACTGTGGAGAGAAAGAGACAAAAACAATAGTTCCAATTTGTCTGGTTTGAAGTCATCTCTTTTACACATTGGACAACTGATGTGGACAGAAAATGATTGAGATTAAATTAACCAAAAAGTGAATAGTTTAACAAACACATGGGGGTGGAGTTATCCACTGATGACCAGTTGGAGTCCCCCCAGACCATTGGAGACTTATCATAGCCTTAACTTTAGACCCCAAACAACCAATCATTATAAAAAATAATAAAATAAAATAAATAACTACCATAGAGTGGGTTGTTGAGCCCACCATTCTAGACAAAGAACAATGACTGCACAAAACTATAGCCACAACCAGAAACACCTCCCCAGCAAACAAATAATATCAGGAGTGGATAAACATCACAAACCCACCCACCTACCCCCCCATCCATCCATATGATTTGCCACGTCATCATATGAACCCACCCCAAGTGGGTCCCACATAATGACGTGGCAAAATACACAGTACGCACGTGGGAAAAAAACCCACCTTCAATGCCTGATAGATAACAAAAACAGGGAAGTAGACTGACGGGATGGGGGGGCCATGGGGGTTTGTGAAGAAGCATCACAAAAATGGTAACCAACATGATCTTGCCACGTCATCGGAAGACCCCTATGAGATGTGAAAATGATAAAAGGTGTAGGGGAAGAATGAAGAGATCAAGATTAATTACAGAGAAGGGAACCAGTAGAGAGGAGGGCCTCTGGTGGGTTCATCCCATTCAGCATAGACCGAGTGAAAGACCAGCCGGTGTAGACCATGTGGGTGCGATGGGCTCAGCACCCTTCGAGCCACCAGCTCGCGCCACACCTCACTTGGGTCCGACCCCTTCGCTCCGCCCACCGCCGCCTTCAGTATTCGAGAGAATTCTTCAGCTTCTTCCATGGATAATCCCACCTTCACCAGCTCTTCTAATCCCAGTTCGGCTACCCTCATCCCCATCTCCAAACAACCCCCCTTCTCTCTCTAGTATCGATGAAAACGGGGGACTCTCTCTCTCTCTCCTTCTCTCTAGAATCTCCCTCTTCTTCCTCTCCTCGACATGGTTGGGAGAGTTTGGTATTTAATTAACGGAGGCGCAGTCTGTGCAGGTGAGAGACCGTGGAAGGTGGACACGTGACCATCACTTGCGCAGGCAGTATGGATTGTTAGGTAAATGAAATGACTAAAATGGCCACCAGAGTACTGAAGTCGAGTCGCATCTTTTGCCAGGGCATTTCGGCAAAGTGTTCATCTGTAAAAAAAAAAAGGTGGGTCCCACTGAGTATATTTTAAGGTTCACAAAACGATAGAAACGGGTAAGACATCAAAAATCAGGGAACAAATCTCACTGACTCAAAATTTATGCAATTCATTTAAAGCCCAAAAATTATGGTTAAGATAATTATAACTAATCTCAATTAATTAAATATGTTCAGAAATACTTTGTTTATAAAATAATGTTTAAAAAATTTTATTATTTTGGAAAATAAAATTAGACATTTGTAAAAGAGAGCAAACCAGGCCTTTGTATCTAAATTAGACATTGGCCTTAAGAGATTATGGGCATGTTTTGTTTTGTTTTTAAAAGCGGTTTTTTGATAATAGTTTTTAAAGATATAGAGAAAATCATTTTAGTGTTTTTGGAATTTACTCATTATTCTTTAAATTTATGATTTTTATGTTCTTAGTGTTTTTATAAAAAAAAACCGAACTTATTCTCAGGATTCTTGCTTTTAAAAAAAAACAGTTTTTAAAAACTATAACTAAACAAGTTTTTAATTTATTTTTTTATTTATTAATAATTTGTTTACACTATGATTGATATTTAAGATAGATATACCAATCAAAAAATAAATTTGCAAGCCAAATAATGTGAATAAACTTACCAAACCAAATTTATAATATTAATCACCGTGACACATCAGACATCATTTCCAAAAATAAAAATTTTTTAAGGATAAACTTGAAAAATATAAAAATTAAATGACATTATGATAACTTTTATTTTTTATATCAATGGTATCATGTAACAACACCCTAATCAATTACGTGATTAATTTATTAAATCCAAATTATTGATTAATTGTTGAAGATAAGACAAAGACATCGTTAGTTTTTTAGATTCTTATTAAAAGCAATTTGATTTGAGAGTTCAAATGGTTTGTTTTTCTATTTTTATTTTTTATAATTTACCATAAACATTTAACAACTGCTCACCTTGCGTTTCTAGAAAAGTAGGTCCCATTAGGTATTTAAGGCATAAATTGAATGGAATCAGGATTCAGGCCACTAAATAAAACTAAAAACATTTATATTTTAAATAGAATAATGTCATTTTAATATTGTAGTAGGTATACCGACATAATTTTTAATTTTAATGGTTTCACTTCACCCCATAAAATTTATTTTTTTTTTTTGGAAGGCTTACATAAAATTGTGTAATAACCATGGTTTATTACATGAATTTTATGCATCAATTTTTATGGATCTCATGAGATATTGAAGTTAACGATTAGGCAATTACCTTTTCAATGACTTCAAGAAAACTCGAGTGACTATTAGAAAACAAATCAAAGATTAGACTAATTGAATATATATATATATATATATATAAACCTTATAAATAAAAGAGATTCCAATTTTTAGGGATTACAAAAATAACAATGTTTGAACCTTATAAACCTTATATATATAAACCAATAACCCTTCAATAACTCCAAGAAAACTCGAGTGATCATTGAGGAACAAATCAAAGATTGGACCAATTGAATATATGTATATATATATATAAACCTTATAAGTAAAAGATATCTTATTAAGCCAGTTAATGATTAAGGGTTGGACAGGTATGAAAGGGCTCGAACATATCTTATGTCATTTATATCTGAAAGTGAATAGATGTAAAAAGAAAAAAAAAACTTCATTAAAAATAATAAAAGAAGAAGAGAAACCCGTGAGAGCTTAAAAAAAAGCTTTAGCTTTTCCTTCATAGAATCAGAGATGAAAGATGATGATGATGATCTCTAGCTCCTCTCAAGATTTTATGATATTTATGTGCCCTTGGATTGAATCACAGTAGTGGTGATGATATATATGATAATCATGATCGATGATGTTGGATCAAACGGCTCAAAATTTTGACACAGCTACTCAATCTCAAACTCAAACTCACCAAACTCAAACTCAGCTTCTTGTTCTTCTTCTTCTTCTTCTTCTTCTGTAGTTCTTCCTCAGCAAAGTGACTGCTCAGTGAGTTGTTGCTGTTGGTGCTGCAATATATCTTCTTCATCTTCTTCCCTCTCCCATTGCTCTCAACTTCTTGCTTTGCTGCTTCTGCTTCTGCATCACCATCACCATCACCCATGATCAGTTGCATCAAGCTCGGATTCGGATTCGGATCGTGTCTTCTGGGTTGAGGCTGTATTAATGTTGGCTTTCTGGTTCTCTTGGAGAGGCTGAGATCAATTCTGCTTCCCATGCTCATCTTCAACTTAATTTGTTAGTGGGAGAAGAAGAAGAAGAAGAAGAAGAAGAAGAATATGAAGAAGAAGAAGAAGAGAGGTTGTAGTGAGATTATAATAATGATCAACAGTCATGAGATTGTTTAGAAAGGAAAGGAAAGGATGGGATTTCGGTAAGTAAGAGTTTGCTTACTGATGAATTAAGAGTGAAGGTTTAAGGTTAAAAATGCTTATTAATAGTTGTAACAACTAACAAGGTGGGGTGTCTCTTTCTTGCTTCTCCAACAACTCACAAATTAATGACATTCTGCTTCCGGTGCCGACACTCTCAGGAATTAATGGTGAAGCCTAATGAACTTTCATGGATACCTCGGGTGCTCCGGCCTTAAGTTTTTGAAAACACAAATAACACAATTTTAAAGAATGTTTAGGTCCTATTGATGAGACTTTGAGTAAACTCATATTTAG
The DNA here is from genome assembly GCA_016808115.1 of Tetrastigma voinierianum. Taxonomy (NCBI): domain Eukaryota; kingdom Viridiplantae; phylum Streptophyta; class Magnoliopsida; order Vitales; family Vitaceae; genus Tetrastigma; species Tetrastigma voinierianum. Next base: position 195,605 of record JAEQBH010000775.1, read on the forward strand.
ACCTATACGAGATAAGAAGCTAAGTCTATGATGATTTTTATTATTATTAGTTATTTATTTAATCGTATTTTTTGACCCAAGTTTGTATCTCTTAGGATTTTCTATTGGTGCCTATAAATAGCACTTTATGTTATTATTTTTTGGAAGACTTAATATGATATTAAAAACTTGATAATTTTATTCTATTTATTTTGTTCGACACTCTTGATTTAATTGATAATGTGGCAGCCTTTGTCGATTTAATTATCGAAAACGCGCTTGATCAGAATCGGGATTATTTGTTTGTTATGTGTGCTTGTTCTATTTCTTTCAAATCGTCAATCGATTTTCTCTCTTCCGTCCCTGAAATCTGAATTCTGAATTCTCAAAAGCCTAAAAAGCTATAGAGAGAAAAAATGCAATTATTCAACTGAAAAAGTGAACTTTTTTTAAAACAAACAAAGAAAACATGGAAAACACGTTTGATTCCCAATTTTTTTCATTCTGAAAAATACAAAAAATAAATAAACTACTAATTTCAAATAATAAGAACAATTTCCAAATAACACCATTTTAGTGTTTTACATGTTTTCAAATATTATTCTCAAGATCGTATTTCAAAAACGGAAACCAAACTGACCATAAGAAACAGCTCATTGTTAATCAGTTTAACCAATTCCAAGGACTGACTAAAATTTCAATTTCCAAACAGGTTTGGTTGTGGGGTAGGTAAGATCATGTTTTCTTCTGTTTTGATAGGTAGGTAAGATTTGAATCTTAAGGAGTAATCATCACAAAATAACAAGATTTGGACTGCAATTATATAGAACTTAAATTCCACCACTTTTCAAATCAACCTTTTTTTTTTTTTTTTTCAAAGCGGGTCGTGCATACATAAAAGACACATTTAAATCATACAATGTTACAAGATTACGAAATACATTGAAACAAAATGGAGAGAAGAAAATTTACAAAAAAAACAAAACTACTGAAGGATGAAAAGATCGTCTTGTCACGGTCGTAATTTAAATTAAAATATATTCGATTCTCGATGATCGCGAAATCTTACAGCGCACAGCTACAGGATGAGAATGATCTACGTGTGGCGGCAACTGGCGCCTTGTTTACCCATCTCTCAAGAGAGCGAAGAATGATCGTACCTCTATCACAAACAAAATCTGAGAATATTTTCCTATATCCAAAAAAGAGTTTAAACTCTCTTTATATAGACCCCAGGCCAACGGCCGATATGAACTGCCCCCGACATAAAACCCCATAAAAAGCTTTAAAATCAATTTATAACAAAAATTAAAAACTAACCGTTTCAAACATATTTTAATTTCATTCGAACAAAACGAATACAATCCAACATACCACACCTAAACTAATCCCCATAAGAGTTGGAGGGACCATAAGAATAGTAAAACTCTACCACATAACACAACTACATTCCCATGACTCGAATCTGAGACCACTCGAGACTACTCATTAAACTAGGAAAGACCCTAACCATTTCACCTACATGTTCGGTTTCAAATCAACCTTTCTAGTTTCTATATAATACAAGGAATTGGATCAACAGAAAGAACAAACTCCAGGAAAGAATAACTGAATATCTTACTAACTCGTTAACCTGTAGCATCAACTGATCTTGATTCAAAAAGGGAAAATGAACACAAAAAGTTCAATTTCAAGCTGTTGCTCCTTGTATTTGCCATCAATTAAACCCTAGCCATTATGTTGGTGATGGTGACAACCTTAGAAGGTAGACTGTCAGTGTTAGCAATACATTCGAAGAAACACAAAATCAAAAATGTTAAAATCTTTAGAGGATAGCGTATCAGGATTAAAAGCGGCAAACAAGCTGAGGCACGCGTTGATAATCAAAATAATACCAGAATCGCAAATTCCATATCCATGTTAATGAACGCATCATTAATATGATGACTCTGTCAGATCATCAAAACTACTGTCAGCCGCTAAAGTAACCATCGACTATAGGACTACAAGCCGCAACAAGTCGATGGCAAAACACGCCGCAGTAGGTCAACAACAACAACACGAAAAAACACAAAGGAAAACCTAGATCGGTGTGGAAAAAACCACTTTATTGAAAAAGAAAACCCAGATCTAGGGAATAACGATGAATTCACACAACTGTTGAAGAAGCATGCCTACAAAATCCCTTAAATAATGGTGCCAATCCAACATGCACTTATCATTCAAGCAGTCAAAGAGATTTCCAGAAAGGAAACATTGTTAGATCAAAGATGCATACACAACACAAATCCCATGATGATCAAGACTAACAAGATTTTAGGGCAAAACAAAAGAAGGATGATCCATGATCTGGAAGACTTCTTATCAATATCGGAATCTCTAGTTCGGTTCATCAGAATTACCTAGCAAATCGCATAGTCCATTCTGCAGCTATTTCATCGTGTTTAGCTCTATCACCCAAATACATGTGAGCAATGCCAGGAACAAGAGCATTATCTGCAATGGAGATCTATAAATTTAGAAAGAAAATGTAAATTTGGAAATAAAGTTAAGTTTGGCATCTTAAAATTTTTAACCAAAATAACTTTAACACCTATGTTTTAGAATAAGTTTGAATTGGGAAGGTACAGGAAAGAAAAGTGCTAAAATGATTTTGTATGTTTGGTTCAGGTGGAAAATATAAAAGAAAATCCAAATTTTCTTAAAATTTTACATATTTTTAAATTTCTTAGTCCTTGCATAATAGAGAAAAACAAATAAAATGAGTTTAAATAAAACATATAGAATTAATTTATTAAGTTTAAACCTATTTTATATTTTCCTCCAAATTCTCTTTCCTTCTACTTTTCCTCTCTATTTTCCTCACTATTTTCCTTCCTTAATATTTTTCGGGTTCCAAAACGAAGCCTTAGGCTAGGTTTGGAACCTGGAAAATACTAGGGAAAGGAAAAAAAAATAGTGAGGAAAATCATTTTCTCATGTTTGGTTTTAGTGTGAAAAATATAAAAGAAAATCAAATATAATCAAAATTCCTCAAAATTTTATACATTTTAAAAAAAATTAGTTCTTATATAACATAGAGAAACAAATAAAATGAGTTTGAATAAATATATAATATCAATTTATTTAGTTTAAACCTATTTTTTACTTTCCTCCAAATTCTCTTTCCTTCCACTTTTCCTCTCTATTTTCTTTCATTAGTACTTTCCGGGGGAGCCTTAATGTTTTCTCATGTTCTGTGTCTAAAGAAAATGCTTCATAAGAAAACCCATTTTTAAGGTTCTTTGCATTCAAAATATGAGTGACATAAATACTTACACTCTACAAAAAAGTTCAACACCCTTCCCATATCATCCACCAAAAAAAGGAAAAAAGAAAACAAGTATAGTCAAAAGAAAATGAAATGACTTACAAGGGTCAGGATTCGTAAAAATTGATCTGATGGCAAGTAGCACCTTAGAGATGGTTAGAGCTGGACTCCAGCTATCCTTCAAGATATCCACACTTAAATTGCCGGAAGAATCAACATTGCAGTGGTAGATACGGGTTTTGAATACTACCTGCAAACCTGAAATGAAATTAAGATTTGAAAGAATAGACGATGAAAAGTATAAAACAGATTATACCAAATCACCAAGTGATATAGATAAGGCTATAGAACACCTACACCAAACACCAATCTCAATTGGCTATAGCAAGATATTCCTGCTTTGAAGAGGCAAGATCGATAGGTGCGGTATTAAGATATGAACCTCTCAAGGTAAAAGGTATGGTTAACATATGAGGTGGGATAGGTTGCACTTAGATACACTAGGATGGTTCTGATCATAGTTTTAAAAGGCGCAAGACGCACCAAGGCACAAAGACCTTTTGTAGCCTTAAGGCGCAAGGCGCACCTAAGGTATAGGCTTTTGTGAAGTTAAATGTGACATTGGATGCACATCGATTTTATAAAATATGATTCAAAGTATGATTATATTAATAGAAAAATTAAAGATCCCTAATATTTAAAGAAAATTTCAATGAAAAAGAAGTGATATTTTATAAATTTCAATATAAAATTAGAAATTTCAAGAATAAAAGTGTTTTAAAAAGGAATTATAGTCTATAAGACGCGCCTTTTTAGTAAGGCACCTGCCTTGGAAAGCAAGGCGCTTTAACCAGGGAGTGGTTGTGCCTTGGCCTTTCAAAACTATGGTTCCGATAATGGACCATATCATGATCCCAATCAAATCCAACAACAAAAGTACATGAATTTCATTGTCACTATCAAATAAAGATATGGACTTGAATTGCATCCAATAGAACTAGTCATACATAAAAGCGATGCTAATTTTGCACATAGTATTTCACTAAGAAGTAATAGTGGGACATTTGATTGCTGTAGTACTTCACTGAATTGTTATGGTATGGTAGGCAAAATCTAAAAAATGTGTGTTTCCGGGGAAAATCTGTTCATATATCTCCAATGATAATGATGATGTAAGTGAGGGTACCTCTGGAGGTTTAAATGGATAGTCACCTGGAAAGGTGATGTCAAGAAAAAATATACCACCTTCATAGGGTGTCCCTGCAAATACAGACATGAATAAGCCTGTTAGTTTTTCCCCTCAAATAATTGATCTGAAAGCGGGGTAAAGCCAATGGAAAAACTATCAAAACTAAAAAGGTTCTAAATCATTCATGCAATTAGACATTACACTTAACATTGGGACAACCAACTTCTATTTATTAAAATAAAATTTTAAGGGAAAGTTGTGTTTCAGCCCATTAATTTGGGAATAATTGTAAGGAATGCAAAATACATGATTAAGTACAGTTTCATAGAAAATAATTGTGTTTCAAGTATGATAGTACCTAGATATTACCTTAATAAACTGTAGGTACTATCTTAATGTCTTAGGTACTACCATAATGGACAGTGACAATGTAGTCCCTACAGTTTATTAAAATAGTACCTAGGTACTACCATATTTGAAACACAATTATTTTCTATACAACTATACTGAACTATGTATTTTGCATTATTTATGCCTTATTTACAATTAATCTCAAATCAATGGGAAACACGAGTTTCCTAAATTTTAAGCAGAATTACAAGGAAAAGTGATCATTCAGAAACAGATCCTGTTTTATATCAGATTCGCACAGTTATAATAAATTCAGCACATCCATAAGCTCTCATAAAGATTAAAAAGGTCAGAGAAAAAGCCATCGTAGACGATGCATTTAATGCATGAACAAATTTGTTTGTCCGATTAAAAACATGTAAATGACAAGACTAAAAAAATTTGAAAGAACCCCAAAAAATTTCAGACCTTCTCTTTAAATTATGTCCACTTTCATAAACATGTTAATCTTCTATATAAAACCCCAAGCTTTCACACAGTACGTAGAAGGTAATGGAAATTTTGATGACCAGATTTTGGTAATTTTTCAAATGGTTTATGTTTATAAGATGCAAAATATGAGAGCTTAAAACGAAGATTTTACAATCACATAGCGCTAAAAGAATTACCATAACAGAAAAACACAGTACAGAACAAGTAACCAAAGACCGCTTAAAAAGATCCAAGTACCTCAGACACCACAAGTTCTAAAGGGGAGCAAGTAACTTTTACATGGAGCTCCATTTGGATGCTCAGAAAACACAAGAAAAGAGAAAGAGATTGGAAAAAATAAATAAACTAAAACCTCATATTTTATTTCATTTTGGATGCCAAGAAGATAGAAAATCATATAAGAAAATCAAACTTCTATCCATTTCTTGGAAACCAAACAGACAGTTAAACTAGTTGAACATAATACTTGCAGAGATAGAACCAAATCATTAGTTTGAGCACAAACAAAAGAACTGTAGTTTCCTAATTCTCAGAAAGCCAAACAGACCATTAAACAAGTTGCCAATACTCACAGAAAGAGAACCCAAATCAAAATTATGAGCATAAGCAAAAAGATTTTAGTTTCCTTTTTCATTTTCCAAGTTTCTCAAAAACCAACAATTAACCAAAATCTTAAAGCCAATACTCACAATAAGATAACCAAAATCAAAACTAAGAGCATAAATTCCAAACCTAAGAATACTCACTTTCCCATTTTTCTATTCCTAAATCTCCACACACAAACCGACCTGTAAGTAAGTAACCCATTATTCATAGAAAGAAAGACCGCTCATACTTCATAAACCCAAGAACCCTAATTTTCCTTCGCCTGTTCCAAAGCTTCTCAGAAATTAAACAGACCTTTAAGCAAGTTCGACCCAATTGTCACCAGAAAGAGAACCCAAAACAAACATTCCCCTTCCTTTTCACCAAGTTCTCGGAAACCAAACAGATCCTTAAGCAAATTTAACCCAATACTCCCAGAATTAAAATAAAAAATCTGAGCAGAAACCCAAGAACCCCCATTTTTTTCCTTTTCCCAAACTGATCATTATGCAAATTAAGGCAACAAATCAAAAAACAAAGGATGTACCTGGAGGGCCAATGATGGTGGAAACCCAGTGATAGAGGTTGTCGCCCTTGGGACCAGCGGAGCAGTCATCAGGAGGCTCGGCGTTGAGCTCCATCATCTCCTTCTGAATCCTCTTCCCTGATGCTGAAACTGAAGTGGTGGACGGCCAGCATCTTCCTCCTCCTCCGCCTCCACCGCCACTTCCTCCGGCTCCCGACACACCTCCGGAGTTCATATTCATTCCCCTACTGATAGAGAGACTAGGACTAGGGGATGAAGAAGAAGAAGAAGAAGAAGAGTGGTTCGGTGAGTAAAGGCCAGAGAGAGGCAAAACGACGTCGTTTTAGTATGATATTGCCATATTGGAATTGGTACACTAGATAATGTAAAGTATTTTGCTAAAATTTGAATCGTTTCATTAAAATGGAAATTATTGAAATTTTATTTGGATGTCTGAATTTTGAAAAATAAACCCTTTTCTTTCAATTTGAATATTTACGATCATAATAATCATTTAATAACCATAACTTTTTATTTAATAATCAACTAAAATTATATATATATATATCAAAAAAAAAAAAAAAAAAAAAAAGTTATACGAGCATCTACCCATCATACTTAGCTCAATTGATAAAATATTTACCGTTAAAAATAGGCACAAGATATAACACAGGAAGTCACGGGTTTAAGTCTTAGAGGCCTCTATTTCAATTTATTTGAAAATTTATTAACAAAGACCTAAAACCAAACCCGTCTTCTTATTTAAAAAATATTTTATAAAAAATGAAAATTAAATCGATAAAAAATCACAATCACATTAAGTAAAAGCAAATATTCGTGAGCCAAGTTTATCTTTTATGCGTGATGCATTCTTTTATCGATTTAGTTTTAAATTTACAATAATATCTTTGAAATAGAGAGTTATGGGCTTGTTTTTAAGTCTCTTGTTCCCATTACTTATAGTTCTCCCAAGTTTATTTGTTTGATACCTTGAATAAATATGTCATAAGCAGTTGAGTTGATTGGATTGAAAAGAAAAAATTAGATAAAATTTTCTCATTAGAAAAGAAAAGAAAAAGATGTTCCTGGTTACTGTTCATGAGTACAAATCAAGGAAGAACCACCATAAAAACAAAGAAAAACAGAGGTGGTGGTTAAGGAAAAAGGAGACTCAAAATCCATAAACAGACTGATAAAATAAAATAAAAAACAGAATGATGATGAATACATTAATACTACAAGTAGGACATTTCCAATCAATGGTGGATTTGCAATCCTTCTGCATTTTCCCACATTTCAATCTCAAATCATGGGATATTTATCTCTCCCTCTCTGCCCTAAATGATGAGGGGGACTGCTGCTGCAAAATTGGACTGACTGTGAAGTTACAGTGAGATCAGTATGAGGAACATTGCCGGGACGATGATCCCGGGTCCCGGAACTTGCAGGGCCGGACTCCGGCTGAAGAGGCTCGAAGGTCCTAAGGCTGAGGTAGAAGGGGTGGTTCCTCCATTGATGCTTGAATTGGTACTGCTTCAAAATGTATTAACATGTTTTAGAGTTCCAAACCAGAGAGGAAAAAAACATGTATGAGTGTGTGGGGGGAGAAGATAATGTCTGTGAATAAAGTGATGTTTGACCTTTTTTGTTAGCTTTGTCGTAAAACTTCTTTTTTTTTTTTTTGTCCAATGATGCCTTAGCATTTGTCGTGTATTTGAATATGCGCTATCGTTAATGAAGTAAGCGGATGGACGAACATGCGTCTGCTTGTAGCTGGCATGATACGTCAGCAAGTTATGCCACGTGTGAATGACATGTTAGTGTTAGACGATAAGGGATAGTATTGTACCAAAAAAAAAAGTTGAAGGGTAAAGTTAGACATATGACCGAACATCAGGGGCATTTCTGTACTTTATCCTTGTTTGTGTGTTTTTGATTGAGAATAAGCTAAAGATGAAGATGGATTTAAGTACTGTATTAACATGTTTTAGAGTTCCAAACCAAAGAGGAAAAAAACATATATACTCTGTGGGGGGAGAAGATAACGTGCACAAATACTTGTGATGTTTGACCCTTTTTGTTCAACTTATCCCATAAACTTTTTTTTTTTTTTTTTGTCCAATGATGCCCTTAACATTTGTCTTGTCGCTCAAATATGTCCTTATCATTAATGAAGTAAATAGATGGACAAATATACGTCTAACGCCGCTGGCATGATACGTCAGCAAGTTATGCCACGTGTGAATGACATGTTAGTGTTAGACGTTAAGGGCATTTGTTCACTCCGTTGACGGTAAAGGATAGTATTATACTCAAGAAAAAGTTGAAAGGTAATAAAGTTAGACATATGACCGAACATCAAGGGCATTTCTGTAGTTTATCTTTGTGTGTGTGTTTTTGACTGAGAATAAGCTAAAGATGAAGATGGATTCAATTACTGACCTTCCAGTAAAGATGCAAGATCCATAACCTGTCAAAGGTATAAACCAAATATGGAAATCAGGTGGCAATGAAAATAATGCAAGGGAAAAAAGGTGATGAAAATAATAGATGAAAATTTAAAAAAAAAAAAAAAAAAAAGTAGGGAATTCAATAGGAACATAGAAAAGATGCAAATTTGGAGAAAAAAAATGATTAATAAGAACAAAAAACTATGTTATAAAACTGGATCAGGGAATGATTGCTAGGGAATTCAATAGGTGAATCGAAAAACAAACAATGGAGAATCGATAAATATAAACGAGGGGGAGTTAAGAGGAAGAACTCACTGGGATCGACATTGGTGATTGTAGCTGTACCACTGAAGTCACAGGTACCACCACTGCTATGCATCTTCTGGTAATAATCATTGAAGGCATAAGAAGCATGGTTCTGGTAAGTATTCGGAGAATAACACGGCTGTCCTTCTTGAATAGGAGTGCAGTTAACCTGAATTTGCCCACAAGCCCAGTTGAGTCCTCTTTCCAGATCATCAGAATCTGCATCTCCTTTCGCAACACAGAAAACCGTCGAAGAATTCCCCGACGCTTGCAGTGAAGTACTCCAGGCAAGAGGATAAACAGGCGTTCCATTGTTCAAAAGCACACCCCAGTTTCTCTCTGAAACTGGTCCTGGTCTCTTGTCTTCATTGAGCAACTCATAAATGTATGAATTGATGGGAATATCAGGCTGACTAGGGGGACCTGAATTATTCAAAACCCGCCTGATCAGATTACCGTTGAAGGTTTTAGCGTTTTCCACCGTGGCGTCTGGTTCATTTGCACCACCAAGCCATGGCCAGCCAGTTTCCGTCACGACAATAGGGATGACTGTAAAATTAAGAGCTTCTACAGAATAATATGTAGCATCAACCATAGCATCAAGCATACTTTCGTAATGGAAAAGAGTGTTCGGGTCAACGATCTGCTTCACTGAGGGTAACGGTCTGAAGAGAGCATAATCAATAGGGAAAATGCCTTCTCCATTAGTGTATCCATAATAAGGATATGCATTCAACATGAAGTAGGAGTTTGTGTTCTTTAAAAACTGAAGCATCTGGTAAATTGTCGAGTTCCATGTTGAATTGAAGGTGGCGGTGGAAGGAGGGAAAGGCCTCGGGATTATATCCAATGATTGAGGGGCCGATACCTTTATCTGAAAATTCAGGTTCGATGCGACTAGAGCTTTATGAAGATTATTCATTGCAGGAACCAAAACAGGAGCAGCATGAGGGATTGAAGTAAGAACCTCGCTTCCAACAGCAACGGCTGTGATATTGGTTGAAGGCACATATGCTACAACATTTTTATTAATCCAGGTGGCCGCTGTTGATGGAGATTGTCCGATACCTAGTACTTCGTCGTTCGTTACACCAACCACAACTTCGATTCCCGTGTTTGAAAGGGCATTCAACATGTGAGCATCGGCATCATAAAGACGCACATGTGTAATTTGATTGGCTTTAACAATCGCAACCAAACTGGAAGCTTCCGGTAGGTTGGAAACATCAGTACCGATGTTTACCCCTACAAATGCACCTACAAGTTCAAGAATGTGATTCAGTAACAATTTGAAAGAGAAAGGAATGATATCTCGTCGTGATGAATAACGTCTCCATAAGAATTGAAATAAGATATAGCTGTAAGATGTGTTCTAGTTTCTAAGGGTATTTTAGTTCATGTTTTTAAATTTAAAGTTCTTTCAAAACTGTTCTTATTCTCTTAATTTAATGTTTTTTGTGTTCTCCAAACATGTTCTCAGTGTTTTCCTTGTTTTTCAAAACAAAAAACAGTTTTCAAAAACTATAAACAAACAATCCTTAAGAGTGTGTCTCCCACGAACGCCTAACCAGAATGTTAAAGCTGTAATGGCTCGATTTATTATTCAATAACAATTTGAAACTGCAAACATAGGCTAGATAGGTACTCCAAAAAAGCACACACAAATATAGATTAAACAACAAATTTAAAATGTAAAGAAAGATATTTCTCGAGTCCTAAAAATGCTTTAATCACAAATTACAAACCGACTACAACAACGGCAACTTGGGATCCATCAAACATGCACCTTTATTCTCTCGTCGAAGTCTAAGGCCAAGGAATGAAAATAACACTAAAAGAAAAAGAAACGATATCTACATTGACCCTCACTGCAAACAAGCACAGTATCGTAATCGTGATAACCAATATAAATATGGTGTCTAAAATGAACCTTGAAACATTTCCTAAAAAGAAACACCCTTTGATATCTCCAAAAGACGACACATGTGCCATCCCACAATGAATTTCGTTAGAATTGGGAACAACCAACAACTAATTCAAATTTAAAAATCGCTAATTGTTCGCTTTTTTTAACAGAAGGAACTTAAAAACCCTCCAAAAAGACAATAATGAGCATCGGTGATTAGGATTCACTCACTTTTCACATTCACTTCACTTCATTGTTCTTACTCACTACACTCGTGAACCCTATTGAAGAGGGGCACAAATAAAAATAAGTGGCGACTCTAAACTATTTTCAAAATGGTTTTTTCAAAAATATAAAAAACGAGTCTCGCCTTTTAGTGATAAACGTATCATAGCCAAAATGCAGTGTCCACAATATCACCATTGATCATGGTTAACAATTGCATCTACTTTACAGCTATGTATAAATACATTCCTGAAGTCGTAAAAATTTACAGATGTCAAATAAATTAACAGTGGGAAGTGCAAGAGAGTTAACAGCAGAACGGTACAGAATCAAAGAGCAACCACGCAAACATGACTTGGACAAAACAAAACATAGAAATGAGTTAAGGTGAAGAATCATTAATTTTTCCAAAAAAAATTCCAACCCGAGGACTCGATTTCTGAAGAAGATTCAGCCCATCATTCAATTTGTACCGCATCATGCCTGTAGATAAATATAATAGCGGCAAAAAAAAGGCCAGATCTAATTCACTACATTACCTAATACATTGTAGAACATGCCAACTAAGAGCAAAAGCTCAATTGCAAGCCATTTTCCGAGCATCATCTGATCCAAGAAAAACTTCAACCACGGCCTTCCCTCCTATGCCTACGACACTTAGGTGGATAAGGAACTGTCAACGGTTCATCAAGAACATGCAAAATGAAACAAGATACTGTTAGCTAAAAGCGAATAAGAAAAACTCAAAATTTTGTCTCAGAAACATGAATATAATGTATCGATGGTATTTTATATTTTATAGGAAACAGAGGAAATGCTAAATATTTTGTTAACCATCAAAATGGCAGAGAATTATTCTCAGACATCGATAAATAGAAACACCCATAAAAGTATTTCAAGAAGACTACTGAGCACAGAAGAACCAAACTCGGTTACGTTTAAGGAAAAGTCTCCACCAAGTAGTACTACAAGTTAATATACATGAACAGGCAGGTTTGGTTTCTTCTTCAAAAACATATCGCCCATCCTGAGACCATATCTTCCTCTTAACTAAGTATCCCCATTTTCTATTTCCGTTCATAAACACCAAACTCAAAGCTCACACCATAACCTCGAAACCCAATGGAGAAAATACAGGATTGTTGTTGAAACTAAACAAGAGAAAAGGTCTAAACCAATTTAATTATCACCCAGAGAATCGAGGCTAAAATTCAATTAAAGGAAAACTAAAAGAAAAGATGAAAAGAACAACTACAGATGGATAAACCTAGTGGACAACTGCATCCAAGATTTAAGTTTCAGAACACGGAAATAGAATAATAAAAGAACTGACTTGTCTAAGGAAAAAAATCGTAGAGCGTCAAGAAGACTGGACACACCAAGGGCAGATGAAAAAGACAACAATAATGATATTAAAATATATATATATATATATAAACATCATGAAGAACAGACTGAAAGCTTCACAGACAACAACAATAGGCCTGAGATATTAGCAGATGGTACAAAAAGTACAACATTTGAGCAATGACAAGAACACAATGTTACATGTAACAATTCACAGAGAGAGAATCAGCACAAAGGGTAAGAAGACTACTAACGCTATATCTAGCTCAACTCTTTCTCCGATGAAAGAATTCCATTCATTGATCGATATTACCCGATATGACTATAAATAATTGAAATGCAGAACATTAAGGAAACAAGCTGCAAGTTCAATTCACAGTAGAGTGTTCAACTGATCATGGCCCCTGAACAATTCAGCTGTTCTCCAGCATGTTAGATATAAACTCAAGTTGAAAACCAACATAACTCATATTGATTCAATATTTAATCAAGTGATTTTATAAAATATAAAGCAAGAAACTTGTTAGAACCTAGAAGTAATTCAAAAAACCAAGAGAAGAAATTCACACTCAGAACACTAAAACCCCTTGAAAAGGTAACATTACATCTCTTCAATGTTTATCAGCATTAAAGAAAAAACTTCATCATATCAATTAAAAAAGTTGAACCTTAGTTTCACACATCCAAACTGCCACATAGCAGAATCCTTACAATAAAGCAACATAATTTAGCCGCTAAGGAACAAAAGTTAATGAGTAAAATACAGAAACTGATCACAAAAAAGCTCGAACAGAAAAAACCAAGAGGGAATCCAGATGCTAACTAAAACCCCAAAGAGAAAATTAACAAGTACCCAGATGGCAAAACCCCAAAAGAAACTAAACAGAAAACTACCCAGATGTCAAAACCCTAGAAAAACCCAAATAACAAAATACCCAGATGAAGAAATCAAGAAAAAGGGTGAAAAAAGAAATGCACCTGATCCAACTAGCTCAGCTGAAGAGACCCAGAAGCCTACTCGGTAAGAACCATCCAAAGAATTAAAATTACCAAAACCCTAACTCTGTAGATGCCTGTTTCACACATTCCATCTACACTGTACAGAGCAAATAATCTTAGAGAATCTTAAAAGTTTCAAAACCCCCAAAAGTAGTCCTCATTTATACAAGGAACCAGAACAGTCCAACATACTCCTAGACTGACTTATTTTTCCTCATTTAATATAGGATCCTCTTAAAAACATGCCCCACCAACCCAAAAGACAAAAACAAAAATTTAAAAACTAAAAAATAATAAGAAAGAAAACAAAATCCTCCCTGGAAAGGAACCTCCTCCTGCAATATTGTTTTTTTGGATGTCACTTTCTGCAATTTTCCATTTACAAGATTAAAATACATGTATTTTCTGGATTTTCGTATAAAATTAAATTGAATGACCCTCTATAAGTAATGATTGAGAAACATGTACAATGTACTCTCTGGATTTCGTATAAATTCAAAGTTAATGCTGCATAATTAATGTTTTATCTTCTGCAAAAGGGAAAAGGGTTGAATTTTCCCTCCAAAAGTCATGTCTTTCCAGCTTCAAAAAGACTTGAAAAGTCATGAAGTGAACAGGTTTGAGGTGTGAACATGGCGAATTAGAAAAGGGGTTTCTCTCACAACCCAGTGGTGGTGATGAAAGACTTTCGTTGATTGTGATTATGATGACAGATATGATGATATGAAGAATCACTATGGGCTGGGCTTTCTCGAGCGGATAGTGGCTCACATTCCAACCTAGACAAAATACCAAGTTGGGAGTTGGGATTCTGAGCTCTTTGGTCTGTTTGGAAAGCACGAAAGTTCAAATTTTCACTTTGCCCTGCAAAGGAATTTCTTAATTGATTTTCTGTTTAGAGTGATTTTATTAAAAGAGTTTTTCAAAACCGAAATTTGCCTCATTATCAATTTTTAGCGTAATTTTGACAAAAATATATTTCTTGTTTTTTTTTTTCGTAAAAATAGCAATTCCTTTCAAAAATAATGTAAGAGCATAAATCTCCATTTTCAATTTCAAATTGGAATCTTCTTCGTATTTTGAGATGATAGGGCATATTTTTTGGACTTTCAACTCCAACCAATAATCTTCATTTTTAACTCTAAATGACTATCGAATTCTTGAGAAATTACAATTTACCTTGCGATAATTTCTCCTCTGTTTCCGAATTAGAGATGGGGTGTAAAAATGGGTTGTGTGTGATATGGGGTGTATAGAGAAATTCTTGGGGTGTAAATAAAATTTCTCATTCTTCAAACCTTTAGTTTATCAAATTATAATATTTTTTAGAATATGATATATGAAATATTTTTATTTTTATTTAAACATAAATATGAAATTATATTAAATAAATAAAACTCCAATAAATAAAAATATATGAAAAACTTAAAAATGTATTTTAAACTAATAAATATTATATTATAGAGCATTATGTTACTATGGACCCCGCATTTTTGGGCGTATCGTTTTACCATTTAAAAGGCGAGACTAGTTTTTATTTAAAGCGGGTTTTAGAAAACGGTTTGGTGGCCATTTATTTTGTTTTTATTTTAAAAGGGAAAACAAAAAATAAGAAGAAAGCGCACAAATGTGACTCATGATATTAAGAAAGGCGGTCTGGAAGCCAGAGTCACAGGTCAGGGATTGATTACTTATCGGAAGTGCAGTGGGCGTGCCATTATAAATTACCCAAATTGGTCTCTCTTAATATTAAAGAAAATATGGGTTTAGTATTAATGAATATGAAAGATAATGATATAAATATAAAAGCATCTGACTCGTATATAAATAAATGTCCAGTAAAGTCGTATATGAGAAAAATGTGTGCGCAGACGACGTGTTATAAAGCGCTATCGATTAGGAAGCAATGTTAGTCTGCGATATAATCTAATGTCGCGATTCGATTAGAAATTGGTTATAAATCATATGTCAAATTATTTATTAAAATGTCGGGCACGGCCGTTTATATATTCTGTAGTGCTTTCGAAGATTAGTTTATTGGAATTTGTAGAATTAGTGTGTTTGATTTTTGAAAATAGGTTTGAGAGTGAAGTTTGAAAATTGGAAGTTTGAAATTGGAAATTTGAAATTTTAGATTACAGGACTTGAAATTTAGAAATTATGAATTTTCAAAATTTAAAGCCCAAGACAATTGAATCTGAAATTGGTTGGAATTTTAAAATTGATCGAGCTTGAATTTGAAATTATAGATTTAATAAATTGAAACGAGTGGAAATTGTGGGCACGAATTTTGAAATTATGGCCTTGATTTTTTGAAATGGGAATTTGCGATTTGAAATTGAATCATTGAAAATTTGAAATTTGAAATTTGAGATTTGGAGGACTTGACTTTTAAAATTGAAAATTTGAATTTTTAGAAAATGAAATTTGAAATTTGAATCTTAAAATTGAGAAATGGAAATTCGGAAAAAAAAAAAATCAAGTGTCATAATTTCAAAATTCAAGTTCCGATTTCAATTTCCAATTTCAAATTTACAAAATTCATAATTCGAATTGGCGTCGATTTCAAAATTCGAATCTCAATTCCAATTGATTGTATGCTAGTCTTGGAATTTTTGAAAATTAATTTTAAATTTAGTCACAAAAAATCTAAAATTTCAAATTTCAATTAAACTTCAATTTTCCAATTTCAAACCGGTTTCAAAAAATCTCAAACACACGGTTAATTCTACAAATTCAATAAAATGGAATCTTGGAGTTAATTTATTATGCATCTCATCAGAACAGGTGGGGCCAGACATTCAGATTTAATAAATAATTTGACATATGATTTATAGCCGTTACAATTGAATGTGAATAGTTTGTATTTTTGTTATTCTTATTAGCATTGTTTGATTGATAGCGGCATAAATGCGTCAGAGATGCAGCGTTTTACCGTATGAGCTTCTTGGTATTAACTATGTGACCAACCTGTTTTATGACCATTAACATCTTTATTAGTCAAGCGGCCTACCAGTTTGTTTGGTAATTTGACGCACAAGAGGCCGTACTCCATCGTAACGACCGGGACTATAGGTCTGAACACGACCTGTATCATGAGTCACATTAAGGACCTTCTTTCTTATTTTGTTTTACTTTAAATAAAAACAAAAATAAGTAATGACTTCAAGACCTAAAATGTTTTAAATAAAAAAAAAACGATCTCGTAGCACAATGAGAAAACGCATGTAAATGCGGGAGTCATAAACAGCGGCTACTGTGGGGCTGAGTGAGGGCGAGCTTGAATCTGAATTAGGGAAAGTGTGGCTTTTGATTAGGCGATTGATAGATACCTATTTTTGTGTTTTTGCCCATCCTTGGTTTTTGATGGCACGTTTGAAGTTTTGATTTACTTATTGTACCTTTTACATGTTTTGGTTGTTGTCTTATTAATTTTGTTGGTTTCGTCATGGTTGATTCTTACATTAATCTAGTTATCACTTGTTTCTCATAGTTCGTTATATATTCATCTTGTCTATCTTTATATTTACTGCTTAGATTGTGTGTAGATATGGATGATATAACATCTTTGCATGATTGACATTTATGACTGCAATCTCTTTGCCAGCGCATGTTGCTTGTGCATGTGGGACACATTTATCCCCTTATCTCGACTCCTTTTGAGTGATTAGTATGTATCTTTTGTTGTTGTGATTGATATTTGATTGGAGAGCTTTGTTTACTCCTTATTCGCTCTTGACCAAGGCTAATGATTAGGAGTAAGGTCTAGTGATGGGGTATGTCATGTTTGCGAGCATTTTCAGTGGTAGACACTCGTGATCTTGGTCCGTCTTTGAAGACTTGTATGGCAGAATTTGGGTGGGATGTTGTATGACCGGTGTGCTATTCTTTGTGTTAGATTTATTAGGTTTTGGATGCGCCCACGTACTCACTATACATAGTTTATTCTTGAGGCGTTGAGAAGCGGTGAGCCTTTACCATAGGTTGCCACAGGATGTCGAGTGCATGTGTGGAGTTGATGACCACCTTGCATGGAAGCGCCCCGTCTCTTCAGAGACGTGTAGGAGGTTGTGTACCACTGGAGGGTACAATCGCTCCTGCTAGGGACCCCTTTAAAAGACTATCTACCCTTGTCTTTTTAGAGCCACCATTGACCTTCTAGGTTGAGTTTAGATCCTACTGATTAGGACTCCCATCACCTGCGTGGAGTGCATCACGTGAGCCTTCGGGCGGTTTTGTCATGATATGGATCCAGATTCCTCTATTTTGGTTTCCTCTCTAGGGTATACAGAGATTATCAAAGTATTGAGTTTCAGTGGGGCAATTTTGTGCATAGTGATGGACTGCTTATTTCAGTTTCATTATAGCAGCGTTCTTTTTTGGTTAGACATGGACTCCACTTTATTTATTCACGGTTACACTTTACCGGGATTCGACCTGATTTGGGACCATCTTCGTGGGTTAGAGTTGAGGGTAGATTAGTCGTGCATCCATCGAGCGGATATGGATCAACATGCGTGATTGTGAAGCGAAGCTAACACTTATTTGCCGGCTAGCGCTCGAGGGATCTGGTACATGGCTTCGGTCGGAGGATTGATAGGCGGACCCACGGCTTTTCGGCCACCGGAGGATACTCGAGTTTGACATGGGGCACCACCTCCACCTGCCTCCATCGATGGCTCGGATGGCACCCGCAGCCCATCCTCGGGCCTCTATTGTTGTCGAGAGGTCCTAGGTGATCCAGCCACATCACGACTATTCCGAGTTCGGACTATCGGTGCCCCACGAGGATCGCGCTCACAGAGTAGAGCGGATGCCCAGGCGAGTTGAGAGTTCTTTGAGGAGTATGGATGTGTATTAAGGATGGATTTGATAGTGCACAGTGACCCCCATTACGCTAAATTTGGATGCTGACATGGAGGCGGTATCTGAAGCGAGAGGATGTCCACGTACTCATTTGAGGATATATAGTCCCGGTTGATGAGGGCATGGGTTTAGATGAGGCTCGAGTTGATCATGTTGTTCCTTTGTCGGCGATCGTGGCCTGGCCCGGTTGCCACCTTGGATGCTTCGAGCAGGCGGACTTGGGAGGATCTTTCCCATAGAGAGTTTATCAGAGCCGGAGTTCTCTTTCGACCGCTTGTCATAGATGTCGCTGGAAGGCTTGGTATGGGGAGCTCATGAGGCTTGCTGCATCTCATCTCAGTTGGAGGAGAAGGTTGTCGGATGATTGATCGTCCATCGGAGAGGCGATTGCGCTGAGTCATGAGGAGTTCTGACTAGTTCACGCTAGACATCTTATGGGATCTCAGATTATGGATTCTGAGCTTTGATAGAGGCATTGTATGGTAGCCCCGAGGATGGTATGGCGCGGTTTATGGTCGGATTCTTCCTATTCTGATAGTAAGGGGAAGAAGCCATCTGGATCATGTAGACCAGGGGAGGTAGGAGCCATCAGTTCCTTTAGACATGGGGCACCCAGGCCTCAATACGCATCTATACGGCCGCACAGGACTTCCTACGCTCAGAGTTCAGTTCAGTATAGACCTTCCATACACCCTCGTAAAGCTTAGATTACCGACTCAGTATACTCCACCACACTCGGTTCTGACTGCGGGTTGTGGATAGAGCACCTGTGCCCATCTTAGACCCCGGCGCCCACGGTTCTGGCTGGCTGACGACTCGAGACACTTTACGCCACTGAATCTTAGCTGGGTGAGGTCTTACAGACCGTGATGGCTGCTTTGGATTGCTTAGTGCAGGGGCCATTACACGGGTTGTTCACCCTCAGTTTCGGATGGACCTACATTGTGCTTATCATCAGGGCCCTGGACATACTACGGTCGGTGCCTTTGCTTTGGGAGCCTGTTGTTCGGGACTTGATTGATAGGGGTATTAATGGGTTAGGACGACCCCAGCCAGTTCTAACCCCCCTTAGACCTACTCACACATGCGGTTTCCTCACTCCCAGTGAGTATTCATTCCATTGATTTGTTGGTCAGGATCGCATCCATATGTTGTCATGGATGATGTCAGGTCGGAGCCCATAGCAGCTGATGATGGTTCATAAGTGATGGGGTTCATGAGGTGTTTCGAACTTGGTCCACTCACATCGTTTAAAGCGTGGGCATTACAGGTTGGATCCACTTGCAAGGCGATGACTTCTTGCTTGTTATGCGTGGACTCTTTGTTTGACCACATAGGGACGGTTGATACGGAGATCGATATGTTATCGAGAGGTGGTAGAGTGGTCGAACGGCGGCCTCGGTTCCATCAAACGTAGATCCGATACTGCTAGAGATGAGACGGTGAGAGGATGATGAGATCATCAGCATTCTGAGTACACATGCTCGTATCTGTTGGAGTTTATTGCTTCCTCTACCACATAGAAGACTTTGATTAGAGACTCTGGCCCTGGGATTCGAGTTGACCACGACCACATCTCGGGCGATACATATGCTCCACGGTTGGTCGAGGCCCGGTTGCATTGTTTTCTCGAGGATGACTTACCTCCGGAGGATCGGACCACGCTCGACATATATCGGTTGGATTTGTTTAGGTCGTCGTGTTCCACATACGTCCTCTTAGATAATGGATCTTGCTCTAAAATGTCTACGTCACTTGCCTGCAATTGCTCTAGGATGGGCCTGGTTGGGCCATCTACCTGGGTGTGAGCTTATGACGGTGCTAAGTAGAGGTGATGGAGCACTATGACTCTCGGTGATGATTGGGCGGTTGTTTTTCGGGTTTGTTTGATTTTGAGGATCCTGTGTCCTTTAACCTACTTTTAGACCGCCCATGGATCCATAATGTTGCGTATCACATCTTCCCTTCATTTGAAGGTGATTCATTCATGATAATTGATGATCACTATTTCATCTACGGGAGGGCACATTTGACTTTGAGCGGTATTGGAGATTAGCCATGGGGATGATGATTAGAAACCTTGGCCAGGTTGCTTTTGATGAGATCTGACCCAGGTAGGTCGGGATTTGTGGTCGATTACCGGCTGTCATTTGATCGGCATAGCGGCCGGTCGTTTGGACATGATGAGGCATGGTATGCAGTTTGGTTTAGGCGTCGTCAGCATAGCAGTAGCGAATTTATCACAGTTTTGGACCACGACCCACCCTTTGGTTTAGGATTTGTACGTAGAGGCAGATTTTCCGATGCATGGCACAATTGCGCCAGGAGAGGGTCAGATCTCGACTTCATCACATTCCATTTGACTATCCTCTGCGTCATACGGTTTGAGGTTGGTGACTATTTTGTGAGGGCTTGAGACCCATTGCTCGCATCAGATGGATCGATTGATGAGCCTCTTGATATCCCGGCATGTTTGGCGTGTCTTTTCCACGGCCCGAGTTGCGTGGTGGGCTCTGACAGCTACCGCCTTGATCGCTCCTCCTTCCCTGGGGCGGTCTAGTGTGCTCACTATGTGCTTTCACATTGAGATAGGCGATTATGGAAATTATTGATGGGGTTATATCGGCGACTATGATGAGGAGCTACTCGGATGGTTATTAGTCGGCTGAGCGGATACGCGCCGTGATTTTCATGTGCTTGCTTTGAGAGATGATGAGGATGCTTCTCTTGCTCCAGATGATGATGTGATTACGGGTGATGTTATTGTTGATGTGCGCCTGCAGTATTCTAGAGACGTATTGTGGGAGAGTCAGTGTTGTGGACTACCACTTTCTTTTGATGTTTGTCGGGTTGTCTCACGTTAGATGATGTCTTGGCCTTTTCATCATGGATTTGAGCATTTGATATTCACTGTCTCTTTTATTGATATTGATGCATGTGCACCTCATTCACCCATCCACGATTCATGATATTGATGAGTGGCGCTGCGGTCGATTTTGATGATAGGTTGTGGTGCGACTCCGATCATAGTTTTCTTGATGGCGAGTTTCACCTCCTTTGATGACCTTGAGACAGTTGACCTTGGTACAGGAGACCAACTTAGAGAGATGAGGATCGGTACCACTTTGTCTGCCCGGATGAAGGAGGATGGTTGCTCGGGTTACTCGGATCATACTTGGGTGTTTTGCATGGTCATGAAAGGACATACCGGGCCTCGACCCTTCTATAGTTGACATCATCTACCCTTTTGCCACATGCTAGACCGGTTAAGCAAAGTGAGGCGATTACACCCTCGATGGAGTTCTGAAGGAGATTCAAAAGCAACTTAGTTGGCTTCATATCGGGTGGTCGGTACAAGTGGTTGGCTAATGTAGTCCTGTTCCAGGGCCAGCGAGTTGAAGTTTGTGGACTTTAGAAATCTCAGCAGGCTAGCGAGGATGATTTTCCTCTCCCACATATTGACATCTTTGGTTGGCCAGTCTTGCGGGGCATGCGATGTTATTTTATGGATGGATTCTCTGGTTATGTCAGTTATGATGGCTCAGGGACGGGAGAAGGGCATCTTTCATCCTTCCAGTGGGAATTGCACTATGTTTGTTGTAAGTCATCACCGTTGGGAAATTTGAAAAACATGTGTACATCAGACGACTACTACGTTTTCATGGCTTGTGATGCATAGGGATGTTGAGTGCATGTGGATATGATTGTGAAGTAAAGTGATAAGACGGATCTTTAGGCGACTCACAAGCGCTTTTCCAGGTCGGATGCTTTAGATTGAGGCGAATCCTAAGAAGTGCACTTTTGGAGTGACTTCTGGGAAGCTCTTGGGCTACATGATTAGTGAGGTATTGGGGTGGATCCCAGATGGGTCGGAGCTATCCTTGATGTCTCCCACCCGCGAGGCTAGGGCGAGGTCAGGACAGGCGGAGTTGCAATATATTAGCCGGAGTTTATTGTTAGGCGACGAGATCTTGTGAACTTTATCTTAGGCTTCTAAGGAAGAAACAACCTAAGGTTTGGGATGGTGAGTGGTGCCCGACGACGTTTGAAGCCAGTTAGAGTATTTGCTCCCCTCTGTTTTGGTACCTCCATGCTGGATGAGCCTCTCTTGTTGTTATATTTGTCAGTTTCAGATGTCGCTTTAGGGTGCATGCTAGCCCAGCTTGATGATTCGGCAGGGAGCAAGCTATCTATTATCTGAGTAAGAGGATGTTAGAGTATGAGACGAGGTACATTATGATTGAGCGCTTCTGCTTAGCTTTAGTTTGGGCCACTCGGAGATTGAGACATTACATGACAGAGTATTCCGTGCAGCTTGTTTCTCGTTTAGATCCTTTGAGATATCTGTTTGACAGACCAGTTTTGACGAGCAGACTTATGAGATGGCTTGTACTTTTGACAGAGTTTGATATTCAGTATGTCACTCAAAAGTCTATAAAAGGGAGTGTGTTAGCAGATCACTTGGCCTCACTTCCGGTTACCGATAATAGAGTGATTGATGATGATTTTCCGGATGAGGAGATCGCAGGGTGACTAGTTTGTCTGGTTGGCGCATGTACTTTGATGGTGCAGCTAACCATTCTGGATATGGGATAGGTGTTCTATTGATTTCTCCGCATGGCGATCATATCCCGAGATCAGTTCGTTTGGCCTTTGCGGATCGTTATCCGGCCACGAACAACATTGTTGAGTATGAGGCATGTATCCTTGGGTTAGAGACTGCATTGGAGCTCGGGATTAGAAGGATGGAGGCTATTGGTGGATTAATCAGTGATTAAGGCGGATCGGGGTGATTGGAAGACCCGGGAGTGAAGCCGGTATATCATGCTTACTTGGAGTTACTAGTAGGGAGGTTTGACTTGAGCTACACTCACCTACCTAGGCGCGAATCGGTTCGCGATGCTCCTAGCTACTTTGGCTCCATGATTGGCCATTCACAGGAAGGTGTAATAGTGGCCCCACCTTTAGTTGAGACTAGAAGTGTTCACCTTATTGTTGCTTGAGTGGTCGGGGTTGCGATGATGGTGCCAGTGGTATCATAGTATTTATCGGTTTCTTAGATGTCGGCGCACATATCCACGGCGAAGTGGCCCGGCCCGAGGACAAGAAACTTTGAGGCGGTTAGTGCTTTAGCTTTGTGATACATGGAGAGACACTATAGGCGTATAGCTGATGGTGTGTTATTGTTGATAGCAGATCGAGATTCAGGTGATCGGGCAGCGAGGGTCCATCGGGAGTTTGTGGGCCCCACATGGGAGGACATATGTTGGCTCGTAAGATTATGAGGGCGGCTGTTACACAGTTTGACCATGGAGGCAGTTGTTGTCGGTTGTTGAATGTCTGGTGGCCGGATGCGTGGAGATCCATTTGCGTTCACCATCGAGTTGCATGCATTTGACCTCACCTTGGCCGTTTCGGTCGGGGAATAGATATTTATTTGGAAGATTTACAATAGAAGTCTTCTAGTGGTCGTGAGTTCGATACAGTATTATTGATTATTTCACGAAGTGGTGGAGAGCCACTTCTTATCTGAAGCTAAATGCGGCGAAAGTGACTACCTTTATCCAAATCGCACATTATCTGGAATATGGGGTTCCTCTCATGATTGATATCGGATAGAGTGTGCATTCGGGGTATTACGTAGATATGGCATCCAAAGATCACAAAGTCGTTTCTTGTGTATACATAAAGCCGTGCACAAATTGTAAGAATAGGAGGCCGCGAACAAGAATATTAAGAGGATTCGCGAAGATGATTGAGACTTCTGACCCGGTCCGAGAAGCTTCCTTTCTCGCATTATGGGCGTATCGCACTCCTTCTTTCGATTCCCAGAGCCACACCTCGCCTCTAGTTTATGGCATGGAGGCGCTTGCCCGCTGGAGATGTAGACGGGATCCTCGAGAGTGTTCCCAGAGCGCCAGATTTCGTAGAGGCTGAAAGTGGGTTCGGCCACATTGATCACTTAAAGCCGTTAGATGAGAGGAGATCGAGAGTCGCCGACCATATTCAAAGCTTACCAAAAGGAAGATGGTCCGCTCTTTCAAAAGCCGGTCAAGCCTAGACCACTACAAATGGTGGCGATGGTTTCGAGAGTCCTCAGAGGATTAGTCACTAATTCTAGAGGGAAGTTTAGACCCAACTGGAGCGGACCTTACATTATTAGAGAGTTGACCCCAGAGGGAGCCGCATGGTTGATGGACTTAGATGGAAACCACCCCTCGTGCAGCCAACCAATGTGGATCAACCTAAAAGTTTTACGTTTGAGACCTTGGTCGCAGGATGGGTGGCCATCATTTCGGTTAGCCATATACCTTACCACTTGTTACTCACATTTTTATTTTTTATTTTTTTACCGTTGCTAGCCCATTGAGCCTCACACGCGCATTTTGGCCTATTCTTTCTCTTATAGCCCTGCTTACCTTTTCATACCTGGGATAGGGGCCCTTTGGTGTGTGGATGCCTTTAGCTTTAGGATCTTCTGAAGGCTGGACACATTGACATGTTCTTTATATCGCCTTACCACATTCACTTCCTTATATCCGTTCCATTTCATAGTTTCTATGTTTTCACCACTTTCTTTCTATCCGACTTCTCGCTCTATCTCATTCTCTCTACTTAGATTGGTGATCTATTCATTTTACCGCATGGGGTTTGTCATATGTCATCCCTTCACTCATTCCATCGATATTTATTCGTGAGACTTTTAGTTGAGAGGCTTATGTCATTTCATTAGAGTTGTTTTATTGTACCTTCGTGCTTGGATACATGTTCATTTATTGTAATATTGGTTTGTTTCTCATTGCTCATTCGCCCATGCGCAAAAAAAAAAAAAAAAAAAAAAAAAAAAAAAACCAAAAAAAAAAAAAGACAAAAAAAAAAAAAAAAACAAAGAAAAAAAGAGAAAAGAAAAAAATATATATGAATAAATGCACACGTATATGTATTCAGTATAAGTATTCCTTTGAGTTCGTATGTGGATTTTATGGAGGATCATTGTCTTTAGTGTATGTGGCTACTTATGGAGTTCTGTGATGTGGGTTTTCTTCAGATCCTATATCATGTGTTTACTTTGAGATTTTATTAGTGTATATGAGATGACTCCGATCCTCCTGGGGTGGGCCCCGAGTTAGTGTCATATCTATCATCCAATTGTTATTTTACCTACATGCGTCTTCCCATGCAAGGATTTGGGTAGATTCATCATATCATCATCGCTTTTTTCCATACCATATTTATCTTCGACTTCATACCTCCTCATTTTCACATTTATCACCCTCATATGTTTATCGGGTTTCGAAGTTTGATGCTTCACTCTTACATCCTTTTCATCTTACCTATCTCACCACATGTTACATTCTTTGCATTACATCAGTCATATTAGCACTTCTCCATTGATGTTCTTGTGTCCTCGCTCATGAGACTTCTTATGCATGTGGCATTACACACACGAGGCACTGGGGTTGATTATCGCAAGTGTTTCCGGGTCTAGTTTCCCCTTCATTTCTTTGTGCACTATCACCCTAAGCCTACAATACCGGCCCGTGTCATAAGACCACCCCGAGACCATGGATTTAACGCTTTCGACAAAGATCTACTTTGATAGGTATTTGAGACTTGGCCGATATCCGGACATTATTATGTGGCTTTTTCTAGAGATGCTCAATAGCGTCGGGATCCATTCTAGTCGCTTACTCTAGACTTAATTCCGAGATTGCCTTTGTTACTGGGGATGCAGAGATTTAGACTCCATTCCTCAAGCATAGTGATCAAGCATACTCTATCCGTCAGGATCATTTGATGTGTTTGTTTGTGTAGACAAGATTCTTGTTGAGAGATGTCGGCCATATTTTGATATTATTCGGGGGTTTCATCAGCATCTCTATCGGATGACATACATGTCATACTGTACATTATCCCTTTTATCCACAAGACACGTGAATTTGTTTGTTTGTGCATACAATCGTTATCGGCTGTGGATGAGTCTTGTTATGGACATTTTCGGATTTCATCAGTTTTGATATGCCACACTCGTGGCATATCCTCATCTTTCTCGATCATTCGACGTGGTTGGTTTGTCCAAATGTAGCCTATCGATGATAAGGAGCCATCATTTATGACATTTTCTGACGGCCATGTTTATGTTGGATGTCATATTGGGAAGTATACCTCTAACTCGCCTTTACTTCATCTCTCAACTTAGGTGTTTAGGATCACCCCATATGGATCAAATGTTCACTCCATCCGTGATCACATCCTCGTTTCTCCAGATATCAGCGTCCGCACTTCTCGTCTCCGTACATCCGGCGCCCGCACTTCGCCCCATATGACAGATGTCTCGCACTTCCATCCCCGCATCACATTTATGCTAGCCCACAGATCACACGTCTCGCACTTTGTTTTCTCTCGTGATATCCGGGCGTCTCGGGGACTCGCCTATATGGATCGATGAACTGACTTCACCAGATCACATTTGCTAAATACAAATAGACAGACGCTCGCATTTGCCTTCAGATATCAGTAACCGACATTGTCTCATATGGATCGTATAGTTCGTGACTTCCATCCGTGATCACATTCGCTAGCCTCGTGCAGATCGACGCTCAGACTCTGCTTTCTCGTGATATCAGCGCTCAGACTTCATCTTCTCCTCGCATATCCGGGCGCCCGGGACTTCGCCTATATGGATCAGATAAGTTCAGACTTCATCCGTGATCACATTTTCTAAATTCACAGATCACACGCTCAGACTTTGTTTTCTCTCGTGATATCCGCGCTCAAACTCGCTCTATATGGATCGATAACCAGACTCATCCCAGATCACATCTTGCTAGCGCAGCAGATCGTATCGCCCGCACTCCCTCCTCGCACATCAGGCATCTCGCACTCTCTGTCCCATATGGATCGATAACCGTGACTCATCCCGCATCACATCCGCTAGCCCACAGACGCACGTCTCGACTCCGCTTTCTACGCATAAGACGCCCACTCGCCGTGACATCAGCGGCCCGTACTCCCGCCTATATGGATCACCGCACTCCATCCGCATCACATCGGCTAGCCACAGATCGTGACGCTTAGATCTCCCCGCTCTCAGGCATATACGCCCGCACTCGCTTTATATGGATCAGATGTTCGACTCATCCGCATCACATTTGTTAGCACAACAACCGCACGCCCGTACTCGCCTTCCTCGCGACAGCGCTCGTGACTTCGCCTTCATTGGATCAGATGTTCAGACTCCATCTGTATCACGTTTGCTAGCATCACATTTTAGACGTTCAGACTTCGTCTTCTATAAATAAAGGCGTTCCTGACTTCGCCTCTACCTTCTACATCTTGGATAAGTATGTCTGTGTTTCACGCTTGTATTTTCTCGCTTCGCATCAGACATCTCCATGCCTTCACCATAGTTCAAACTCCTCGCAGAAAGACACTTTGATCACAATGGGTTTATTCTTTATTCGTCGTACTTTCTTCTACTCGCATAGCTTAAGTGAGCCTTTGTCCATGACGTGTTAATTGCTATATAGTGCACATGACCATTCTATCACCCATATGGGCCTACCGCCGATTGCTTATCTGTGTTTTTATATAAGTTTCACTTTGGGAGGACTCTAGAGAGAGCTTGATCTATCGGCTCTGTGTTGTTTCTTTATTCTTTGGCTGGTTCGCTTAGATGTTTTTTTTTTAGAACTCCTTTTAGTTGTTCAGTTTAATCGAGCCGTTCTTGTTTTGTGGACACTTTTAGTCTCTTTATTCTTCGATAGAGTTCATCTCACTTCACTTCACTTTCACACTTTCGCTTTACTGTTGTTTATATTCAAGCACTCACGAACTCTCTATCGAAGAGTGCATATTTGCACTTCAAATTCGTTTAGGATTTTTTCTTTGTGCAGACAATCCCACATTGAAAAATTACAAGGAGAGAGGTGTAGGCCCCACATTTCGAAGCTTCAAGATTTTTTTCCTTCATGAGTAATCCCACACGAACTTACAAGAAAGTGAGTACCTCCCTTTCCCTATGTTGGCCCTTCCCTCGACTAAAAAGAGTAAAAGGAAACCATAAGCCGTCTCCACCAAAAAAAAAGGCCGGCACTTACCTACTCTCGACAAATTTTTTTGTGGAATAAATTAAGGCATTAGTCTATATAATTTAGCCATATTAGTTCCTTAAATTTATTTTCTTATGAGGTTATGGGTCTTCCTACATTGAAATGTAGATCCTAAGTTGTCTCAAAGTTTAAAAGTTTCGAAGGCCTTGAGGAAATTCCTACGGGGGCAATTTTGGGAGACGATCCTAGCTTTGGAGGCAATTTCAAATTCTTAAGAGGTGTTCCTATTCGGGAATTATCCGTCTACTGTATGTTTTTCTTGGACTTTCTTTATTCTTCTTTTATATAGTTAATTTTATTTATTTTTAATTGTCTTTTATATATATTAGCCATTTAATTTATAGTCTTATTATTTTATTCTCCCTTGTAATTATATTGTTGCTTTTTGTTTATTTAGAAATTGGTTTTGTTGTTTTTTTTTTTATTTTGCTTGTTTTCCTTTAACATATGTACTATCACCACCCTTAATTTAATAAATCCTAATTTTTTTTTTTTCGAATTTCCATTTCTCAATTTTAAGTATCCAAATTTCAAATTTCTCATTTTCTAAAATTCAAATTTTCAATTTTAAAAGTCAAGTCCTCTAAATCTCAAATTTCAAATTTCAAATTTTCAATGATTCAATTTCAAAATTGCAAATTCCTATTTCAAAATCTGCCATAATTTCAAAATTCAAGTTTCCACAATTTCCACCTAATTTCAAATTCTACAGTACCATAATTTCAAAATCTGGCGATCAATTTCAAAATTCCAAATCTCAATTTCAAGATTCAATTGTCTTAGTCTTAAATTTTTGAAAATTCATACTTAAATTTCAAGTCCTAAAAATCTAAAATTTCAAATTTCCAATTTCAAACTTCCAATTTTCAAAACTTCACTTCAAACCTAAGCCAAAATCTCAAACACACGGTTAATTCTACAAATTCCACAAAATGAATCTTGGGAGTTAATTTTGCGTAATATATAAATTCGCCATGCCCGACATTCCATTTTAGTAAAATAATTGACATACGCATTTATAACCACTCTAATCAACATAATACTTGTAATTGTTATCAAGACTAACATCAAGCTTCCCAATCGATAAATACTTATAATACGCCGTCTGTGCACATTTTTCATACGACTTTACTGACATTTATTTATATACGTATCAGACGCTTTCTTATATCATATCATTATCTTGTGATTCATTACTGATTACCAAACCCATATTTTCTTAGTCTGTTTTAGCAGAGACCGACTTTAGGGCTTCAGAGGTGCCACGCTCCATCGTACCTTCCCGACAAGAACCCGACCCCTGACCTAGACTCCTGGCTTTCCTGCACCCGCCTTTCTTATCACGAGTCACACATTTGTGTTTTTCTTCTTATTTCATTTCCTTTAAAATAAAAACAAAAATAAGTGGCGACTCCAAACCGTTTTCTAAAATGGTTTTTTTAAATAAAAAAAACGAGTCTCGCCTTTTTAGTGAGAAACGCATAATAGCCAAAAATGCGGGGTCCACAGTTACCTTATAAAATAAAACAACATTAATAAAAGCTACATAATAAAATTACAATAACCAAATGATAAAAATACAATATAAAAACTAATACGATGGTATATCACATTCATAATTTTCACCGTCATATTCATTAAAATTACTAAAATTACCTCGTTGGGATTTACGAGTCATTTTTTCAATAATCTCTATTTTTCACCTTGAAATACTCATACTCAAATGGATCAGATATGGAATAATGTATTTCATGGTATTATTGGGATAAACAAGTACTTCATAATATTATCTCAGCATGCATAATATGATTATAGAAGATGAAGTTGAAACTTATGAGAGCATTGTTGATTTTAATGTGATGTTTATTCCGAAAGTTGATATGATAGTAAATAAAATATAACGATTTCAACAGTTCCTTGCTCGCCATAAACAAATTAAAGATAAAGAAATTCATTATGCACTTCGAAATACATTAATTAAGCATTTATGAGAAATTTATAGCAATAATGTTTCTTATAGCTCAAATGTATTAGTTTAAGTAAACGATATGCAAAACATCTTATGATGTAATCTCTATATTCTTTTTTATTTTCAATTTGAAGTTGTATTCTTATTTCTAATAAATTATTGAATTAGTTAATTAAAATCTTATAACTTGTATTTACAATATAAATAAAAATGTATTATATCGTTACCAAAAAAATAATTTTAATTATTTAAATTTATTAAATTCATTTTACTGTATATGGAAAATAATTCAAAATTAATAAAATAATAAATAACAAAAATAAATATATCTTAAAAATAAATTCTGTTATAAAAATATTATTAAAATAATTATTTTATTATTATAAAAATAAAATAATGAAAGAATGGTAGTGTAATATTAAAATAATATAATAATATTAGTTACTATTCACATCTCCAAATTTGGAAATGAAAATGGAGTATGGTTAAAGTGCATTTTTTGTCACAAAATCTCTAAATATGAAGATGGAGTCAAAAATATAGAATGATGGGAGATGCTCTAATACATAAAATGAAAATAAGCGTTTTTGTTCAAAAGGATTATTTTTCAAGAAATAACACGGGATATGTTAGATTAAGAAAATTGCATTATTTGATATCTTTTAACGGCTTTTTTTTTTTTTACTTACTTCTATCACTTATTCACTTTTAACGTTATAGTACTCTGTTTTTATAAAGATTAGATTTCGATTTTCCTGTACACCCGTATCACTTTTTTACCATTTGAACCAGAGCCGCTAAAATTTACTCTTAGAAAGAAAAGGAAGAACCCTCTCGTCCATTATTCCTCTTTGGGTTTCATGTAAAGTTAAGGCGGTATCATTATTAAAGAAGTTTTATTAAATATCAAATAATTTTTTTGGATGGGTCATAACATAATTTTTATAGGGGTTCATATCAAATGTAAGTGAACCTTTCAACATGTTGATGAGATAGTTGAGAGTATTTTCTAACTTAATTAGTGGTCTCGAGTTCGAATTTTGAGAATGTATTGTGTTATGTGGTAGAGTTTTATCGTCTTTGTGGTCCTTTCCAGCTCATATGGGGATTAATCTTGGTGTAGTATGATTTAATGACGTCTTCCGTGTATGTTTAAGCCACTCATGACTAAAACAAGGGAAAATATGCACAAAAAAAAAAAAAAAAAACCCTAATGTTGTATCCGATATCTCACTTATACCTAAAACTTTTTTTTGTTTAAAGAGGCCCCTTCATTTTACTCTTGCAATCCAAATTAGTCCATATCGTGACTCAAATCGTTAAAATGATCAAACGATGTCAAAATGATTGTTAAGTACTGATGTGACATCCACGTGACGTGTAGGACCCACTCTCCTCTCTCTTCCCTCTACTCTTTTCTCTCTCATTAGTGGTTGGACCCCAACTCTCAGCCAACAATCTCAGCCTACCCACCCAGCCAATAGCCCTAACCCGCCCACTCACCCAGCACCTATCAAAACCATTTTTTTTATTTCATTGTTTTAACTCTTCATTTTTCATTAAACTTTATTTTAGTTTTTAAAATATAATAAATAAAATTCAAATTTTATTTTTTTAAAATATAAATAAATTAATCATTATTTTAAATATACTAAATTTTTTTTTATTTATAAAATATACTAAATAAAAATTCAAATTTTATTTTTTAAATATAAATAAACTATTCATTATTTTAATTTATGTATGAATGATTCCATTAAATAAATTAGATTTTAATAAAAGGAGCTAATATCTTAAATATAAATGTATATTTTTATAATAATTAATATTATAATAAATAAATAAATATTAACATTTTAAGTTATAAATTTGATTTTGCAAACTGGTTCACAGATATTTATCACAATTTTTATTAACTTAATAAATTAAATTATATTAATTTTTAAATAAAAATATTAAATATATAATATAAATATTAAAACTCATCCATTTGAAATAATATTTATATTAATATATTATTTCAAACTCATCCATTTGAATTTTTATTTAGTAAATTTAAAAATTAAATGAATTTTGAAAATAATTTATTTAAAAATTAAGATAACCAAATAATTTCTTTATATTTTAAAAAAGAAAATTTGAATTTTTATTCAAGAGATTTTAAAATTAAAATAGAATTTTTTAATAGATTTAAAATAATGATAATTTATTTATATT
The DNA here is from genome assembly GCA_016808115.1 of Tetrastigma voinierianum. Lineage (NCBI taxonomy): Eukaryota > Viridiplantae > Streptophyta > Magnoliopsida > Vitales > Vitaceae > Tetrastigma > Tetrastigma voinierianum. The sequence continues at coordinate 228,437 of JAEQBH010000775.1, forward strand.
TATTTTTTTTTTAATAAAATTTAAAAACTAAAATAAAATTCAATAAAAAAAATTAAGAGTTTAAAAAAAAAAAGCACCAAGAAAAAGAAAAATAAGGCGGGTGTTGGGGTGGGGTGGCCGGGTTGGGTCCAAGCGAGGAGAGACGAGAGGGTTATATAGTAAATAGCCTCATACGCCACGCGACGCCACGAAATGGCTTAACGATCATTTTAACACTGTTTAACAATTTTAATGGTTTTAATCACGATAAGGATTAATTTAGACTAAAAGAGTAAAACGTAGAAACCTTTTTAGATAAAAAAAAAGTTTTATATATAAATAATATATCGGATACAATACTAAGATTTTTTTTACACGTTTTCCCCTAAAAGAAATGTAAGTGAGATAGGGATATAAACAAATGCAATGTCAAAAGTCAAAAATAGAAGAAAGGGACAATGTGGGGGATATGATTTCTTAATGGTGATTTGTATATAGGTGGAACAAGATGGGAATGTTGATAAAGGCTTGAAAATGAAGTAGGGATGATAAAAGGAAAAAAAAAAAAAAAAGACCTTTTACTTTGTTTTGTTTTATGCTTCTATGACCGACTATATAAACATTATACTTCCCTTTCACAACTCAAAATTTTCATTTCCTTTTATATATATATATTAGAAGACGAAAGAGATAGGTTGAAGTTAATGGGGGAACGATAAATGACAATAGGCTAACCTGTCACCTCTAATGTCACCCAGCCAAAAAGTCACAATCACAGGAATAGTGAACTAGTCCATCGTGCTTAAGCTAATATGTTGGCCTGATAAAATTTGACATGATTCGTTAATACGATATGAATCTGACATAATTTTTACGGGTTTAGGATAAGATAATTATGTTTTGGTTAAATTTGTGTTGACTCGTATAATCTATTTAATAAACGGGTTATATTCATATCAATCCAAAAAACACGATTTTGACACGTTTAATTGTTATGTTAATTAATATTTAATATAGATTAACTCATTATGTATATTATTTGTAGTAAATATTGATAAATTAATTGTAATTTATATTATTTTAAATTACCAAATAAATAACCGGGTTACACATGTTGTATCGTGTTACATGATTAATAATCGGCCAGATTTAAATTTATTATTTTCGAATAAATTATTATTCAGACGTTGTTTCTGAATAAAAGAAATATAATAGAAAAATTATTATTTATACAATCTAAACACAACCTGCGAACACCAATTGTCACCCCACTACGTGAGAGGCCCAACGTCTTAAAAGCCGCAGCATGTAGTGATCGAGGCCCCATTCAACCCGATAGTGGGACAATTCAACAATTAAAAAAAGAATAGTAAAGTAAAAGTCCTCGTCAAAAGTACTAGAAAGTGCATTAGATAGCTGCCATGTGATTTTCGAATCTCATACCTAAACATACAAAATATAAGCACGCGCGCCGCAGAATTAAAGTCATTTCCAAATCGAATTTAATTCGCAAGATCAAACTTCTAATTTGAAAAGTAATAGATCTACGCTCTCTGGATAGCCCATATAATCAAAGTGAAAAACGTAGAATGGAAATAATGCAAAAATTAATTGATTTAAGAAAGTCATGGGGATTTCCTGTGAATAAACGAATAACATTAAGGCTCAAGTCGATAAACTCGAATAAGATTCGCAACCGTAACGCTAAATCATTGGCGTAAACATCGGATTTCATCACATAACAAAGATTGCTCAAAAGTTGATAAAAACTCGAACATAACTTACAACTAGAATACTATAATCGCTAGAGAAAATATTGGATTTCACTACGAATGAATGAAATAACACTACTGAAAATTTTCCATAAACTTAGCCTACTGCGACTGTAATCGCCGAAAACTGGGCAAAAACTCTGATGAAAAACTATGATTCGCTTATCTAAGATCGAATATCTTGATTCCGGCTGAATTGTCGATCATCGTTATCCTTGTTTAATCCTCCTGCTTTTATAGACATGGACGACTTGCTGCCCAAGTCTCCATTTCTACTTATACGAAAGAATCGTCCATATCTTCCATTAAAAGAACTTATTCCTCGCTAATCCCGCCACGCCTCAGATTCTGTATAGGTTTTATTCTCAAGAATTCCCTCTTCTACGCCCATTATATTACTCTTGTTCCTCAAGAATATCATCACATTACAAACTCATTCCACACTTATATTTGATAAAAGCTTCGTTTGGCTTTCAAGAATTTTAAAATTTTCATAACAATTTCTGACTTTTCTATTAAGCCAGACAAACTGATCCACTCATTTCTTTCGATTTTTTATTCATAGGTTTTGGCTTAGGCTTTATCCATTACTGGATCAAACCAAAATTTCAATTTAAGTGCAAACAAATAAAAAAATATTAAACTAAAGTGCATCATAATTTTATTGGCTAAAACTAGGCCATATCCCCTAATTTAAAAAATTAGAACAGATGACCTAAAACCAAGATCTAGAGTAAAATATTTGATAGAAGGTTTACCAAGCTTTAGGTATAACCTCAGTAAATCTTAGATACAAGATCGTACCTAACTCAAATTATAATACCTAAAATTTACTAACGTCATACTTAAGAATTGATAGACCCTTTATAAAATATTTTTCCTCTTTATTAAATATTTTTAAACTTGACTGACTAGGCCTAAAATTATAAACTGAAATGGGAAACCCATAATATAGTTTTCCCATTTTATTATTGTAATAATAATATTAAGCTTTTTAATTATACATTTCTTTATTTATGCTTGTGTTTGAAAATATCATATAAAACATATCTGGAAGCATCATTGTATATACCTGATTTCAAAGGTTTAATAAACTGAATTGACAGTCTGATTTAATTTAGACCTTTCAATAAAGATGTGAGAAAATGGAACCCAAATAAAAGGCTTAAACTTGTTACAACGAAACTTATTACCTCTTTACAGTAAAAAGGATTATCTAAATGTGTAACAAGTCAAGCTACTCGAATAACTTATCGAGCCAAGTTCTAATATCACAACTTATTCATTATTTTTTTCTTAAAAGATTATTTTAAGACATCACCCAATAAAGAAAAGGATGAATCATCTTGCCTATTATTCCCTTAAGTTATTTTGGCTCCATTTAAGACAACTTGCTTTTGGGGTTTCACATAAAGTCAAGGCAGTATCAGTATTATAAAAGTTTTATTAAATACCAAATAGATTTTTTGATGGGTTAGTAAACATCGAACGTGTTAGTGAAATGATTTGGGTATCTCTTACCATTCAGTGGTCTTGAGTTCAAGTTTTAGAAATATAACTATGTTATGTGATAGAGTTTTATCATCTTTGTGATCATTCTCGACTCGTATAAGAATTAGTTTATATATAATATGACTTAAAGATATTTTTCATGTGTCCATAAACCTATTCAAGACTCTAACAAAAAAATTATAAGTGAGATAACGGGACTATATGGGGGATATTATTTCTTGATGGTGATTTGAATATAGGTGGAACAAGATGGGTATGTTGATAAAGGCTTGAAAATGAAGTATGTAAACATTATATTTCCTTTTCACGACTCAAAATTTTTATTTCCTTATAAGTTATAAGACGAAAGAGATAGGTTGAAATTAATAGGGAATGATAAGTAATACTTGGCTAATCCATCACCTCTAATGTCACCCCCAAAAAAGTCGCAATCAAAAGAATAGTAAAGTAACCCATTATACTTAGCTCATATAATAAAACGTTCAATATTTTAAAAAGACAAAAAATAAAAAAGAAAAGAGTCCCGGATTCGAGTTCTAATAAGAATAATTTACTATATTTTAAATTATAATTAAATGTTTAGCTATCAAAAAATAAAAGTAAAAGTTCCCATCAAAATTATTGGAAAGTGAATTAGATAGAAAAATAATAAATTAAAGTGTATCATAATTTTATTAGTGGCCATATCACCTAATTTAAAAAATTAGGATAGAAGACCTGAAACCAAGAACTGGAGTAAAATATTTGTTAAAAGGGCTATCAAGCCTTAGGTAAGATTTCAATAAATCTTAGATACAAGATCATATACCCAACACATATTATAATACTTAAGATTCACTAAGGTTGTATTATACATTTATTTATTTATGCTTGTATTGGAAAATGTCATATAAAACATTATCTAACTGCTGATGTAAATAAGCTCAACTCAGCTCAACTCACCTAGTACTCGAATTCGATTCAAATTTGAAAATTACTATTTATTAACCTTGTAATTGATTTAAGTTTTATAAAATTAAGTGCGAACATAAGAAAAAAAAAAAAAAAACTCAATCAAGTTCATCATTCGACTTTTAAAAAAAAAAACGCTTTTTAAATCAAGCTTGACTTTGTATCAACTTGAAAATCACGGTTACGTTGGATACCAATAAAGGCTCTTTTAGGGACATTTTTTAAAGTTAAAAAAATCACAATATTTGGATCATTCGGGCCGGCCACAACCATCATCACAGCAGCTAGAGAGTTCAATGAGTTTTAAGGATCCACTGCTTACCCCAGATAGAGGAAGAAGAAGAAGAAGATGCCATGCCATGTTCTTCATACTATTTACTTACTTCACATAATAGGGGAAATTATTTTTCTAAGCGCATCATATCCATTAGTACGTACACCAACACTAAGCTGGCAAATGAAATCTCTCACTAATATCACTAGCACCAGCAGCATGCAATACACGACGACCTTTTTAGACTTCTCACTGACTAGGAGGAGACCTGTCTCTCACTGCTTCCCTTGTTGGGTAATCGTCTTCTGGGCTTCGGCTCGGGAGCCTCCCCGGACTTTCACCACCACCACCACCACCCCTGATCGGGCTCTGGCTGCGGCTCCTTGAACCGTTGTAGGGCGGAGGAGAACCAGAGTTCGACCTCCCCCTTTCAGGTTCAGGTGTGTATGACCTCCGACGCCCACCTTCAGGTGTGTATGATCTTTCCCGGCTGTATCTTCTATCTTGCGGAGAAATTGACCTGGCACAAGCAAAACATGGCAGCTGTGAGACAGAAATGTATTAGGCCTGTTTGGTTCATGTTTTTGAAAACTGTTCTTACAACAGTTTTTAAAAACACGAAAAAAAATATTCTCTTTTGTTCTTATTGTGTTTTTTTTCTGAAAAGTGAAAACTAAACATGTTTTCCCTGTTTTTCTTGCTCTCCTGATTTTTGAGAACAGAAACAGTTTTAAAAACAGTAAAGAAACAGGCCCATAAAATTTATAAACAGTGTCTCAATAAAACATTTGAGCATGAACCAAAAGCCTAAAAAACCAAGGCTTATTCATTTGTGTGTGGTACCATGTTGCCCTAGCTAGTGGTCATTTCTATTCTTTTTTTTTTTTTTTTTGGGATAACGTGGACCAAGCCAGCTTGGACGCACCTCAACGAATTCCACAAGGCACAAGGCCACCAACCATCCAATGCCCCCAAAAGGACTCGAACCTGTAACCTCTGGATACCCAACCCCTAACCTAAGCTTTACGTCATGTGAGGGGTCGGGTATGGTCATTTATAAATGAATTGAATTGAATTCACACCAAAACCATTTCCATGAGAATCAAAATTTGTTTATAAATGCTGGTTTTGATCAGATCACAAAGGAGAACATTGGATCTGTCCTCATTTTTCAGTATGGTTCAATAAAAGCCCAATTGCCCATTCAGCAATAGTTTTGGTTTTTGGCCTTAAAAGTGTTTATATAAAGATGCTAGGCGTTTGCCTGTAAATACTATCAAAGATCTGCTGAAGAATCATTTTTAGTATTGGAGAATTACTTAAGGCATGTTCCATTCCTGTTTCTGAAAACTATTTTTGAGAACAGTTTTTCAAAACAGAGTACACCATTTTGCTGTTTTTCTGAAAACTGTTTTTATTTTCTAAATTTAGTCTTTTCTATGTTCTCCATGTTTTTCAAAACAAAAAAACATTGAGAATCAAACATATTCTCATGTTCTCCTTGTTTTTGAGAACAAAAAACAGTTTTCAAAAACTATAACCAAACAAGTCCTCTTAGTGTTTTATGAAATAAGGCTGTATACGTGTTCCTCCTAACAAGACTTCTAAAAGAGCAATTTCATTAAAAATACTTTTTGAGTAAAATCACTGTCAAAAGGAATCTTAATATATACCTTGAGTACTGTCGCCTCTTAGGTGAAGGGGAATAATAATCACGGCCACGTGATGGAGATCTTGCATGCCGTGGTGGTGGGGATCGAGAATAACGAGGGGGAGACCTTCTTCGATCATAAAATCGGCCCCTGCAATGAATAGTATGAATAACAAAAGAGAGCATGGTCAAAGGCTGTAAAGGGGAAAGGTTCGTGATGCTTCCACTCAATCAAAAGATAATTATTATCCTCCTATTTTGACATGACTAGGAAGGGCATCAACCCCATTTAATACAGTTGAATGTATATTTTAAAGCATGATGAGCATTACCTATACACTGTATATGAATTCATCAAATTACAACATATAAAATATCTATTTTGGTAATTGATCAGCAGCATTTGCTTCATAGGAAGTATTGAATCCATCCGACACCAACAGTGATATTGTAAATCAATGCCAACGAATAAATTGCTAGACATCAAACAAACTCGTTCTGTATCCACTGAACATGCTGCACTTGTATGATTCAATCAGATGGCATATTTTTTAAATCTAACTTATGGCAATGCTATCTGTATTTACCTAGCTTTGCTCTACCAAATCTCCCAACTTAGAATAAGGAGAACTAAGTGAAAATAATTATCATGGGGATACAAAGAATCCTAGGTAAAAAAGAATTGCACTTTCCTAAGCTGTGGTTAAACCAATCATGCTGAGTTCATAGAAACTCCAAATGTTCTCCCAGTACTACCCTTATAGAAATTGCTGGACACTATAAAATAGCAATACAAAATTAAAATGCACCCTGAGAAACAATTAAAGCAAGAAAAATGATATTCCAAGGGCTCCAAGCATCCCCAAAAGAATGAACCAGGAATGCACAAAGAAAATTATACCAATTAATTTCATCTAGCCATAAACATTTAGCAAAAGTAAAGCTTAAGGAAGATAATGATAATTAACATCAACTCATGGCAACACCTGGCAAATGAAACATGAAACTTTACCTTCCACGCTCTCTTTGCCTCATATCAGAAGGCTTCTTTCTATTCTCCTCCGCAAAAACAACCGTCAACTCCCGACCATGAAGAATCTGACCATCCATTTGATATTTAGCTTCTGCAGCATCATCAGGGTCTACATATTGGACAAAACCAAAGCCCCTCGGTTCCCTGGAGAAAGATAGAAGGAAAGCAAACCAGTTACAATGAGGCTACATCAGAAGATAAGAGCGACAATTAAGCCTTCATAAACCGTTTGCTAATAAATTTGTCAAAGTACCCCCCAGTAATATGGAAGGCCATGATAAGCACAAAAACCAAGCACTTGGCTGCTGACCTTGCAAGTGTCAGTTTTAAGATGACTTGAAATTCTTCAAGACTTGAACATCTTCACAATGTATTCAAACCCAACTTCCTTGAAATCTTCACTACCACTAACATCATCTTCACAGAACTCTAATTACTTGATTGATGTCTTCAATACTTTAATTTCACTGTTAAATTTCAACAACTTAATGATAAAGAAGCACCCAACTTATGATAATAGAAGAGTAGACCATGAAGAGAAGGACGGCAAACATTCAGCCTGTTTTGTCAAGTTTCAAAAACTGAATTCTTCAAATTGTGAGAATTTCTCCAGCGTTGAGGAGGGAAAAAACAGTGGAAACTTCAACAGGTTTTCATTTTTTTCTATTCTTTGTTCTTAAGCAAAGTGGTGGGAAGTGGAACAAAAAAAAGGTTAAACGTTATGATGCTTTGTCAAATGAACAACTTAAAAAGAAAATTTCCAAAAAATTCATGAAGGATTCCCCACATCAATTATCATTTTTCATTTACAAAGAGGGGGAAAAGAACATAATCAAATAGGTGGTTAATTCTCTGAAATGCGCTGCGAACTCAATGAACTATGAAATTCAATTTAAAATGACAAAATAGTAAACCAAAATAAGGGTCCTGTGGAAAAAGTCATGTCAGGTATTCATAGTTGGCTCGCATGTGCTCACCCAGTATAATAATCCCTAGGCAAGTAAATGTCCTTAAGAGGACCAAACTGCCCAAATGGCCTTCGAAGGTCTTCACCCCTGCATAACACCAGTTAAATTTTTGTCAGACATACTACAATTGATCAATAAACTTAATGAAGTAACTGGACCACAATCACACTACATCAAGAGAGCTGTAAAGCAGCCATATTACAAGAGATGGAATCTCTTTTCAAAATATTGTCTATGAATGCAGCTCATCACCAGTAACCTCTTGGAAGGTTCTGGTCTTACGAGTTACCCAAATGCAAACAACAATCATACTTTGAAATTATGTCAGAAAATTGAAATAGATAAAACCCAAAAAAGAAAGAAAAAAAGCAAAAAAAAAATGTTGAAATAGAAAATTCTAATCAAACTTAAGGACATCAAACAATAGTAAATAACAATATAATAACATCAAATGATAATCAGAAACAAAACTTTGGGAAAAAAATTAAGAAGGCCAAAGAGACTAACCTGCAGTCGTGACGAAGGTTACGGACTAGAAGACTAGTCGGGAGGTCTCTAGCACTACCACGACCCCCATAACGACCTCTAGGGCTAGGGCTCCGCCCCCTTCTGCCATAGCCCCTTGGTGGCGAGGGACTGTAACTCCTTCCCCTCATTTCGACTCACTTAACTCCTGTCAAAACAGAGTAACAACAATCAGATCAAATATATCCCACAAAAAAAACGTGCTAATTTGAAAGAGTTTCACCGTCTCGACCCAAAATTCCCAACTAAGATGCAAAATAACATGAACAATCACAACTTAATTTTAGTAACATAATACATTAATAAGCCTCACAGCAAAAGATTTTAACAACAACCTTTCTAGACCAAAGAAAAACCAATATCGAAAAAATCAAACTAAACCGCAATTAAGATACTAATTTTCGAGTTCTTCCAAGAATCGCATCTCCTAACTGACTAACACAAAACTACTTCAAGAAATCACACCTATTGTAACCTTTCTAGACCAAAGAAAAACCTAAATCGAAAAAATCAAACTCTACCGCAATTAAGATACTAATTTTCGAGTTCTTCCCAAGAATCGCATCTCCTAACTGACCAACACAAAACTACTTCATGAAATCACACCTATTGTAACCTTTCTAGACCAAAGAAAAACCTAAATCGAAAAAATCAAACTATACCGAAATCAAGATACTAATTTTCGAGTTCTTCCCCAGAATCGCATCTCCTAACTGACCAACACAAAACTACTTCAAGAAATCACACCTAATGAACGATTAATAGAAAAATATCCCAAAAAAAAAGAAAGAAGAAGCCCTAACTGGATCGATATCCGTATCGAGAGAAAGAGAAAAACCTGGAGAGCGAACCGGCGCCTACAGTGGGTGTGTTTTCGAAGCGAAGTTTCGCCGGAGACGGAGAGATTACGATCAACGTCGGTGACGAAAGAGTTAGGGTTGGGGCTCGGGGGGAGAGGACAAACGCATATATAGAGAGTGGGAGAGGGTCGTACTCTTAGGGTTACTATAGTCGGTAAATTCATTCGCACGTGTTGCACGTGCGTGCTATTACCTTTATTCAGGTTTGATTATTTTCTTTTTTTGTCCGATCATACGAACCCGACATATAAAAAAAAAAAAAATGTATTTATATCATATTACACCTAAATTAATTTTTATTTAAGTTGAAATGGACCTCAAGAATAATAAAGCTCTACTATAAAATATTACTGCATTTCCAAAACATTGCGATGAAGGATTTGTTCGATCCGTGTTTTTTAAAACCTTAAGAATAGTTTTTTGGAAACATAAAAAATAAAACTTTGGTGTTCTTTGAAAATTATTTTTATTTTTTAAATTTATCGTTTTTTATGTTTTCTATATTTTTCAAAATAAAAATAAAAAAAATATCTAAGAGTTAAACTTGTTCCTTATTTTCCTCATATTGAGAACAAAAAATATTTTTAAATATCATAGCCAAACAAGCCCTTAGATTTGCAAATTTCTGATCGTTTAAGGGTTTTTTTTTATCTAAATATTTATTTTATATATATATATATATACTGCGTCATATTCAAGCTATGCATTCCTGCAGATCCGCTTTCACTCCCAAATGTGCCCTGACTCAAGTCCACATCCTCGCCCGCATCTAGAGCAACTCCAACCCAGCTTGGTATCCAGCACACATATTCAGAATCGCCAAAACGACACCCAATCACCAAAAACCACGCTCCAAATGTAGACAAGATACCCGGAGCGCAAATGTCATCCGTGATTTTGATGCCATTACATTCGGGGCTAACTTGAGAGAGATGCGGCGATTGCAAAATACCACTACGGGCCTCTCAAGATCTCAACAAATTATCTCAACAACTATATTCTATTTCAAAATCTATAAAATACAGCATTCAAAGTTTAAAAGAATATAACCCTAACTCCTTGTCATTGTGCGTAAAGGAGGAAGAGAAGAAAGAAGGAGGATAAGAGCAAGGTTAAATAAGGAAGAAGATGCTAAGCAGTACGGTAAAAATCTAGTTACAGATCCGTTCAGTGAGAGGGTAGGGAGGAGGAAGACAGAACGGCGTATATGAAAACGCACTGTTTTTGCGGCGATGAAGTTAATCGCTTTTGCATCACAAGGTCAGTTTCTTTATTAAATTCAATGCTTTATTTTTAAATTAAGAATTGCTCATTCTTATAAATCGTAATTTAAATGTTTGATTTAAAATGTTTGATTCAAACGGATAAAATTGCTAATTTTTTAATTTATTATACCTATTTTTGATATATTCATTTATATACTTCATAAATTGCTCATTTTTAAATTGGATTATAATTTTTTTTAATTAATAAATTACTCATTCTTTAAATTGAAATTTGATTTTTTAAATTTAAATTGATAAATTTATAATTTTTTAATTAATAAATTGCCATTCTTTAAATTAATTAGAAATTTTATAATCAAGGGGGATTTATTTCAGATACTTTATAAATTGCTCATTCTTTAAATTGATTAGATTTTTTTTTTTTTTTTTGTAGATGGATTTACAATATGACTGGTTCTTTAACTGATTTGCTTATAAACGACACCGATTTATATGATGATACTATTCGTAAATCCACAAAGACGGGGCTACAAGACAAATGAAGTGCTCGCTCCAAGATCGAGAAAATCGCAAAGGACAAAGAACTTCCTCAGTAGGCGAAGATAAATTACCCATACCGCGCTAATACGAGCAAATATGCAATTACTGGGAATGAACAACAAGGTGGTGCATCTTTGTTAATATCGCAGAATACTTAAAACTTCATGGAGGCAATCATGAAGAGCCGCTCTCAATCTTCTATTAAAGTCGTCTGACCGATATAAATGCAATGGGTAAAGAAATTTGCCTGCCATAGTCAAATTGAAAGACTCGGCAAAGTGGACACACTCCAGCAAAATAACGTAGCATATAAACTTTAATTTAGACACTAGTATGATTTGATATTCAACTATTAAATGCATCAATTTCATGTTTTTCAAGCCGGATTACAAAAAGAAATGTTCATAAGATATTTCGAAAACCATTTCAATACGAAGACGCTTAATATATCAGAATATATTGAAAATGGGCCAAATGGATGGTAATCCCCAACCGATAATGAGGCAAAAACCATTCAATTAATCCCATTGAATCAGCTAGCATTTGAATCGCCTTTATTGGCTATATTGGGGATGTGTTTCGAACCTCGTCCTCCCACGACTAGATAGGTCATGTTGGCGTAAAACTTAAACTCTTAAAAATAAGAAAACAAACCTAATCTTTAATATCGGCTGGAATCGTCACCATTGGAATGAAGAATGGAAGTGGAGCAATAAAGTTAAGCGACACAGCAAAATTTATGCTCAACGGGAGATAGCATTGGGTGACATGATGTGATTATAAATTGAAGAGAGAAAGGCAGTGCAAGAAATTGATGCGAAAATGAATGAAAATCTTAGGCTGATATAAAACTTGGACTCTTTGCAAGCAAATTGGAATATTACCTGAAGATAGAGTTATGAAAGCGAGGTTTATTTTTAGTTTGTTTTTTATTATGTTGCTATTATTTTTTAATTTGTAGTCATTATTGTGTATTGCGATTGGAATTGAAATATAACTTGAGTGAAATTGGAATTGAAAATACAACATGAAATTGGAATTGAAATTAAAATACCTTATGAGTGAAATTGGGAATTAAAATGAAACGTGAAATTAAATTGGAATTTAAAATACAACATAATTAGTATTGAATTGAAAATACAACTTCAACTTGAAATTGATGAGGTTATTCATCATATATCAGTTGCACAGATGCTCGATAAGATCATTTGTAATTAAAAATGGGTAACAACGCTCCACAGTCACGATAATGAGTTTGCATAAATGCTAATTACGGGTGTATGCGCCAAAAGCCTGCAAAGCGGATTCTCATTTGTCAAGTCGTTGTTAAATATCTTCTTGTCGTAGTGATATGTTGTATTAATATGCACAACATTAATATGCAGTAATTTCTTCGTCAGCATGCTGGTCTTTGTAGCGATTCTGTACGAAACTGCGAAGTACTTACTGAAATCTCTTTCTCATTTTTCTTGCCCGACTCTTGTATAACTGGCAAAATGTTTTTTAACTGACGTAGACGAATTGTTTTTTACAAATGTTCGACCGAGTTTGGATATTCATCAACTAAATAATATCTATTCTATATTCTTGACCATTAAATTATAGTTGACCTGGAGGGCTTGTGACCGTTGCTAATAATGTAAAATAGGGACCTATCTAGAACATTTATCATGGTAATGCAGACCGGGTAGACCAAAAGTACATGTCATATCCAATGATCTTGGAATGCGAACTAAAATGATTGTTGGTTCGTAGCGGTAATGAGTGGAGCATACGCTATGCGTGGTAGGGCCAGTTTTAAAAAGCCGTGCATGAAATCAATCTTACATAACATGCCGGGAAAGCCACGTTGTTCCCAGTTTGCAATCGAAGCCTGTGTCGATATTGTTTGGTGGCCTCAATTAATGGTGCAAACATTTTCATCTTTCACTTCCCTTGAGAAGCCTTCTCATACTCTCTATGGCGGTGCTTTCTCCAGATCAGTATTATCACAGAATAAACGCAGTGTTCATTAATGAAAGTGCGGTATTATCTTTTGAAGGGATAATGACAAGGGAACTCCAACGGCATCTTCCATTCTTTGGATGAAATATGGATGTGTGGCTTCATTGACCTCATTTACAATTCGAAAGAAAAAGAGGGCTGACTTCGTTCGGAACCTCAACGAAAAACATGTACACAAGGGACATGAAATAGTCGATGGGGTCTTTGTGACCTTGACACCATCACGATTAACTTAAATACATGTGGCACAGGCGGAACCACAATGCCTTCTTATCAGACCACATTCATGCCCGGCCGCCCAGTTCTGACATACAACATATCGGTGTATGATTATCTTCTTCTTCAATGGTAGTGATCTCTCCTAAAATATTAGGAAGTAGTTCATATTACTTGATGTGCGAAAATATGAAAGATAATAGTCAAAGAGAGGAGATATTGGAAGCGAAAGAGATATGAATGAATAGATTGAAAAGCTTTCAGAAAAATTATCATGTTATGGAGGCGAATTATAATTTTAAAAATTTTTATTTTAATGGGTTAAATTTTCAAATTTGATTTCAACGTTGAAATTTGAAATTTAATTTGGTTAAATTTGAAATTTAGTGTTCACTATATACAAATATATCGGATTTAAATTAAATCGTTATGAAAAATATACCCGATTAAAATCTAACGATTAAGTTTAAGTGTTTTAATAAAAAAAAACATTTAAATTATTAAATATTTTATTTTAAACTCTCATTGGAGAAAAAACCTTTGTTTAAGATTCAAATATTTATTAGGTGCAAAATAGCATTTTGTTGCAGCAACCAGTATATGGATTATCTTAGTATAACATTAGTTTTTTTTTTTTTTTGTTCTTTAGAATGTTTTCTTCTAATACATTAGTAAACAATAACGCTAAATCTGTGGGAAAATTTGGATTATAGTTACAGAAAATCTGTTGATAAGTCAGACATTAATTTGACATTCATAAAGGTTCAACATCTACAATTTTAGAATTCAAAAAATCAACTGGATGAATGAATTATAGCCTATGAAAAGTGAATCTTCAGTGTCCTTGTACATAGTTATTTATCCCAGCCACAAGCCTAGAGCCACATTTGCTCTTTCAAAAACTAAGAAACAATTTGTGGATTGGCATCAATCGAATCGATAGTGTTGTTTATAGAAGAGGCATTCCTCTAACCACTTGTGATACTTGGGTCTCTGATCATCTGATAGTGCCCCTAGCTTTCGCCCCCTCTATAGAAGCTGGCTCTAGAACATGTCATGATGCTGCATTCAGCCATCTTGCTCTAAAGTGTCTCCGACCTGGGAAGCAGTGATGATCACTTGTCTGTGTTCAAACTCTGAAGGCATATTGTCACTATATTGCTGCTAGGTGTGGAAAGAACATCGCAGACTCATCAACATGTTTCCTCGGGTGTGTTTTAATACCTCGAAGCTCTCCCTAGATTGCGAATTAAACCTCGACAATATATTTTCTGTAGAATGCAAAATTTAATATAATCTGCTAATGCATATATGATTTAAATCACATAAACATTTATACAATTTTAAAATAAAACATTCTAAAACAATCATGTAAATAAAATTTTCAAATCTTTTATAACATTTTCAAAACCGTGGCTACGATGCCACGTTGAAAGATCCAAACCCGGATTAACCTCATGAACAGGACCTCCACTAACCTCCAATGGATAGCTTTTCCTTAAGCGGTCGAATAAAATCCTGGGCCCATGAATATCTTTATAACCTTATATCTTTTGAAAATAATGTGGAAGCGAAGTGGTGTTTTTTTCTTTTCTTTTCAAACACTTGGATTTTTCGGAAAAATTGGCGAGAATTTCTCAATTTTCGGACTTTCCCAATTTACAAAACCTGTGAAAGCATTAAAAACAAATTCTTATCTTCCGATTCGATTCTGACCAGTTTAGAATTTCTCATACTAAACAATAAAACTATAATATATACACATATACTATTCACTTCAAATCATGAAACATTCAAACATACTTCCAATTCCTTACACATTTTTTGCTTATAAAAGGTGAAGCATAAATGGGACAATGAGCACACTTCATCAATTCTCACGGCCTAAATATATATATATATATATATATATATATATATATATATATATATGCACTCTCTCATGACAAAATATTCAACATATAAAATATGCAAAATATTTCTACAATGCGGTTCCTGACGTCGTCCTCAGTGGCTCGACTCATTCTTGTGAGGGGGATCTTGTGTAGGCGCCTTGTCTGGATTAGAAAAGGTTCTTATTATATAGGGTAGGCTAAAGACTCGGTAGAGTGTACATTTCATTTAAGATACTGATTTTGATGTCTCAAGTAATAAATAACATAATTCAAATCATATAGTAACTTTCTTTCTTTCTTCTTTCTTTCTTTCTTTTCTTTCTTTGAAATCTTATATATTATTTAGTATATGTCGAAAGTAATAAATAACATATGAAATTCAAAATCCACTTTGTCGGTAACTTTCTTCTTTCTTTCTTTTCTTTTGTTCTGTTTGTTCTTGCAGTGGAACTTGAAGGATAAGCTTACGAGCAGTTGAATGCGACGGTGGGAATGATGTTCGTTCTTAACCGCTCTCTATTGGACTGGCCATACTACGCCCAGGGTTGAGTCGTAGCGCGCCTCCATATAGCAGTATTACTCACTTCTATTCTTCTCGGTTGGTAACCTATATATTTACCCTCTAAATCCTTCACCTGCGGCAAGTTTTCTGACGATCTCTTGGTCATAATAGTCATGTATGGGGTTAGGGTAACCATCAGTAAAAACATTTCTCTTAAATACATTTTATAAATGAGTTCACATTTCTCTTTTATCATTTACCATTATGCATTCTTCTTTTACATTTTATAACTTCATAATGCCTTAACATATGCATACATATATAACGTTTACATTAAACTTTTCATTTAACATTAAAATCATTCGCTCCATACCAAATGAACTTATAAGTTCATTTAAATCCTTTAACTATCTTTAAACACATATATAAATATATATATTCTTTACTGTTGCTAGCTTCCATAATGCGCTAACATATACATACATACCTAAACTATTCAATATAACTCTATATTTTAGAAGCCAAAGTAAATATTTATACATTTACTACATTCTTATGGATATACATATATAAACATTTATATTAATCTTTTCCTTTCATTCATAGTGTTACCTTTTAAAAGCGATTTTTCAAATGTTAGTTTATCAGATTCAGCTCAGTAATCTCCTTCTTCACGTCAATTTAAGTTTCACGTCAGTGATCATTAACAAGTAACTAACATTAACATAACTTCCATTTAATCCACCATACACATTCCCATTTTGCAATACATCAAATATAATAAATCTCAAACATATTACACTTAAAAATCTTGTAACCAAGAGTACCCCAGTCTTATTTTCTTTAAACTATTGTATGCCTCAAATTCAAATCCTTTTTCCCTCTGAATCTACTTTACTTAATGGAATCTGTTCAATTGTGACTCATCAAATCATGGATATGGCATTTTCATTTTGAGCTGGTCATTCTGATTTTACCTCGAGTTATTTGAAATACCCATTTTACAATATGCGTGTCCATAACATTTTTGGTTCTTTATGCTTTCTGACTGGAGTGCTAAAGGTTTCTTCCAATTGATCCCCCAAATGAGACACCAGAAACTCACTTTACGTCCAAAACAACGGGGCTAATCTATGTTGTAGAGACCGAATTTGACGAACCTTATCTGCAGAAGCGAGATTTTTGGGCCACATAGAGATCAGAATTCGGGGAACCTATTTCATGATGTTTGGTTCTCCGCCAAAGTCTAATTTACAACAAACCCTGAATCACTCAAATCCAGATCATAAATGAGAAAGTTATAGCCCAATCTGGTATTTGGTCAAAACGAGCTTGAGCTTTACGGTGGAACGCTCCCCAGAGCTGCCCGAGTGTGTTTTTTCTTCCCATTTTTTTCCATATCATTGGTACCCAAATCATCAATACTCATATACCACATCAAAACCCTCCAGAATTAAATGCTTGAAATCTACTTTACTGAATTAAGTAACTATTTACATGTATCTTAAAAACTTTTCTAAATTCTTTATGATTTCTGGTGGGTTATAACCATATACAACCCCCAAACATAAGATTTGTTAGGGTTTGTTAAACCACAACTCAATTATACAATTTAAACCATGAATCCAAAGATCCTTACAATTTCCTTACCAAAAATCCTAGAAATCCATACAAAAAATCTTTAGCACACATGGCTTCTCTTCTTCTCCTCTTATCTTCCTCTTCTTCCTCTTCTTCTCTCTTTTCCTCTGTGCACCACAACCCCGTATGACTCTCTTGTTTGGGAGACAAAATGAGTTATTTTGTCTCCTCAATATCATTTGCTTTATTTTATTTACTGGTCCTCATATTCTGTCGTGCACTTCAATTTATTAAATTTCTATTTTGGCATCCAATCTTTTTGCATCTTATTCCATAATAGCATATAACCTTATTGTTTATAACATGTCTAAAGTGGTAAGTAATACTTTACCTTGTCTCTATTATTAATTAAGTTTCGTTTAGTTCAGAAAATTCATTTTGCTTTTAATATTCTGTGAGTCCACAGCTGCTATGGTGTATTTAGTTATTACAAACTCTCCCACCCTCTTTATAAGAATTTCGTCCTCGAGAAATTAAAAAAACATTCAAATACTGAATCAAAGAGATGGATAATGCCTCTTCATCTACTCCTCATGCTCCCATGTAACCTCTGTTGTATGACTCCTCCACAATGCAACCGCTTTGATGGAATAGTCTTGTTGCGTAGAATTTGCTCTCTACGGTCGAGGATCTGCACTGGTTCCTCTTATTATGCGGAATTCTCATATGTTCCACTTGGTTGCTTTCTTGTCGATACATGTGAAAGTGCGGTATGTACTTGCGAGACAAACATGGAAAACATCGTGAATGCGTCGAGTCGGATGCGACTCAGTCGATGTACCACCTCTCAATCCTCTCAACAATCTGTATGGCCAGGCTCTATCGTGGACATCATTTTTCCATGTTTCCCGAGTCTTGATCTTGCAGCCCTTCCATGGGGAAATCCTCAAAAATACCATATCCCCTACCTCGAACACTAGGTCCCTACGGCGATTATTCGCATAACTTTTCTGTCGGTCTTGTGCAATTTTTAGTCTATCCCTTATAACTTTGACCTTATCACAAGTCACTTGGACAATTTCCAGACCTACTAATTTCCTTTCGCCTACCTCGCCATTGGTAGAGTTCGACATTTGTTCATAAAGAGCCTCATGGGGCCATGCAATGCGATGGGTAGATAGGTGTCGGCTCCTACAGCTCCATAACACATACCCTCATATATCTTCTAAAGTACGTATGATCTCGGATTATGCATCATTGTGGATGGCCGTCTTTTGAAATGCGATCCCCAGTCTGAGGGCATTCTATAAGCAGGCCCCGAAAACCGTGGGTAAACACGGATCTGTAAAACAATGCATAGGCGGCGTACCATGCGATGCGATAATCTCTCTAACGTATAAGTGGCTAACTTATCAATGAATCACTGTGTAGGGAGAAATATTGAATTTCGTCAGTTTGTCCACAATCACCCATATCAGTATCGTGGCCACTCGAAACTGACGTGGAAGTCACCCTGCAATCCATCGTGATTCGCTCCCATTTCCACGAGGATTGGTATTGTAAAATTCTGGGCTTCTGATGTTGACTTTAGCTGTGACATGTGAGACATGCAGACGAACTACGCAATATCCCTCTTCATACCCTTTACCGGTGAGTGTTCCTTTAAGATATGATACATTTTGTGCTTCTGGGATGCATAGCATAAGCGGAGGAATCGTTCTCCATAATCCTCTCACTCACATCACCTACCTTCCGTTACAACCTACGTCCCATGACCGCGGTGCCATCCTCTCTCGGTAATAAAATCCATTGCCCGGACTCTCATAACTCAACCTTCACTATCTGTGGATCTTGAATGCGCTCTCTAATCTGTCTATCAATCTGGGGCGTACATGAAATGTAATGCGGTACTCCAGATACATCAGTTCAGGTCTCACACCCAGGGACCTCAATTCTGTAGGTCGAGAGATGCACGACCCTCGAAGTGCGATAGGGAACTCATGGGTCTCCTATTAAGAGCATCGCTACCACGTTCGCCTTTCCGAGGATGATGTGTGTTGTTCATGTCTTGATAAGTTCGATCCATTTCTCTATCATGTTCAGTTTCATACATAACGAGATCATAGCTCTGCCAATTAGTAAAAATCCTACAGGCACTCATGCATAAGTAATGCCTCCATGTCAGCAAGCGAGAATACTCTTAGTTTGCTGGCCTTCGAGGTCGTGTGTAGGATAATTACGATTTCATGCTTCTTCAGGTACTAGAAGCATATACAATCACCTTGTCATTACGCATTAATACATATTACCTAGGCCTTGCACAAGGCATCCTGACTCTTCTTTACAAAGCCATCCACCTTACACGATGGAAATTGTAAATCTTTAGGCTGAGGTCTAATCTCCTTTTAGTTCATCAAAACTCTGGCAGCCAAACCTGACCATAAACGGTTCCTCTTTCCTCGTCGGTCTAGTCAAGTGCAGCTATCTTGAGAATCCCTCTTGAACTACGGTATGCCACCCTTGACCAGAGAAACTCATATCTACGTAACTTCGTATGAGGTTTCGGTCGATATAGCTTGACCTTAGCGGATCCATTTGGATACCTCTGAAAACTGTGTCCCAAGCGACCTTTGTCAAGCCAAAGCCCGACGCTACGGGTTGCATATAACGATGTTCCCGCGATGTTTGTAGAATTATCCTCGAGTGCTCTGCATGTTTCTTCTCCCTTACCGACAGATGTCAGATATATGATCGAAATAAACACGGAGTAACAAAGCAGTCTAAATAAGGCCTAAATCCTATTCATGAGATCCATAAAAGCGAATTTGGGGCATTAAAGTAAAGTCCAAATGGCATGACTAAAAACTCAAAATGCAGTACAGTGTTCTGAATCTTTGTCTTGAGACATCCTCATCATGAATTCTCAACATCGAATTCACTTCAATTAAATCAAGGCTCATGACAATATCATTTGCAGAAGCCTTAAATCAAACCATTAGCATCCTTAAAATTGAAAAACCATATTACCCTTCTGTAGCAAAAATTATTTATACCTTAAATAGATTCTTCTTCGTAAAACATTAAATTCTAGCACATTCCATTAGGCATTTAATCACTTCGATTAAGTGGAAATCAATGAAACTCGACTTTCATACTTAATTGAAATCTTATATTCATTCCCTTAATATATTCTTAATATTTCTTCCTTTTCTTTCAACAAATTTACATTTGATAATTCATCCAATATCTTGTTGATTATAACTAAATCAAACCAATGCATTTCAATTAAACCCTTTCTTGGCTACTCTATCTGTTTAATAAACTTTTAATTCATTAATTCCATTAATTTCTTCAAGCATTAGTAATATAGTAAATCGAGGTAAAACCAATCAAACAACATCACTTCCATTAACATTCAAGGTTGGCCTAAATTGACAATCCTTATAATCTCATTTTTTCTTTTAATTTCTTAGCAAAACCTAGAATCATATCAATTAATAGCTAAAGCCTTAATATAGCTCAATTGAAAGTTTGAATAAATAATCCATAAAACCTAATTGCTACTTTGGAATTTCCTTGAACCCACGTTGACCCACTCAGTTACGTCCTTGTGCATAGCACGGGATTTCAAACCCGTGCTTCTCTCGTCCACTACTATTCCGGCACTCTCTCTACTGGCGATGCGTGTGAAATTTGTCGGCGCTATTGGTCTAATGTCGCTGGACTAAGACCTGTAACTTAAACCTCTTGAATGATGCTCAAAAAAATTGTCATCCTAATAAATGAACATGCGACGAAGCCGAGCGTAGCTCATAATCTATCACGAGAGTGCCACACTCAATGCAAGAACTCCCTCGGCCTTAGCATCTCGTGGCCGTGAGCAAACTATCATAAACTCTTGTAGGCGTACCCGGGACCTCCATCTAGGCATCTCCTCTGCGCGCCTCCACCGCTCTAATGCTACGTGCATGGAGAGCGGCGTGACCTCTACTCATCGCCTGCTTGCATCACTTGGTAGACCAGCTCATTTCCCTCTAACCATGGCAGAAGCCTTTTAAGGTCTCCCCAATCCATCACTCATTCCGTGCCCCTAGCTTTCGCCCTCTCTATAGAAACTAGGCTTTTGGTACATTGTAATGTAATTGTTATTTGTCCTCCCATACTCTAGGCTCCTCCAAGCCTCGGAGCGGTGGTGTAATCTTCTATCTGTGGTGGCTCGAGGCGTATTGTCACTATGTACTATGGGTGGAGGAACATATGCAGACTCATCAACATGTTCCTCGGGTGGTGGTACTAATGCCTCAGGAGCTCTCCTGGTTGCAGGTCGGCCTCGACGACGCATTTTCTGTGAATGCAAAAATTTAATATGTCATGTAATGCATATATGATTTTAAATCCACCAAATAATTTATACAATTTTAAAATAAAAACATTAAAAACAATCATATAGAAAATAAATTTTCAAATCTTTATAACATTTTCAAAACGTGGCTGCGATACCACGTTGAAGATTGACCGGATTAACCTCCCCTTGGACGAGGACCTCCCGACCTCAATGGATATTAGGAACTTTTCCTTAAAGCGGTCTGGAAATAAATCCATGGGCGAGAACCCCTTACAATCATAACATATCTTTAGAAAATAATGCGGAAGCAGAGTGAGTAGAATTTTTTTTCTTTTCTTTTTCAAACATGGATTTTCGAAAAATTGGCGAGGAGTTTCATTTTTGGACTCTCCCAATTTACAAAAACACCGTGAAAACATTTAAAACAACACAATCTGATTCTAATTTCTCGACTTAGTTTTAGGACTCTCAATCCACAACCGACCAAACACAATATATACACATATCTTTATTGGCGAATCATCAAAGAACATTCAAACCTTCTTCAATTCCATGCACATTTTTGTAATATCTCAAGGTTGGGCTTGGCCGGACAATGAAGCCTTCGTAATTCACTAAAATATTGCATATATGCATATATACATGACAAAATATTCAACATATAAAATATACAAAATATTTCTACAATGCAGTTCACAAACGTCGTCTCCTCGATGGCTCCGACTCAACTGGTCCTCTCTAGGCCTTTGTCTCGATTCTGAAAAGGTTCTTAAACCGGAAAATGGCGAAATTTAAAGGGCTCGATTGAGTGTACATTTCATTTAAGACTACTTATTTTGATCTCTATAAATAATAATCGCTATATAATTCAAAATCTTTTATGCATTCTTTCTTTCTTTCTTTCTTTCTTTCTTTAAAATATTTATAACATTTCGAGTATATATCAAAGTAATAAATACTTATATAATTCAAAATCACTTTGTCGTTAACTTTCTTTCTTTCTTTCTTTCTTCATTCTTTCTTTCATTCTTTACGATATGGAATTAGAGGGGATAAACACGAAACAGTTTCCGGTCTTGGCGATGAGGGACAGTCTCATTCTAATCATAACCACTACATTTGGAGAAACTCACTAGCTTTGCATAGAGGTTCAGTCATAACCTGTATCACGTGTAGGATATTACTCTAAACACCTATTTCCCTCCCTGGGTTAGCCTTTCACTCTTTACCCTCTAGGAAATCCTTACACGCTTAAGGTACCTGGCTGTGTAGTCATAACAGTCATATGGGGTTAGAGGTAACCAACCAATTAAAACATTTCTTCCAGATACATTTATAAATCCATTTAAACCTTTACTTTATCATTTAGCACATTTTATGCATTCTTCTTTACACATTTTAAACTTCCATAATGCCTTAACATATGCATACATATATAAACATTTACCTTCGCTTTCATTTTAACATTAAATATTTCTCCTTTCTTCAAAATACATTTATAAATTCATTTAAATCCTTTACTTTATCATTAAAACACATATATATACAAATATAAATATTCATTCTTTACACATTTTTAAACTTCCATAATGCCTTAACATATGCATACATATATAAACTTCTTATATAAATACATATATTTAGGCTTAGAGTAAACATTTATACATTTACTACATTCTTATGGATATCCATATATAAACATTTATATTAAACTTTCTTTTTCACATTAAAATCATTTTACCTTTAAAACTCGATTTTCAAAATATTAGTTTTACACTCCACAGTTCAAACTCAATCCCACTTGCTTCAGTAATTTCCATTTCCGTCAAATAGTCCTTTTCACCTTTTTCAAGAAAACCACAACTAACCATTAACCATAACTTCCATTTAATCCACCTATACCCACATTCATTCATGACTACATCACATTCGCCGTCTCATTCTCTCAAAAACTCATGTAAAAATTGCAAATTACCCATTTTCTTTACAAAATGACATGTGCCCTCAATTCAAATCCTTTTTTTTCCCTCTATGAATCTACTTTGCCAAGAAATTGGAATCATTCAAATTAGTTCATTACAGTCAGTTATAGCGTTTTCATGCACAAACTAGACATTTGATTCTCGGAATTGTTTGAAATACCCATTTTACAATGTCTTGACTCCATATTTGACAGTTCTTCTCTCTTTTGAAGCTAAGGTGCTAAAGGGTTCTTCTCCAATTGGAATCACCCAAATCCAGACACGAGAAACTCACTTTACGTCAACGACGAGCTAATCTATTCAAAAGCCCGAACGAATTTGGCTTGAACAGCCCCTACTTTGGTAATTTTGGGTCACATAGAATCCAAATTGAGGGAGACCTATTTCATGATGTTTTAGTTTCCTTAAGTCTATTTTAACCAGAAACTTGAATCACTCAAATTGGATCAGAAATAGGCAAGTTATGGCCAAAATCTGACAATGGTCCAAAATAGAAAAAACGAGCATTACAGTGCAAGGTTGCTCCCACAAATCTGAGAATGTGTGTTTCTTAATTTTTAAGTATGTTGTTTTAAATCCTCAACCTCCATATATACATCAAAACCACTCCAAATTCATCTTGAAATCTCACTTTACTCAATTCATCTTTCATTACATGTGTATCTTAAAAAAACTTTCTAAATTACTTCCAAATAACTCTAATATGGAGTTTATAGCCATATACAACCTTAAACTCACAAGATTTGACAGGGTTTGTTCTAGCCTCTTCAGTTAATTATGATTTAAGCGCAGATCCAAGGTCCTTACAATTCCATGCAAAAATCCTGAATCTACCTTAAAATCCATATCTTTTTGCTTAGCTTCTCTTTCTTCTAACCCTCTTCTCTTCTTCTCTTCTTCTCTCTTTTCTCTTCCTTCTTCAAACCGTGTATATTCTGCTTGTTTGGGAGACAAAATGAGTTATTTTGTCTCCACTCCCCCTTTTAATAATTTAACTTTAATTTTTGTTACCTTTTGGTCCTCCATCCATCTAATCAATTGCATGATTTATTAAATTCTGTTTTTGGCATCCATGCTGCATCGCATTCCATAATAACATATAACCTTGTTGTTTATGCCTTTTATGTCCTAAAGTAGTAAATGTGAGCCACTTTACCCTTGTCTCTATTATTAATTCGGGTTTCGTTTAAGTTCCCAAATTCATTTTAAACTTAATATCTGCTCTGTGAGTCAGAGCTAGCAGGGTATATTTGAGTCTTTGGCTTTCTATCACAATGCCAAATCCCATGCGTGATAAAATCCATCATTTATGGATTACATCAACGATACATTTTACAAAACAAATTTATTTGTTTTCGACCAACTTTTTGAATGTACACCTTAACGATCATTTGTATACAAGGCTTCGTGTCTCTTTGGCCCAGGAGTAGTATTTGGTGTCGCATAACCATACACTGGTACTTTAAGGTTTCCTGCTGGAACATATCTAACCACCAGTAATGGGTCGCTTTCACGAGGGGTGTCTATCCACCCTTTATTACGACCTGATTTTCTTTACCCGTTATTTGCTTAGATGCGACTATATTTGGACTTAGTCCCATGACCGAGCCACGATCAAACACAGCGCGGTGTTGATTTTTCAAATAATACTCGGCCATTTCAATGCGACAATCTCTATTGCATATGCAATCTGTGCGCCGTTGCATGTTATATCATGTCACATGTATAATAAATGCTACACGGACAACTCAAACCTCACAATTCAGCATGCGTCATGGACAATTATCTTAATTGCAAATAATTTCCATACAATCACACATTCCATGTCAATATATTTATACACACATATATCAACATCATATCACACAACTACCACCAAGCATGCAATTCAAAACCAAGCAACGACACCCTTGATCCTCGAGGCCAAGTATGACATATACTACGCCCACAAAACAGTCCACAAAATGGGCTCGAGACAAGCCATAAACAGGCTACCAAACCAGCCATCCATAGGCCTTAATCATGCCCTAAACAAGATAAAGCGATGTTGGTCCACTTAGTAGCGATGATTACGGTCTAAATCTTATAAACAAATAAATAGCCTAAGTTCTTGGTAATTAAATAAAGATGGACATAACTGGCGTACAAAGTCGATTTGGGTGATTCAAAGCCTAACATCAATTTCACAATGCGACTACAACTTCTGAAGAACACGGGTCCAAAATTCCCTCAGTTTCCCAATGAAAGCAGTTCCAAATTCACAGACATAAATGAATTAAACAACTTCCTAAAGGTGTGGCGGTCCAAGATAAATGGATCATAACTTGAGTTGTACATGTCCAATTTTGGTGATTCAAAAGCTTAACATCAAGTTCACAATTCTGACTACAACTTCTGTAGAGCATGAGTCCAATTTCTCGATTTTCATAACCCGATTAATTAGTAAACCTGTTAAAACAACCTAGCTGTGTGGTCAGGGATGAAATGGACCCTTAACCCCGACTATGGGGTCGATTTGGTGATTCAAACTAACATCAAGTTCCTGTATTCTGTCTAACACATGAAGAGCCTGAGGTCAATTCTCTGTTTAATGACAGTCCCAAAATTGGTTCTTCTTATAGGAACCAAAAGCGGGCGCTTGTTCCCATGATCCGTCAGGCCATGACCCCTTAGGGTAGAAAACCGCGACCAAACAACTCCTTAGGGCAGAAAACACAACCAAACAGCTCTTATGGTGGAAAATAAACCAAACAGGAAGAATCACTACCTCTCGAAACGTAGAAGCACGGGTAGGAAGCCTCCCTAGCCCAAAATCTTTGATTTCCCGAAATCTCCTCCTTTGGATCTTCGGTAAAATCCCTCTTTTGTGGTATGTATGTGTAGCCCTCGTCGAGTAGATGAGCTTTCACTCTTAACCGGCAATTTCGATCATTTCTAGAAAGTTAAAGAGAGAAGCAGTATAACTTCTTTCTCACTCTTTCTCGCGAAATTTTCAGTAATAAGACCACTCTTATCTCAAAATTTTAGTTTTTCTTATCCTCCAACTTATAATGCGCAGCTCAGTAGCTACATATCGCGACGTCGGGTGCATTTACGTCGAAATGATTTATTACATCTCGGTTCAAGTTCAATCTATTTTAAATGAACTTTACTTAAATTATTTGTCAACTTTTGATATTTTCTTAAAAATCCCGTTTTTTGGGATCACTAGAGACTCGTCGCCTAGAAAAACGTGAAAATTCCGACTGTCTCAGAATTCGACGAAATTCGTTTGAGGAGCTAGATTTCGCGATACAAATCTGACGGTCAGAAAACTTCATGTCAAGATCTATAAAATTTTCAAGTTTGCAACCTATCTTATGAGCAATTTACCGTTTTGCCATTTTGAAAAATTCCGATTTTGAGTTTTACACTAGTGCGGCAAACTTGTGTATATGAATTATACATAAACCTACAAATTACCTTGTTAGAAATATATATAAAATTAAGTTTAGACAATCCTCTCTCTCTGAAGAAAGCATTGGAGGACATTGATGTACAAGAGTGGAAAAGGGCAACAGACCATGAGATGAAATCTATGGGTTCTAACTCAATACAGTCTCTTGACATTGATGTGCAAGAGTGGAAGAGGGTAATGGACCGTGAGATGAAATCTATGGGTTCAAACTTAGTATTTTCTTCGTGGAAGTTCCCTAGAGAATGCGCACTATTAAACAAGTTGATAATAGGGTCTAGTAAACCATATATAAAGATTGAGTATAGTAGTGGTCTTGCTGTTGCTTAACTAAAGATGACATCTTGTGCTCGCCTGATATGAGGTTGTCGGACATATGAAAAAGGTTATAAGTAACCCAGTTTGATATGGGAGACTTGGATGAAACCTTATATTCTAGGAATCAAAATTTTGTAATTTGGAAGAATAAGGTGTTAGCTTTGTCTGACTTCTAATGTAGTTTTGTATGTTCAAGAGGGATTTCTACTACATGAACCTGGAATTCTCATTTTCAGGGACAATGCCATAAAATTCCGAAGAGAAAAGAGCTCTAGTAGTGAAACCTTATACTTTGGATGTGTGAATCTGTATGCCATATTATGCAGACAAGATATATGACATACAATGTGTCGTAGATTATTACAAATCATATTTGGAAGTAGAACATTGGATTGTAGTGAAAACATATACTCAAGCATCTAAAGAGAATGAGGATTATATATTTGGTGTATTCAATAGGATCTTACCAAACAATTGGTTATCTGGACTCATTTCCAAGGGTATATTGACTTTTGATAGGTATATGAGGAGAACTTATGGACCTTTTAACACTTCTTTGAGGCTTGTGTTTAAGAAACATGTAAAATGTGAATCTTAAGTTGTCTGACTTACTTTAGAGTAAGTGGGAGTTGGTTACATTTATGCTGTAGGAGCAAGACTAAATGGAATTTCATTTTTTTATTTAATGGTATGAATTTCTTAAATTCTTAATCACGCATTATTTCATGTATAAGATCCAGATTAATTATGCAGTATATGATCATATGGATCATCATAGAAACACTTGGTCCATAAGTTCTCATAGTATGGTGTCTCATTGTAAATAGATAAAGTTGAGCAGTTAATTTTAAAAGTAATAGATTGATGTATGCTAGGAAACTTGATGATTGGTTTAGTCAACTATTGATCGGCCCAGATTGGATCGGTAGCTCATCAACGTGGCCCGAAGCGGTGTCGGATGGTCTAAATGGTCGACCGATTTGTGTATGCCTTTGAAACGGTTGACCGGTTGGATGTGGTATCCATCCAATTTGGTTGAACTTTCATCGGTCGACGAATATGCCCCCAAGCGATCCAGCGGTTCGTTGAAAGGTTGATCACACGAACCGATCGGATCGGGTTACTCCAACGATCGGATTTCAATGGCTATAAACGGTTAGTATACAGAAAACAATTGATCGGTTGACAACTTAAATGCTACCGAGTTCCCACTCTATAAATAGAGTGTGAAGGATCACTTAAGGGGTTAGACACTTGTTGAATATCCTCTTAACCATCATTTCTCTTGTAAATCAATTCTCAAACTAAGATTGTGAGTGCATTCATTACATGAACATATTGTAGAATGCACCTTTGTGTTAATCAAAAGCTTGAGTTGTAATTGAAATATCTTGAGAGCTTGAGAGAGTGTCTCATTGAGCTTAAGTGAGAAAGCTTCAAGTGTGTATAGCTTGAAGGATTTGTGAAGAGGCCATTGGAGCCAAAATCCAAGTGTAAACAAGCTCGGCATTGGAGCTTAAAACTTCAAGTGTGTATAGCTTGAAGAAGTGTCCATTAGAGCCATAATCCAAGTGTAAAGAAGCTTGGGTTGGAGCTTGCCACTAGTGGAACCTCATCTAAGCCATGTCAGGAGTAGTTTATCGTGAAGAAGTGCCGAACTACCTGCAAACTGGTTTTGCTTTATTCTTATCTCTTTAATTTATTGTTATTGCATTAAATTGCAGATTTTATCATTGTGCGAAAGTTTTGAGAAACCAATTCAACCCCCGCCCCCCCCCTCTTGGTTACATGCATACTATTATTACATACATATTATTATTACATAGGGTTGCTAAGTCATATCAATGTTCAATTGGTATAAGAGCAAAACCTCTTATTTTCAAGACTTAATCGTCTAAGAGGAAAATGACTACATTAGCACAAGCCTTTTTCAAGCCAAAAGTTTTTCCATCAACAAACCACTTTTCTTTGACGGGTCCGATTATTATTTTTGGAAAAGAAAAATGACGTGGTATTTAAAATCTGTTGATTGGTATGGAGTTCACATTATTAATCTTGGAGTTCACATATGAGCTTTTAGTGAAATAGCATCAGATAAGATCATGACCCTAAACATGCTTCTAAGCAAGTGAGAGATTGTTAGATTTATTCTCTAAAAACAATATGAGTCGTTGATCAAGAGCCAAAACTAATAATGGGTCATTTGAACCCCAGGCTAGCTAATTAGTGATAGAGCCCATTAATTAATTGCTTAAGAGACAAGAAACCAGTAATACATGAGTTTGATTACTCGATGGGCAAGAAACCCTATAAGACAAGGATTAGTTGTTTGTTAGACAAATAACCCTATAAGGTTAGGATTTGGGGTCTATAAATAGATCCCTCTCCCTAGGACCTTGAGAGACATTCTCCCTAGGATCTTTACGCACATACGAGGTGTTCTCTCCTCTGGTATTTGGTAATTAGGCGCACCCACATGCATATCTGTCGCAACAAGAATAACTTGTAAGATCCAGCGCCAAGAGGTTAGTAAACCCTAAAGATGATGACATTAGTTTATCACACATCTTATTCAATCATGATCCAAGCTTTCGCTGTACATTGAACCCTTTAGCTTCAATGGTTTCAATAGCATTGATCATATATGCTAATTCCTTGTATATTGGTTTTTGTCTATAGGAATTGGAACTCTGTTTTTTGTTTGAATGAAAATCTCTCTTTCCTGTCCATTCTTTGAATCCAACGACTTGGAAACTAGCCTGGAATAAGTTATAGTGAAATCCATCGGTTTTGGAGACCATGAAGGTAAAACAACAACAAGGTCAGTCAGTTTCAATGGTCGAAACTTCGAGCCAATGATAATGAGATCTCTGGGGGTCTGGAAAGATGATATTAGAAAGATCAGTGAGCTTTGAAAGGAGAGAATTGGAGACAAAAGTCTCAATCAAGGCTCTTCATCGGATAAAGAGAAGATTATGATCAACAGATCAACCACATAGAGCAAAATCAGGCTGGTGATCATTCCCTAAGATGGATACTTGTGAGGCACCCTAGATTACATTCGTGATTCCAACCACCCCAAACAACTGGGAGTTCGACACCATCGAGTGAACTCGAAGGATCGATAAGTGGATTTTTGTGCTCAACACAACTAAGACCTTGTATGTTGGGAAGAAGTAGAAGAAAGGCACATTTCAACACTCCAGCTTCTTGGCTGGAGGAGTTGCGCCAACTACTGGAAGATTAATAGTCGAAAATGGCAATCTAAAGGTATATCCCATGAATCTAATAGGTACCTAAGTACAATAGGAGAGCCTAACTCAAAAGACCGACTTGATAGGTGGGAGAACCTCTCAAGCTTAAGTACCATTCTACAATTTTACATGAAACCGATGTGGGATCGTATCAGAATCCTCCCTCAATTGTCATTTGTTTACTTGTCTTTAGGAATTGGCATGTTTCCTAACTTTTGCCTTTTTGCTGATTCTCCAAGCAATTTGGCCTCATAGTGGACATTACCGGCCAATAGAAGGAAAATTTCAAGATTTCCTTTCATTTCTCAGAGAGAACAATGTGGATCTCACAGATGTTAAGGTAAAAAAAAAATCATATTCATATTCATTTATCACAGTATAGAATCTCTTTTTTTATATATATATACTAAAGGGATTCATTCTTTATATATATATATATATATATATATATTCAAATGAGTCCTATGGATGAAGAAGAGGAGGATCTTGTCAAACAAAGTAGTGTTTGCCTAAGAAGCCAATCTTCGGAAGAAGACTTGACTGATAAGGTGAAGGACACAGAAAAATTTTGAATCAAGGGAAGATCATATCAGTATAAGCACAATTTGCTGCCATGTCGGAAACACCAAAGTCATGGCGATCATCCAGTCTTGGTAAAAAATTGACTAATCTTAAGATACCAAACAGAGATGAATTGTTTCGGAGATTAAAGGATGGAAATATAGCTGCTGGAACAGGTTGTGATGATCGCTTGTAGCGTCTCTCTGGTGAGCATAACAAGATCCGGTAAATTTCAATTTACAAATACACAAATCGTAATTTTATTTATTAACACGAATTACTGAAACCAGAATTAATTTCAGATCTCGATGATCTAAACGGATTTCAATTGCTAAATCTGCCCTGCGAAATCTGAAGAAGACGTAAATTTCATAATTTTCTGAGAGTCTTATTTCCATAATGCTTATGCAGATCAAGTGTCAAAAGTTGTGAAACGTTTTACTGACAAAGCATGATATATACCATGTACCATGTTGGTGACAGTAGGAGAATGGTTTAAACGATTGTACCAAAATAGCGCCGAATATCAAATCCGGAAAGAGGGACAAAATGGTAATTACGATTTGATTTTAAAGTGACTGTAGGGACAAAATAGCCACAGTCACCCACCTCGCCCAAGCCCAAAGCACTGAAAATGGAGTTTAATTTCACGAATATTCTTTCATTTCTAGAGTAGCCTCTGACTTATAAATACACGCGACGCCGTTGATTTCGACTAGAGCAATAAGGAAGTCGTTTCAGCTGCAATGGCGACAACGCGCGACCCCGGATTTGGGAGTTTTGGATAACCCAAGAGGTAGGATTTTCTCCTCATCATGCTTTATTCCCATTTTAAGTGGTTTTTCGATGTTTCGTTGGTTTGAGGTCGTGATGGTTGCTTGACTGTCCCAAAACATGGGACCTAATCATAGAAATTATTGGGGATTTTTCCACCATCCCACCGCCCAGAAGGCAGAAATTTTTCATTTAAACATATTGATATGAAAAGGCCGAATGGGTCGTAGGATCGGTCCCAACATGGATCGAATTAGGAATTTTTGGAGGTTTTGGGCTGTCCGTGAATGCCCAGAAACTGTTGTGGGGTTGCTGTAGTTAGAATTTGTGTAATAAATTTCTATTTTTGGTGATTAGGAGACCGGAAATGGGAATGGAAATCGGTTCCACCAAGAGGAACCGGTGTAGGAGGTGTGGGCTGCCCGTGGACAGCCCATTTGCTCTGTTTTTGGGACTGTAAAAACAGCCCCGGGTTTGTGTGAAATGGATAAGAATTGTCCATGTGTTGTGCGTCAATGCAGAGTGAAATGAATGGCCTGAGTTGTGTGGAATTAAATAGGTTAATACATTATTTTAATGTGTTATACAATGACACAATTACATGGAATTAAATTGTGTTTCAGAGCTATCATGGTTGATTTTTAAAACGTTAACGCATAAGCTTTATGTATTAACATGAGGTCACAATTATGTGGAATATAATTGTGTGTATGTCATCGAGATTTAGTTTTTCTGACTATTGTACCTGCTAGCCACTTTACGTGATACGAGTTGTATAATTACATAACATGATTGTGTGATTTGATTTACGCGAGTATATTCATGTTTATATATTTGCATGTGTTGTATGAATGTTGAATGGCATCATAACGCATTTCATACGCACTGCAGATCCTGCAGAGATAGAGCAGCGCATGGTATAAGCTCCGTAGAAGACGGTTCGTATGATGGGCCTAAAACGCACTCATCTGGCGGTAGTCCACAAACTTAAAATATCAACCGTCGGAGCGCCCGGGCTTGATATTTATTCATCGAGGGTAGTCCACAAACAGAGCATCAATCATCGAGCTACCCAATTGGATATATATTCATCTGGAGGGTCGCCCACTAATAAAATAATAATTCTCATACAAGGCTTGTGCGAGTGTGAGAGAGTCATGAGGACTCCTGGACTATTATCATGTATTCAAGTAGGATCATGCATTTGCTTGAATGTGTGTTTAAATCTGAACATTGTGACCGCACTTAGGGCGAGAGCTCCACTTGGGGTATGATTCTCCTATCGAGCTTTAAATAATTTCGTCAGATCCCCTTTACTGTGTGCACGAGTCACATGGTGACCCATTCATCCTAGAGGTCGAAGGCCAAGAGCTCTGAATGTGGCTTTGTTTGATGTTTACATGTATTAGAATGCTTCATTTTAATATATGCGTCAGATAAGAGTAAATCATTAACTTCGCATTATGGATATAGGTCAGAATATTGTAAGATATAACTGCTTTTGATATAGTGATTAGTATTGGCTGGGCCCAAGAGGTCATGTAATCAGGTGATTGATAACAGGTTTTATGAAGATTTTGTATTTCCAGCCCCGTACAAAGGACGATCCGGCTCGATTGGGTGGAAAAATGTCAGTCACCCGACATTCACGAGCATTCCGGGCGGTTGATTCGTAGTCAACTGACCCCTGCTTCAAAGGCCACAATGAGGAGGAGGAAAAGGAAGAGGAAGAGGAGACTGCTGTAGACCAAGACTACATGGCATGAAGTTTTGAGGGGTTTAAAGAGCTTCTGAAAGGGTGGTGGCAAGGCATGAAGTTCTATGGTTCGTTTAGCTTTATTTTGGCTACCTAATTGAAAGCCTTGAAAGGAATTTTAAAGGCTTAGAATAAGAAAGTCTTCGGCAAAGTTGAGGTCAAGAAGAAGGAGGTCCTTCGGAGGGTTTCGTTCTGGGATGAATTAGAGAAGGAAAGGGAGTTGGTTTTTGAGGAGATTGAGGAAAGAACAAAGGCTAGAGATGAATTCAAGAGCTAGGCTGTTATGGAAGAGATCTCCTAGAGATAGAAATCTAAGGAGACTTGGTTGAAAGAAGGGGACAAAAATACGGGTTCTTCCACAGGATGGCCAATGCTCATAGGATGAGAAACGGTCTTTGAAATATTAGTATCATTGGTAGAAAGCTCGATAAGGAGGCTAAGATTAAGGAGGGTCTGGTTGATGCTTTTCAAAACCTCATGTCAGCCCCGAGAGGTTGGCGCCCCTCTCTCCTTGGACTTCCTTTCAATGTAATTGGGATGGAGGAAGCTTCAATGCTTGAAGAGGATTTTTCAGAGGAGGAGATTTGGAATGCTATTTCAGGGCTCCATGGGGATAAAGCTACTGGGCTAGATGATTTCCCCTAGAATTCTAGTCCTTTAGTTGGGAGTTTGTAAATGATGAGGTTTTGGGCTTCCTTAAGGAGTTTTACGAGCAAGGCAGATTTGTTAGAAGTCTTAATGCTACTTTTCTTGTCTTGATTCCCAAAAAACGGCTTAGAGGGATGTTTATATAAGATCTTGAAAAAAGTGTTAGCCAATAGAATAAAGAGGGTTATGGGTCAGATCATCTCTCAGTCTGCCTTCGTTGAGGGAAGACAAATCTTGGATGTTGTTCTGATAGCTAATGAGGTCGTGGATTCAATTCTTAGAAGGAAGGAGAATGACCTAGTTTGCAAGCTAGACATTGAGAAATCCTATGACCATATAAGTTGAGAGTTTTTATTCCAGGTTATGGAAAGAATGTGTTTTGGCAGGTGTTAGGTGAACCGAATAAATTGGTGCGTGTCCACGGTTTCTTTTTCAATCCTCGTTAATGGCTCTATGTCGGGGTTCTTTCGAAACTCTAAGGGTTTGCGACAAGGTGACCCCCTCTTCCCCTATCTTTTGTGATTGGTATGGAGACGCTAAGCTATTTATTGACACGTGCTGTGGAAGGCAAAAACCTGGGGAGGATTTGATCGTCTCCCACTTGTTCTATGCCGATGATACCCTCCTGTTTTGTTATGCCAAAAAAGACCAGTTGAAAATTATGAGTTGGATTTTGATGTGGTTTGAGGCTTTGTCAGGGCTAAGAATTAACTTAAATAAGAGTAATATCTTGCCTGTTGGCTTTGTTGACAATGTGGAGGAGTTTGTCGTTGAGCTTGGTTGCGAGATTGGCTCCCTCCCTACTTCTTATCAAGGCTTCCATCTTGGAGCTACTCACAAAGCGATAGGGGTATGGGAGTTTGTGGAAGATAGATTCTGGAAGAGGTTGACCTCTTGGAAGTTGCAGTATATCTCTTTATGCTTATTTACAACACTTTATCTAGTTTACCTATCTATTTTTTATCACTCTTTCGAATTCCGAAATCAGTTCAATCTAGACTGGAGAAGAGTCAAAGAGAGTTTCTCTAGGGAAGAGGCAACCTTGAGAAAAAGCCTCATCTTGTTAAGTGAGATTCTGCTTGTATAGTGAAAAAGAAAGGGGGCCTAGGCCTGAGAAGATTCTCCAATCTTAACAAGGTGCTGCTCTGTAAGTGGTGCTAGCGGTTTGCTAATGAGAGGAACTCTATTTGAATAAAGGTCATTAGCATCAAATTTGGTGAGGACTTTGGGGGTTGGTTTTCTGGCAACATTGAGGGTGGCTTTGGTATAGGGTTGTAGAAGGAAATAAAAAAAGAATCACTATTACAAAAATTTAAAATAATGACACTCGATTCATTGACTCTTTCAAGAAGTATCATTGATCAAATTATAATATTAATGACTCTTATTAAAAGCAACATTATCTAGTGCAATATTTTTCTACTCATGACACCTATTAGAAGTGTCATTATTTAATGAAGAGTAAATCTATATTGAATGACACTTATTTAAAGTGTCATTGAATTATTTTATTAGTTAAAAAAATAAAATAATTATTATTATTGGTATACATATATTATTATTATATAAAATTATCATAAATTAACATTTATTTATTTTTATATTTATCCTTTTAATTTTTTAAAATTTAATACTTTATTTTAAGATAATAAAAACATAATATTTTTAAAAATATAAAATAAAATAAAATTAATGTGATAAAATAAATTATTAACATAACTTTTAATAATTAATGTTAATTACTTAAATAAATTAAAATAAATAGTAATTTTTTGAAAGGAAAATAAATAGTAATTTAGTTACCCTATATGTAATAAATTTTTAGAAATTAAATCTATAATTAAAATTTTATTTAAATATAATAAAATTATTTTTACTAAATTTTTTTAAAAAGTTTTAAAATAAATATAAACATATTAAAAGACTTGAAGATATATTTTAAAATATTTATCTTCATGATATATACATACCTTAATAACATTAAAAAATATGTATTCTTATTTATTTTATCAATTTTTGATTTAAAAACTTTCCATTATTCACCATAAAATTGGATGTTGTATTTGGAATTAAGATTAAAGATCAACTCTATTGATGGTACAAGCCAAAAGGAGAAGAGAAGGCTCTATATACACCCCTTAAAAATCTCTTCACATCCCATTACTAAGTAAACCCCAAAATATACTCTTTGCACCCTATTTCAATCCTTTACATTCCCAACCTACCCTCCTTACACCCCATATCCGAGAACCCATCCTCCGAAGGCCATCCTCCGCTTTGTTCCCCAAACCCATCCTCCGCTTTGTTCCCCCAAAACCCATCCTCCGTAAATCCGATAACCCCCAAACAATAACAAATTTGGAGATTCAACCACACGTTAAATATCGTTGTTTCGCTTTTATTTGATTTGTTGTGTTTATTCTTGCATTTTCACCGTTAAATATGGGTTTATAGTTGATTTTTTTTTTAAATTCTGTCTAGTTTGCTTCGATTTCTATGTTCCCTGGATTCTCAACCGTTGTTTCTTTCCGGATTTCACAACTGCTAAATTCTTCATTTTCTGATTTCATGATGTCCTGAAAATTGATTTCAACCCATTTCATGATCTCCTAAAAATTCATAGATCCTGATTTCATGATGTCCGAAGAATCTGAATCTTTCCTATTTCATGATGTCCTATGAAAATGTTGTTTTTCGATTCCATGATGTCCGGAATATCATAAACTCGGATACAATGGAATCCGGAATTGTATAAAGAATCCGGATTCCATGAAATCCAGTGATATTATTTGTGAATCCAAATGCTTTAATTTATTTTTATTTAATGATTATATTATTTAATTTTATCAATCTTTATGACTATGAATATGATTATTTATGATTAATTATGAGATTTCAATAAAATTTTATGATTATATAATATAAGATTATGAATATGATTATTTAAAAATAATGATTATGAGTATGATTATATTAATTTAATTTATCAATCTTTATTTTCTTTGAAATAAGATATGCCACCACGCACTGAGGAGGAGATATATCTAGTGCACCTCGTAGACGACCTACGGATCGGAGCGTAGACGACGAGTGCAATTAAGAGAGGTTGAGCCAGCCGCAAGATCGAGATCGTATGGAGCATCCTCAGCATGATAAGGATGAGACTGAGGAGGTATTCGAGGGTGTTCCTAGATGACCTATCGATAGATCTATATTGCGGAGTTTTCACAACCATGTTGCAACGAAGATATGGTTGGGAGAGGTAAACAATCATTGTCCAAAGTTGTATATATATATTTTTTTATGTTAATTTTAGTTAAGTAACTTGAATTGTAATTTATTTGGTATTTATATTATAGGATCGAGCACCATTGAAATTCGGTAAATCATGGCAGCTATGGGTGCCGATGCGTAGTCCGCATTTCCCGAGACTGCATCATCCGCTGGCACGCACTAGCTGCGCCATCGAAAGGCGAGTAGACCGAAGCGCTGTCTGGTTATGAGCTGCGGTACCGTGAAACCACGACTCTTTCATCTTCGCTTGCGAGATGACCATCACGCCAGACGCGGGCATCCATTTTACATACCTATTACCGATCGACGATATCATTCTCACAACCCGCCGTGGACGATGCCAATGCTGCATCGGGTCGAGTTGTTGAGCACCACCGACGTCGAGGCATCTCGAGAGACGGAGTAGTGTCAGTTTCTCTTCCGCCAACTACCGCGCCGAGGGATAATTTTTCGACTATTACTGGAGTGTCTCATCTCGATGATGATATCGAAGCTTGCTACTCGAGCCTTCTTGCTCCATCTGTTGGTTGGAACTCTATTTGCCGATAAGAGTGCAACTAAAGCACCTGAGTAGCGGTAATTTCGGAGCTATTCCAGTGGACCTCAAGATGGCTGCGTTTATGCTCGGGGTGCGCCAGTTCGTATATCTCAGACAGTAATCGACTATCGCGATCAGTTTGAGGTGCGGCAGCTAAGTGGCCGCTCGACCTTTGCAGTACGATTGATGACACTTTTCGATAATTTTGTGATAATTTTCAATTATCGAATATATTGATATTAATCACCGATTATTGGTGTAGCCCGGATTTATGAGCACTTTCCAAGATGTTTTCTCCGGATTATTGCGACATTGAGTCACGCACTGCACTACGCCGAGGCCGCGACGTGATTCCCGGAGAAGTTTGCGCTAGTTCTGTGGAGCTTACTAGGATCGATTGCGAGTTCGATAAAATCATTGAGCCATACGTGGATCATCGAAATAGCACCCTTTCCCATATTGTATGGTTTTCCTCGATGCAGCGCGACTGCGTTGAGCCATGATCCGAGCGAAGCCTTACGCCGCCGTGTATATTCAAACCATTCCTCCGCCCTTTCGCACTTCCACGACCCGACCGTAGTATCTTATCGATCGCATTGAGAGATGGACAGTCACGCACTAACCGACGTGAGTCGTAGGTCGATTTATGCCGCGACGCAGTCAGAGAGAGTGTAGCAGAGTATATGGCCCGTATGACCGCATATCGCGATCGCGATCGCTCAACCTCCACAACTGAGATCGTGCCCTTACGACGATGCACGATCTTCTCTCGCCCACACGCACTACCAGCTGATGGTAAGCTACCATGGACTCGCTTGACCTAGTAATCTAAAATTGTACATAATATTTTACTTAACTTTTTTATTATATTACTAATATTAAGTCTACATTTATGTAGCGCACGCAAGAGCATCGATTTTATCGGCGTACGTGATATCCGTAAAGACAAACAGAGTCTCTGGACATTTTCGGGGGTGCACCGACGAGGCGCATAGCATAATTTGCCGGGTCGACTTCAAGATTTTCACAACACTCCATCACCTCGCCTCCAAAGATCTCACAAAGACTCCATCACTTGCTACACGTCCATTTTTTATCTCCCACTTTGCCTATCCTCCACCAAAGATCGCTGATCCTCCACCACCATAGTTCATCCTCCTCCAAGGATGCTTGCTCCTCCAAAGACTCCGCAGCTGATCCTTCAAAGACTCACCTAGATTCTACTCAACTTACTGTCGTGATACGTCAGTTCTAAGAGGAAAAGAAGACTTAGTTTTATGTTTAGGTATTAGCTGTTAGACTTTTTAATGTTTAAAATAGAATTTGATTAATTTTATTGTATTATATTAGTTGTTAGATTAATTTATAAAATATATTTAAATTTTCAAGTATTAAAATAATTTATATAATATAGTTAAATTTTATAAGTATTAAAATAATGTATATAATATAGTTAAATTTTTTACATCCAGATTTCAAAATCCATAAGTAATTTTTTACATTAATTTTTTTTATTTTTTTAAATTTAATATAAATAAAATGATGTTGTTATGAAAAAATAAATTACATCATTAAAAGTAATTAATTTAAATTAAATTTAATATAATACATATCAATTACAATATAAATCATTTAAAGTTGTAGATACATCATGTTTCATCTAAATCAATTGTCTCTTTTGTCGCTACATCAGAGTTCGTCCCTAATGATGATCTAAAAGCCTCAATCCGAGGTACATAAGGGATCTCCCATCCTCGAGCACACTGGTATTTCCAGATCACGCCGCCAGCGCAATCGAGGTATCGTGATGTAGAATCCATGAAGACCTAAAATAAAGATCGTCCTCGTTAAAAACAAAAATATAAAAACATTAAACTTAATGATCAATGTGACATAATTTAACAAACTCCGTACGAAATGACAATCCTCAACAAATCCAAGTGCAATCGCTCCTGCGGGTGAAGGGTGCAGGATACTGCATCTAAGTGGTAGATATGTTAGGCATTGTCTAATTGATAAACACTCATCGTATTGTACCGTGAGGTTATCAAATGACCCATGTCGTAAAGTCATCCATCTATCATATGGAGCAAAAAGAGTCAAAAAAAAAAACATGATAATGAATAAACCAACTCAAGAATACCCATTAATCGGGATCCACCGGTTATACCATCATGAAAAAGTGTGAAGCTCATGAACCAAATCTTGTCGAACCGTTCCCCATCCGTCTTCCCCCATTCCTAGTAACCCAGCAATCGAGCGATATCCACAATGACCATCTGCCTTAACATCCACGATGTTCACTATATGTTTACGTATTTGATGTGGAAAACATTTAATGTACTTCAATTTTTTTTCCTTTGGTACTTTCACGGAACATGCAGCATTTGAAGCACTATCGTGGCGCACTCAACAATTTCAAATAAAGAAGGAGCTCGTTTGGTAGATGAATTGATTTTCAATGACAGACGACCCTTTGCCTTAACCTTCTCAAGTGGTGGAAACATAGATGTCGTTGCAAGACAAGCTAACTCTCTCAACTTCCTTTTTAATGCTATTTTACCTGCCTCATCACAATCAAAGAATTGTCTCAAACATCAATCTCAAAGGAGTAATTGCACCCGACGAGACATTGTCGTCTTTTCATGTATCCAACTTCCTCCAATGAGAATGCACACTATCATGGGAATCAGGCGACCTTCTTCGATAGTTCTCTCGCAGTTTCTCGCAAGAGCTGCTGTAACCATACGGCGCTCCGCTCACGCAACCACATATTCCCTTCTCAATTTCAACTTGAGTTGCTCTTTAAACTCCATCAATATCATATTGAGGAAGCCCTAGATACCATACCCTCGTACCTTTAAACATAAGATTATTGAATCTATACTCACATGTATTATACTTCTCTCAAATGAAGCTTACTCCGTATAAGTTGCACCTGCCAATAAGAGCATTTATTACATTCCAAGAACTCTCGAAATCTCTCAGACGAATCCAAGACAAGTCTCTTCAACTTTGCACATGTGCACTCGCCCTATAAAAATATAAAACATATATTAAAATCATTTTTATGTTTGGATATTTGAAGAAAAACTATTACTAATTAACGTATTCCATTCGTTGTGACATCAAGCTTAAATGCATTACTATCCACCAAGTTCAAGGAGCAAATCTTTCCTTGTAAAGAGTCAACCATGCACTCACATATTTTATCGTCTCGGTAAGTATAGTAATCGCTTGTCAATGATCTTAAATTTCTGCACTCGTCTTCATCTCAAGAAAACACAAGGACACTCCAAGCCGACATGAATGCCACCCACTTCTTTTTCGTCAAAACAACTTCTTACGCTTGCAAGTACATTTTTTGATATATGCCATCTCGTACGTAATGGTTGTAGGAAATACTAACCTCACAAATAAGCTCATTAAGGCCAACTCTATCAAAGAATAAATGACATTAGGTAATCGATAAGTAAACATTAAACTTTGTAACTTCCTCCACGCTCAAGTGTAGCTGTCTGCACGCTACTCCAAGTATACAAATGCCATGTAAAAAGTTTCAATTCAGAGATGTCACACCTACAATCTCGAAGTGAAGGCGAGACCGTTGGTCTTATAAGTAACCCATAAATTAGAACATCAAAATGCATTCAACAACTCGAATAGAAGTAGGATGCCGTAACAAGTCTCTCACACAATCGTCAATTTCATCCCTATGCCATTCAAATATATTTACATTCATCTCGCTTGTTTCATTAGTTGTTGCATTTGCGATCTACCACCGTAGTAGCTCATGTTTATGACGTGCATTGTGATTGTCTTCATAGTGCTAACATTACTTTAATAAGTGATTTTTATGCATAATAGAATATTCCTGGTTTCACCAAGTTCTTCTATTATATCGACAATATAGTTTTCTCTCCCCATCCGATAATCGACCAAAGATATGAGTGACCCTCCAATTGTTTACGCTTGACGACAGGAAATCCACAAACAACTTTAACACTCCAATCATCATTATTAGTTAATCTCACACCGACATCTTAACGACAATCACATTTTTTCGTTCCAAGGCCTTCTTCGATCTAGCCCACATTCGACTTATTCTTTGCATGCCTTATATGTTCCACCACGCTCACATGCAAGACTAACTCTCAGCTTTTCTACTATCTCCTTTATCCTGATCTTTTTTATCACAATAACAAATCCGCTCTTCCCACATCTGGCTCATTCAATCAAAGCATCCCGACTACAAAATATCTGGATAATAACAATTTATTAATTTCGATATATCTAAAACAAATTACTCTGAATCTTTAAAGTATTAAATACTATTACTACTAAATGCATCAATGCAGAATCAATCAATTGTCAGAAGGCCGCGATATGATCGAAATTCATCTGCAAAAATAAAATGCAGATTAAATACAACAAATAATGTCCAGTTAAAAAAACTGGATAAATGCTCTTACCGATTTTAAACTGAAAAATCATAGTATTCTGATTTTCAAATCCTGCTTTCATGGAAATTCCCAGATTTCCAACCGGATATACTATTTACCCATATCAAAATCCGCTATAACAATCTAATCCTGACGGATATCCCGATATTGTTCAGTAATCCCGATTTGTTAAACTCGGCTAGGGAGTATATTCCTGATTTCAATATCCGAGAATATGATATCCTGATTCGAACCGGATTAAGTACATTCGCTAAAAAACCAACTCATCAACTTCCTGCCTTCCTTCTACACCGCTTTGCTTTCACTTCAACGCCTTTCTATTTTTCAACGCCATTCTCACTATGTTTTTCAAAAGATTGGAGCCACTATGTTTTTCGCACGGGTATCTCACTTCGAGGAGGAAGAAGGAGCTGGTGCAGAGAGATGAAGCAAGAAGAAAGAATAAAAATAAGTACTTAAGGTAAATTTGTATTTTCCTATGTGATTTTTAATGTAGCGATATGAGAATGGGACAAAGGTGAATAGTAATTTCTCAAAAAAAAATTCCCCTTTCCTATTTGGTTTTCCCCCTTTCTTCTTTTCTCTTTTCCCTCTGATTTCTCCTTTCCTTCTCACGATTTGCTCCATTGGCGGCGATTATGTCAACAACTCGGTCATAGGACAAGACTCGGACCAAGGCAAGTTTATTTCGTTTTTCTTTTCCCTTGCATTTTTCATTTTATTTTGGGAACCCTAGGAGTTTGTGTTGATTTCGATGCCAGGAGAAGAGAACTCTTGTATTATTTCAATTGTCTCCTTTTGATTCAAAGGATATTTTGTTCTGGTTGTAAATATGCGTATGAATCATCTAATTACCGTTGCTGATTTCATGAGCAAACCTACAAACCCGCCTAGAATTGACCATACCCCTCCTTGTTGGTTGTCGGACTACAAACAGATGGCATTAAAATATTTTTGGATGGATTAATGGTATAATGCACTCACCATTATCTAAGTTGAAGCAAAAAAAATTATTTGTTAGCCATAATTGGTAATAGCCTAACCATGATTAAGTCTTTTACAATTAATATAGTTGTACCCATTAATTCCTTCAGCCAGTGGGCTCAATGTCGATGTTAGTGTTTAAGGATTGAACCACAAGAGAATTTTGGAAAGGACATGGGGTCGGGAGCCTGTTTATGGATCATGCCACATTTTAGCAAATCTCTAGTGGGGTTTAGGTTCTGCATATGTACAGACAAGTTAAAGGAAGAAATAAATTTCATGCGAAGTGCGAACAAAATATCTGTGAATACGATATATCTAAGATTTCGATTTTACTGATATATCTAAACATTCCAGAATATCGGTGGATATTTCGACAAAAATATCGGTAGTTTAAAATTAATAAAAAATACTTAAATTCATTTAAAATACTTATTAACTTTATAAAAGACATAAATAAGCAAATATACACTTATTTAAAAATAATATTCATTATAATTTATCGATAAATTACATTACAATAGTAATTTAAAACAAAAATGAAAACCGATGTGGCTCCATTACATTATTCTCACGGGGCTTATCCCATCTCGACAAGATAATATTCATAATAATATCTTCAAAATATCGGTGATAAATCACTGCAGTTAAAAATAATTGAGAGTTAAATAGAGTTCCTCTGATGCGTATTTGACGAATAGAAAGAGATCAGACATTTTATGGGTATTTATAAAAAATTTGGAGTCAAAATGTTGATTAATGAGTATTTCACCGATATTTACCGATATTTTACCGATATTTTTAAAAAATTTCGCAGACAGTCACAGACGCTTCCACAAACGCGATTTTTCAAAGGGAAAATTGGTTTTTTTCCGGGATTTTTCGCGGTAACCCATGATTTTATTGATTTTTCCCGATTTTTCCTCCGCTTT
This sequence comes from Tetrastigma voinierianum, assembly GCA_016808115.1. NCBI lineage: Eukaryota > Viridiplantae > Streptophyta > Magnoliopsida > Vitales > Vitaceae > Tetrastigma > Tetrastigma voinierianum. The sequence goes on from JAEQBH010000775.1 coordinate 273,229, forward strand.
TCTTCCTGCCGGGTTTAAACCGATTTCGACGTATATATCTACCAAAAAACCGATTTTGTTCCCTGATTTGTAAAGTGATGTAATACTTAAAAAAGTTGTGTAGTGGTTCCGAAATTTTGGCAAAATGGATGGAATTGTACAAACAATATTACATCAATGCATTTACTACTATTTTGAGCTTTCAAGGGTGAACACTCTTTAAAATGTTCAATATTAAGGTTTCAAACATTTTAGGGATTATTTGGTATTAAAATATTAGAAACCTTAAAGTGTTTAACATATGTTCTAGACACTTTTTAAGTGTTCGACATTAAATATCCATATTAGAAAATTTAAAATAGTAGATATACTGCACAAATATCTTCACGACAAAAGTAAATCGACTAAGTAGAAAATTAAGTATTATTAGAGGACAAAGAAGGTGCTAGTCGTTTCTTATTGCTAGAACTCTTACTTGTTTACATCATGGGCAATGATTTAATATGTTAGCCAGTTGAGCTAGCTATGGAGGAAATATGTTCAATCGTGATTTGCTGTAGAAGAGGTCTATCTCTATATGCTTGGTACGGGCACGTGAGATTGTCACACAAAAATTATGGGAGTTTGGGCAGCGAGGTTATGTTTAATTAGGTGTCTACACCGCAATATTCCACTTCAGTTAAAGACGTGATGTCATGTATGATTATGTGATGTTTAATTAGGTGAGGTTTATTCCATCTAAGCATTTATATGGCACCAGCACCATCGTCCCTAAGTGCTACTATTGCGGGTGACGGTAATGCTGGTGGGTTTACTAGTTCTCAATTTAAAGTCAGTTTTTGTACTTGGAAAGTCAAATAAATAAACCAATTCCTAATTGACCTCATACACACATATGGAAAGTCAAACAAATAAAATAAAATCATGTATGAACTTTCAAATAAACAAATGAGGTTAAAATGATCAAATGTTCAAATTACAGAAAGGGATTTTATAACCATGACCTCTTGTCACACCAAGCTATACAATGTTAAACGACCAATTCTCTTAAAACCTCACAACTCTCATAAAAGCACGATCATCCCTAAGTGCTATGTATAGTAAGTTGGTTCCTTTGGCAACAGATGATGCTCATGCTACACGTGGTATCAATGATGTTGGTGATGATATAGGTCTGGAGGTAATGGTAATTGGTCTAGCCCTTATGGGGATGCAAGAATAGACCTATAGGTCTACCTAGTCTATTGTCACATGCTAAATCCTTAGGGAAGAGCTATAATAAGCTCGAACTTATATAAGTTCGACTTTTTTACCATTAGATCTGGATTCTTATCACTTTTTGGAGTGGGGTCCACAAAAAAATGCCAGAATTTTTGATCCAATGACTGAAAAACTCGAGCTTTTTTCAGCCATACCCAAATCCTTATCTACCTTCTAAGGTGGAATTACCACCAAGATCTAATCGGTTGTTTCAGAGCCGCCTCTCTGACAGGGGCGGGGGTAGATGCCCCCTGAAATATTTTTATTCAACTAATTTTTGGCATTATAGACAATTAATGCCCCATGAAATCTTTCCCAAAAAATTTCATATTTCTACAATTGATAGATTTCAGAGGCTAATCTTATCATGTTATAAAGTTGGGAAGTCCAACAATAAGAAAACCTAAGAGATACGATAAACAAAGAAAAAAAAAAGGAGGAAGAAGATGAAAAATTTATAAGTTCTTTATTATTTATTTATTTTTAAATTTTATTGAAATATAATATGAGGAAATGATGAATCTATATTTTATTCAATTTTCTAAATTTATTACTGATAATAATTGCTCATATTTAACATTAAATTTATTATTGAAAAACAAAATTTGTTGTTAAAGCTTCATAATTTGATATTTTTTAATAAATATATTAGAACATATTTTATGAAATTTTTTATTGTCATTTTACTTTTTTATTCATATAAAATTTATATTCTAAGAATTGGAATGAAATATATTTTTATTAGTGTTATAAATTGCGTATTTATATGAAATTGATACTTGATTATGAGAAATTTCTGTATAAATTAGAATAATTACACTCTTATTAGAAATTGTATTGACATGTTATATTTTTTTTATTCATATTGTATTAATATGATAGAGTTTGTTGTATAATAAATCATATATTTGTTGAAAATTATATTTACTTTTATTTTTTATTTGTATTAGTATCATATATTTGTCAAGAAGACTTTACTCAAGTGCTTAAGAGCATTAATATGATTTAGTTTTTAGGTAAACATGTACATAAGGTAGAGGAGTTTATAAACTCTGGATCAAAAGAAATAATAATAATAATAATAATAATTCATGGAAGAGCAACAACTTGGTTTACTATTAATTTAGGGTGGTATATAAGTCAATGCTTGTATTGGAAAAGCATTAATTAGTACTTCCAATATCCTGTAAAAAATGAATAAATTTAATTTTGCACTTAGAGATGATGAAGTAAGTTTAATTTTGGACAATTAGGCTATTGCTAACTGTATAGTTGTGGGTTAATTAAATGGCTGGCTGTCCCAACCCAACTCTTCCATATTTTTTCTGGAATTTGGACCTTCAAACAAAACTTCTTAAACATAGAGATGGTGGCTCACCAACTACATGTGATTTGAATTTTAGGGCTTATTTGGTTTATGTTTTTTAAAACTATTTTGAGAACGGTTTTTAAAAACATAAAAAATAACTCAACCACTAGAAAATGGGACTACAGATACAGATTTTTTTTGGGCCTACTTTGATAAATGTAATATAATTATTTGGATTCTCATTCAACATAATGTATCTTTCCATATAATATAATAAAGTTGTGACATCCCCATAAACTCATCCCACCCTTTTTACCTCCAAATATTTGAATCCAAACACGTTCCATTGCATTTTGTTTAATGTTTTTGAGTGCTTGTCTTTGTTGTTGTTTCTTTCATTCCTCCTCGTACTTTATTACTTTCTCTTCTCCTCTTGCTTTCATCCCATAATTTTTTGCTTATATATTTTGAGGCTATTAATAAATTAGTTATTGATAAGTTTATTTGTTGGATATGGAACAACAAGTTCATTTACCTCTTCTACATATAATGGATCGTACTTGGATGTTAAAGGATAGGACATCAAAGGATTATGCAGATGGGGTTGAAAGCTTTATTGCATTTGCATTACAATACTCCATATGCAAAAACTACATTAAATGTCCATGTGTTAAGTGCAGTAATATGGTATCACCTAATAAGCAAAAAATTAGAGAACATATGTTTTTCTATGAAATCGATCAAAGTTACCATCAATGGTATTCACATGTAGACTCTGTTTCAAGTGGATCATCAACTAGTAGAGCATAACATCATAATAGATTTCCATGTAGCAATTTGGATAGTATAATAGAATGGTTCAAGCTGCACATGATGATTGTCAAAATAACCCAAAAATGTTTGAAACATTTCTTGAAGATGCTCAAAAACCTTTGTATCATGTCTGTAAAAATTTTACAAAGTTGTCTGCATTAGTCAAACTATACAACTTGAAAGCACGATATGGATGGTCCGATAAAAAAAAGCTTTTTGGAGCTTTTAAAAATTCTTGGAGATATATTGCCTACAAACAATGAGTTGACATTGTCTCTGTACGAAACAAAAAAGACATTGAGTGCATTAGGAATGGAATATGAGAAAATACATGTTTGTCCTAATGATTGCATATCATATAAGGATGAATTGAAAGATCATCTTCATGTCCTACTAAAAAGAAGAAGGGAGTCCCTGCGAAAGTAATGTGGTATTTTTCTCATATTCCAAGATTTAGAAGGTTGTTTTAGGTCCACAAAATACTTAAGATCTCATATGACATGCTTTCGAAAGAAGATTTGATAGCAAAAGCGTCATTAAATCGACTCCCATCATGGAAGCTAGTTGATCATAGATGGTCTGATTTTGGTTCAGAACCTAGAAACCTTAGACTTGTAATCTCAGCAGATGGCATAAATCCTCACAGTTCATTGAGTAGTAAACATAGCTGTTAGCCTATTATAATGGTTTTTTAGAACATTCCTCCTTGATTGTGTATGAAAAGAAAGTTGATAATGTTATCTTTGCTAATATCAAGTCCACGAAAACCTAAAAATGTTGTGGGAGGTAGGTGTTGAATGTTATGATGTGCATCAACAAGAGTTCTTCACATTAAGAGTTGTTATATTGTGGATAATCAATGATTTTCCTGCGTATGGGAACTAATCCGGTTGCACAGTTAAAGGATATTTTTCTTGTCCTATATGTGGGGAAGATACATATTCTCATAGATTGAAGCATGGGAAAAAAAACTTATCTATAAGTCATAGAAGATTTCTTCCTTGCAACCATCCTTTTAGAAAGAAAAAAAGAAGGCATTTAACGGTAAATAAGAGTTTAGGCCAGCTCCGCAACCATTGACTAAAGAGGAAATTCTAAGGAAAATTGATGTCATTTGTAATTCATGGGGGGAAAAAATAGTGAACTTGAAATAAACTGAAAGTGAATACTACAAATTGTTGGAAGAAGTCTACATTATTTGATCTTGAGTATTGGAAGTACCTACATGTTCATCATAACTAGGATGTAATGCACATAAAAAAAAAATGTTTGTGAAAGCATCATTAGCACCGTACTTAACATCCAGTTAAGTCAAAGGATGAACTAAATTCTCATCTAGACCTTTGGTAGATGGGCTTAAGGTGTGAATTGGGCCTGTATCAAATCGAATTTATCTTCCACCTGCGTGTTTTACTCTATATAAAAAGGAGAAGAAAATCTTTTGTCAAAATTTATATGATTTGAAGGTTCCAAAAGGTTTTTGCTCTAATCCCATGACTACCATGCATTAGCGCAACAACCATTGTCAGTGTCATTACATTCCATTTTGCCAAAGCATGTGAGGCATACTATTTGGCTGCTGATTTGTTTTTTCAATGCTCTTTGTAGCAAAGTGGTTGATTTGTCTACATTGGATAAGTTACAAAATGATGTAGTGTTGACATTATTCTTACTTGAGAAGTACTTTCCACATTCATTTTTTGATATCAAGCTACATCTTCTTATGCATCTTGTAAGAGATGTGAGACTTTGTGAACCAATTTATCTGAGGTGGATGTATCCATTTGAAATATTCATGAAAGTTTTGAAAGGGTATGTACGAAGTCGTAATCAACCTAAAGGTTGTATTGCTGAGTGTTATACTGCGGAGGAAACTATTGAATTTTATATAGATTACTTATCAAATATAGATGCAATTGGGATTCTTGTAAGTACAAATATTAGCCCAGTTAGGGCACCCTTTTTGGAGGTGAGATTATGGCGATTGATTTCAATTTAGCAAAAGTTATGCACATTGTATGTGTTAGAATACTACTATCATCTAACCTTATGTCGAGTAAGACCTAATAACATTTAATCTTTATCTATTATAATTAAAATAACTTATAGACTCTCACGATGAATTTTTCATAAATACCATGACAAAGAGCACATGGAATGGTTAAAGTTGAAAAATTCTCGTCGATTTAAGAGACAAAAATGGCTCATTGATGAACAAAATGAACTTTTACTTTTTGGTTGCAAAAAAAAGGTATGTGAATTATTTTTGTTACTGATATTGAACCTATACACACTCCACCTATTATTTTTTACATACAGATTGAAGTAGAAATTGGTAACAATTAACCTATATATGAAACCTTAAAGTGGATAGCGCATAGTCCTAGTCATTATGTTTGCAAATATGATGGATACTTCATTAATGGGTGTCGATACCATACTAAGGAGCATGATGACTTATGAGTTACCCAAAATAGTGGAGTTAGTATTGTAGTTTCAACAATGCAAATTGCAAGTGCTAAGGATAAAAATCCTGTATTTGGTGAGTTTTGTTTCTATGGGATTATTATTGATATATGGGACCTTGATTATACCATGTTTAGCATACCAATTTTCAAGTGTGATTGGGTCGACAATAAGAATGGTATAAAAGTTTATGATCTTGGCTTTACATTAATTAACTTTAGCAAACTTGCTCATAAATCAAATCCTTTCATATTGGCATCCTAAGCTAGGCAAGTGTTTTATGTACAAGACCAACTTGATCCAAGATGGTCGATTTCTTTGTCAACGTCTCAAAAAGATTTTTTGGATTTTGAGAATGGTGATGACCTTGTAAATAAATATGTTGAACACAATCCCATCATAGGGACATTGCCATAAGTTGAAGCATTTGATGCGATGGATGACTCCGATGCAGTATGTATACGAGGTAACTGTGAATGGATTTGTATTGAGAACAAATCCACCTTGTAGGTAAATTATAAACTTTTAATAACATGGTATGAATGAAGAATATGAAGTGCATCGTAGGTCACAAAATAATAGGTAATTTTTTTTCTTTTTTTGATATGATCATATAATTGTTGTATGTTTATTACGTAATTATGGTTGATTATTTTAGATACAAATTTCTTTTTTGTGATTATCCTCCAACTTTGTTCTATCTAATATAACACATCATTGTCCTTGTCTTTCCCAACAATGGATCCAAATGAAGGAGAAAACCCCAAAAAAATAATCATAGAGGAATGACAAAGAAGATCATGATTATAAAAAAACAGGAGTGAGAGGATCAAGTTATTAGATAAATATAATCTTGATTTCATAAGAGAATCAGTAGTTCATCTAACAAGCTATTTAGGAGTTTTAGCACACACTATGGTGCCAATAAGATATGAAACTTGGCATGTTCTTAAGCAATTAAAGGATAAGTTATGAGACTGCATTAAGGTAACACTTCATTGCCTTCATTACTTTTATTGAAATTGTATACAATTTTTAACCAAATGAAATTACTAATAAATTTGGTGTTAATGTATAGGCTGCTTTTTCAATAAGCCCAAGAAGTAGGAAAAATTGCATGCTAACAATTTAAAAAAACTTTCGATATTTCAAGAACATGCTTACTATGAAACACATTCTTCCCTTCAAAGACCGACCTGAGCTCCTCCAAAAATCACCAATACAATAAAGTTTTATTGAAGACGAAGATTGGACAATATTTGTCAAACATAGATTGTTTGATAGCTTCAAGATAGAATTACAATTCCTTTTAATACATTTTATTAACATTCATAAGTAAACTTTTTTAATTTATAGGAATACCGAAAAGTTCAAAAGGAAAGACGAAAGAAACACATTTATAATCATCATTTGAGTAGGAAATGATACATCGAGCTTGAAGAAGAGATAGTAAGTTAATATTATTTTATAAGTTTGTAGTTTGTTTCATTTAATTTTATACTTATTTCATATATATTGTTACTTTTTAAAAGATGGCTGAAAGTGGGTCAACTGAAACCATTGATCATAGCATATTTTAGAAGAAAGCAAAAGAAAGAAAAGATGACACCTTCGATGAAGTGGCAATTCCAATTATTGAGAAGACAGTAAGTAGACATGTTATAACCTTTATTTCATTTATTTACTAATAGCTTTCTAATGATATACATGCTTTCTAATAACTAAACTTCATTATTAACAGTCTTTTTAAAGGATAAACTATTAAAAGAGTTGCAACGAAATGATCTAATTGTTAGTGGAGATACCGATATAGTTACAGAAGCATTAGGTACTCCTGAATACAATGGTTGAGTGAGGCGTAAAGAGAAGCACCACACACCTCACTAATATTTTAATAATGTTGTATATCGTGCTCGTAGGGGTTTTATAGCAACATTCAAAGAAGAACAAAAAAAATTTCAAGAGAAAGCGCTAGCAAAACTGTCTCAAGTGGAATCAGCCACTCCCTAATCTGATGTTAGCAGTTCAAACATGAAAAAAAAACTTCTCCAACCAGAGATGACCTATAATATAATATAATGTCATATTATTTTAATTTATTAATTTATATATTGGAACTACTAGTTGATTGTTTTTTTAGTATCGATCATCCAATGGTTGCACACATTTTGATATTTACCACAATGGAAGAAATATATTAGAAATTTAAATAAATAAAACTAGTACAAAAATATTTCATTTAGATAATTGTTTTTCTTGGTATGTGAAATTTCAAAGTTTCATAGTGTGTAAATATTTTAAAAACTGGTATAAACATATTTATTTTTACGAATGTGTTTTTCTTTACAATGTGTCAATACTAATATGTTTGTGCTTTTAATCATTTTTAGGTTGAGCATCTACAATTAAGATGTAATATTTTTGGGTACTATTAAGGATAGATGTTCAACTAAGTACAACAAAGGATTATGCACAATCTGAAGAAATGGTAAAATTCTAAAGCATTATGGTATGTAGATATTTTGAAAAATTGTATAGTACTAATATTTCACTTGCAAAGTTGTTTTTCTTAACTATTTGTCTAAACTAATATCTGATTATTCTAATTGTTTTGCCGATCATGCATCTACAAAGAAATGTGTAATATTTTTGGGCACTTAGAGGATGAATTCATAATGTTTAATTGGATGCAACACAAAATATGTGAACAAAGTTAAAGTTATAAAATTTATGTGTGATGCTTCTAGTTAACTTTCAATATATAGTAAAAAAAAAAAAAATTCTTTGTTACTACTTTGTCTATATACTTTATTGAATGAGGTTTTTCATTGATATTTTAATTTTTTATGAAATATCACATATAAAGCAAGGTATAATTACAACATTTCCATTTTGAGTTAATTAAATTTGAAATGAAAAAAGATGACACATTTTTAAAGTTTAATGGTATATAAATGGTAATACTTGAAATTCTATAAGATAATACTAATTATGAGTGTTCCTCACTTCTATACATTGACTTGCTTATCATAAGTATCAATGTAGGTGTTCAAGAACATGACATTTTTTACAAGGTTAAGGCAAAAAATAGTTATAAGATGAGACTCATTTAAATGTCAATCAATGTTTTAAAAATTGGACCGGACCGACTGATCCAACCGATCTGATTGTCCACCGGCTATTAAACCAGTCCGATTCAATAAAAAACAATTTCCCCTTTATAATCGGTTGAGAACCGCCTGAACCGATGATTGGATCAGTGAACCATATGAACTAGGTGATTCTTAGTGAACTGAAAGGTTCAATCCAATCTTCTTCTTTTTTTTAAAATTTTTTTGAATGTTAAAACGACGTCGTTTTGAAACATTTTGCATTGAAACGACGTCGTTTCATATGGATATGTAAGTTTTCATTTTTTTTTTTCTTCTCATTTTTCCCCAGCCTAAACAACCTCTTCTTCCCTCCCTCGACTCCCTCCTCATCCTAGTCTCTCCGATTCTCATTTTCCCCTCTCTACTCCGAAGCAAATCCTCCAATTCCAACGCCACCCCTCCAACTCTGGAAGTAGAGAAAGAAATTTCAGACTTTCAGCAAAGGATTCATCCTTTATTGCACCAAGACTTTCTGGTAAAAGCCCTAACTGATATTGATTTGATTTTCCCTGAAATCATGGTGTTGTATGGCTGCTTGTGATCATTTTTCTTTGAAAAACACTCAGATTTAAGTTATTTAACAAAGTTGGAGACCAACTTCATCAAAATCCCCCTAAAGTCGTATGTTTATGTGTCTTCTCTCTAATTTATGGTTTGATGTTTGAAAATTTAACAGTTTTAAACTATGATTCTATGAATCCAGTAGGAGGGGAGGGGGTTGTGAAGGCATGGTTGCCCCCATTAAAGACAATTAACTCATTAACTGCTTGTCAAAGAATTTGCTTTGAAGCCATAGGAAGGAGAATAAATACTATCCATAGGCATAGGTGCAATTGCATCACTTTTAATCTGTTACAAAGGACTTGTTTGTTTATGGTTTTTGGAAAATGTTTTTTTCTTCTGAAAAATAAGGAAAACATGTAAAACACAGAAAATATTTAGGCTTGTTTGGTTCATGGTTTTGAAAAAATTTCTTAAGAACAGTTTTCGAAAACACATAAAATACCATTTTGGTGTTCTCTAAACTTATTCTTATTATCTGAATTTGTTGTTTCTTGTGTTCCCTATGTTTTTCAGAACAAAAAAATAAATAAATTGGGAACCAAACATGTTCTCAATGTTTTCCTTGTTCTCTTTGTTTTTAACTTTTTAAGAACAAAAAACCGTTTTAAAAAACTGGAACCAACAAGCCCTTTGGTTCCTATTTAAAAAAAAAACGTAGAAAAGCGAGAAAGCATTTAAGAATTGAATAATAAAAACCCAAGTTTCGGATATTCACAAAAATTGTGTTATCTTTATTTTGTGATACCGATGACGGTTTAGAAAAAGCTGGAGACCAACCAAACCCTTTGGTTCCTTTTTTTATAAATATCTGAAAAGCATTAAATTCAGATAATAAGAACCGTTTTCAGATATTACCAAAATGGTGTTATCTTTATTTTAAGCAATACCGATGTGAGTTTGAAGCGAGAATACTATAAATAGACCCCAAAGTTTTTCTTCTCCCTTCGGTGTTGTTCAACTCCCACAATTCCTTACTCTCGACACTCCCCAGTGGATCATGGATTCAGCAAGTTGGGAAAATTTCCCACAAATCATATGGTTTTGATCCATTGTTCTCAGAAACACAGGCAATGAATGTTGGAGAATTATGAGAGATGGAGCTAGGAATTGTCCCCTGATTTTACTCTCAGAAAATGGGAGATTTCTAGAGCACAATAAATGTACTAATGCATTAAGATGAGAAACATATCTCCCTTAAATTGCCCTACAATCATATCCAACCCAGCAAGTCTTTAAATATAGGCCCTCCTCTGAAATTTCTGGATGGTAGCAATTTTCAACTTTTATCAAACAGTTATTGAAGATTTCCACTTTTTTTTTCTTTTCCTTCTTCTTTAAAGTGTGACTGCTCAAGTTATATGGTCGGTTCTGTTTGGTACCCAAATTCCATCTCTTTCACTTGTATATTAAATATTTTATATAGATAGAAATTTGGGATTTCTTGCAAAAAAAAAAAAAAAAAAAAACAGGTTGCACTTGTATTCAATCCAATGTCCCCATTTCTTGTAAAAAAAATGATTGGTAATTATGGATGATATTAACAATTCCTTGATAATTATTATGTTATTGTTACTTTATGACTCGTATGTAAATGTAGAATAACAAGGTTTTGATAAATATGATGCAAAATATAACATCTTATATTGTATTAGAAATATGATATCTAGTGATTTTTACAAGTAAATTTTTTTATAAATATGTTTAACAAATAGAGGATATGTTGTCAAAATTTTGTAAAAATATTATTTTTATATTTATTTGATTTTAATAATATATAAATTATCTATTTATGATATCACCGGTTCGACTAGTAAACCGTGAATCGTGAACCGATAACTTTTCTGATTCAGTCATCGGTTTGATATTTAAAACATTTGTCTCAATATTGCTCACGTGTTCAACATGATGACACTTATTATGGGCATCATGTTTTAAAAATATAAAAAAAAAATATGACGTTTCTCGGAAATGTCATTGTATGCAAATACATAAAATGTTAGTTCAGTAGAGGACGTTTATGAAAAGCGTCATCTTGTATATATCTTGATACTTAAAAAGTGACATTTTTAACATTTTCCTTGTAGTGAATGGCCCCTGCTACTCCAAAACGCATCCGTTTCTTTAGGTGATGGGAGAAGGGTTAGCTTTTGAAAAGATGTTTGGTGCGGCGAAGAGGCACTGTGCCTTGCTTATCCTACTTTATTTAAATCTGCAGTCCATAAAAATGCTAAGGTGGTGGAAGGTATGGGCTCAATAATTGGGCGTACAATCATACCAGACTGAATCTAACCTACACGCCCTTGCGCAGCATCCGTTTTCTTGTTTGTTGACAAGGAGGAAGGGAAGTGGTATCCAATTTTTCTAAGGTCTTTTAATGACTGGAAAATGGAGGAGGTGGAAGGGTTCCTGCAAATTCTTCATAGACATAAAATTAGGCCTTTCATTGAGGACAAACTCCTGCTCAAGGGATCCAGGAACAAAGGCTTCTCTGTGAAGCTTATGTATACAATGCTAGATTTTTCGCCTGATGTGGCTTTTTTGTCTCGTTCAATATGGAATCCAGTCATTCCTCCTAAAATAGGCTTTTTAAGCCCAGGAGAACTTGCAGGATAAAATCTTTCCTTGTTCGTCGAAACAGCGTCGAGAAAGTTAAATGCGCCCAGATGTTTTTAACGCGAAAAGGGATGAGAAGCCTCGTCGTTTGCTCGTTCATTGTAAGAAGGCCAAGATGCCTTGGGATCTCTTTTTTGTCGATAGTTGGGACAAGTTGGATTTTTCCGGGTTTGGTTAATCAAACTCTTCTTTCTTGGCAAGGAGCGCAGGTGGGAAACGCAAAAACATTTGGTTGGTAGCCCTGTTATATTTATTCTAGACTTTGTTGCAAGAAAGGAATAACGTGATGTTTGAGAATGTGGTATCTTAACTCAAAGGATAAAAGTCACCTTCTTGAGCAATTTATGGTCATGAGCAAACTTGTATAGTGTTGATAAAACGAATTATTTGGTGGATTTTTTGGTCTAGTTGGCTGCAGGTAAGGTTGTCAGCTATCTGTTTGGGCTGGTAGGTTTTTTTTGCAGTAGTTTTGTTCTGCTGTTTTTTTTTTTCCCATTTGGATCCCTCTTGTATTTTTCCGGTGTACTTCTTGAAACCTTTTGATTCTTTTTTTATCAATATAATTACATTTTATTGATTAAAAAAAAAAAGACTGCATGTCCCCAAAGTTTCCCCGTTTTTGAGGGTTTTTGCCTCACAGAAGTATTCACCATTCTAAAATTCCGTTTTCTCCATTGTCACGAGCTAGCGATTAAACTACCATGACCAGAGATAATTTTTGTATTTTACGTTAGGTAGGTAAATTCTTGATTTTATCTACTCTTTTTACCATTCTTTTGTATTTCTATCATGTACACAGCTTTTGTTTGGTTATTCTTGTACAATATGAGATGAAAAACTTGTAACATTTCTTGGGTTTTAACACCCCCATTACAATACAAAAGAAGTTCTCCAATTCAGACTACCTCCATTTTCCTACAACTGCTTGCTATTTTTTCTTAATGCCCTTCTCTCCTTGAATCATTGAAATGGTAAATCTTGACTGTTAGATAATGACGTTGACCCTGAACCTACCATCTGCTGAATCATCTTCCTAACCATTCTTCAACGGTTTCAACTAGAAAAATCAGTTTGATTTTTCTTGGTTGATTCTCTGAAAGTGATGGGGGTGGGGGGAGGATATGCATCATCCTAACCAATTTCAAAAACAGTGCAATTTCTAGGTGTTAGTCTTTCTTAATTAGTTTCCTGATTTACTAATGTAAGTAGACCAATTCTATGGATGGAGAATCGAGCCAAGGCGATGACCTGCAATCGAGGATAAGAGGGTGCGTAAATCTTGTGTTTATAACATGTGTCCCAATTTAGCGCGAGTTTTTTTCGATCCACAAGTCTTTCGATATTTAGTGTTGTAAGCTAAATTCGTATACTGCATCGTCGCCAGGCTTGCTTGAATGGACAAATAGTTGTTAAAATGAGCGTCACGTGAGATAGGCTGGCGTTTATGTCTGGCCGCGACGGTAGAGGCCGTCAGAATCAGCGCTGGCCCAAAGTCGGAGACACCTATTGGAAAAGACGAAGCTAGGGTGGACTGTCTGGTATAAGTCGAGGGGGTGTACATGCACCTTATCCCAATCCAATAATAAATGCACTCTGGTTCTCAGGATGAGTTGCTGGCTCTTAGGTCATATTCAAATTCAAGTAGTCTTCAACTAACACCATAAGCTCCATATACCTTAATTATTTAAAAGTTCAAAGTTTTGGGACCTACCAAGTAGAATATTTTGTTACTACTGATCGATCAAACGGTCATGTTTTGGAGATCCAAGATGTATGATCTACAGAAGTACAGACAAGATATTAGAAACCGACATACAAAATATGGCAGAAAAACGCAGTATATTGTTGAGAGTAAGATCATGCAGTTACAAGAAAGAAATTATAGTAATAGGTTGTTTTCAATCTGAGAGTACTGACCAATATAACATGCACATTCATAGCATCTCTGTATAACAGACAGTTATGTTTGATCCACAGAAGTACAGACAATATATTAATCAGAATCCAAGCCACAATGTACTGTAGAATGGTGTGTCGGATCAAGTACTAGCTGTGATATCTCACATGAAGTAGAGAGAAATGATACATAGTGGATTTCCTTATTAATCTTTGAAGTGTTTTACATAAAGGGCTCGGATTCAAAATGGACAATATCTACTTGAAATGGATTAATTCATTATAAATGATATCAAAGTAAATCCCTTCTAGCTCCAAAATTCCATATTCCCACCTGCTAACAGGAAAAGTTTTGTAATGAACTCCTACATTACAATCTTGTGGGATATGATAACAATGTTTATAGAGAACCTCAACCCAGAACAAACGATATCTAGCATGTAACAACACAACCCAACCATATAGATATTGTCCGTTTCATGCCTAAGGGGCTCTCTCATGGCTTTAAACTACTAGGTTAAGAGGAGCCCATACTTATATAGTTCCAAGACCTTTCTCCCTTATCCGATGTGGGATGTGACATTACAAGTACATTTTACACAAGCAGTAGAATGGTTAAAAAAAATGAACATAGTTGACTCAGTTTTCTTGCAGCTGTAGTTCTCCAAAACTTGAACACATAAGAAAGACCAAAGATTTCCAAGACCAAATCCAGGAGAAATCTTTTTTTAGAAGTCACAGCACCATTTGGCACTCCATTATATATTTCCAAGTAAAGATTGCAGTCAAAATGACACTTCAAGAAAATGCTAATGAAAATTGAAAGTATATTGACATTCTCAACTCAAGCATCTCCATGACTTGTGATTTAACATAATCACATACTTACTGTAAGCATGAAAGGCATGCGCTGTAGATGGAATAGTGATACAATCCCACCTGCTAGGCCAGTCTTTTAGGTTGGCTCTCCTATTGAGTTTGGGTACCTATCATTGGTGTTTTTATTGAGAGTCGAACTCAAGCGGGAAAGGGCTACCTGATGTCCCAAGAGTGTGAACCGTCCGCAGACGTGCGACTTCTCTATGGGTGGGCAATGATATGATCCCACATGGAGTGGTACTTAAGCTTGAGAGGTTCTTCCATCTTTCAGGTTGGTCTTTTGGGTTGAGCTCTCCTATTAAGCTTGGGTACCAATCAAATAAGCTCCGCCTTGAAATAGAGGCCATAAATAATTGAATATGGGGAATAAGACAAGGGTTTCGACAATTCTGGGACCAGAATTGTTGGTTATGTAGCAGCAGCATTTCATAATAGCCAAATGCTTCCAAGCTGAGAAGGACCCAAAATAGATTTATGGCAGAGTGGCTAAAACAGGAGCTGGCATTGTGAAATCCAACTCACCTTGAAGAAAGCCAGCTCTTGTTCTAACTGATTTTTCCAACCAGAAGATCTCAAGTAGGTATATGCCCTTAGTATCTAAGACCTTTGACAATGGCGAGATGGAGAAGATGGGCGATGGGCGTGTTTCTAAACCATAGTTTTGGCTGAAGAAGCCACACCTGCAACAAGAAGATTAGTTAAAAAAATGCTCACATTTTCTACTGATTCAATGCCTGATATTCTAAGGTCATTTTTCTTGTAAAAGACAGTGCCTAAGTTGGTGACTAAGCTGTAAACTATCAAGAAACCTACCGAGCTTTACTTGTGAATCTAGAGTAGTCTGCTGAAAGAACTTACAATTTTTTTATTTAAGACTTAAAACACACAAAAAAAGACAGCTCAATAAGGAAATGCATATTATTCAGTAACCATAGCATTCAAATTTACTAGTTAAAATGACTTTAAAAAACTGATAACATAATTTCTCAAAAAATATCTTCAGTTAAGAAAAATGTTCTATACTATGACACTTCAGCTTGAAAGTAGGTTTCTCTTCTAATATCAGGCTTGAATCAAAAATTTGTCGAGGAGAATCCGGTCGCAGTGGATGTGAAACAGGGCTGTATTAAGTTTTTTTTTATAGGTATGTAAACCTTCATTAAGTTGTATACTCTATATGAAATCTTGCTGCAATAACTAGCATTTGAAATTCAAGAAAATTGTGCAATCTAAAAATGGGGATGACAGGGAGAACTAAAAACTTAGATCTAAGTCATTCCATGAAAATTGACTGCTGCGAAGTCATTTTCGAATGATGCTATTAACAAATAGTAAGAATATAATTTATTAATTGTTTTTATTTTTTTATCTTTTTTATAGGTAAATTTTTGTCCCGTTAGTCCCGTTAGACACTTGAACCTACAACCTCCCATAAACCTTTCTCCATTCATTTTATCACTTGAGTCAAGTCTCGGCCATGTGAATGGTTTTTATCTCTGCTATATGTGAAGGACTCAAATTTTTCCAAATGACCATCAGACCATGTGAATTCTAAACATGAATGCCTAAGTTTCCTATACCTGCTTCATGAAGATGAAGTGATCTACATAATTTCAAACTCCTTTAGTGACTTTCTTTAAAATTTGGAGATAAACTTACAATTGTTCCAACTGTCTACACGTAGCTTCAGCCTATAGGGTAGGCTAATGTATACTCGACCTATCAAATTATGTGTATTAATAGGACAACATGTAAAATCTAATCAAATACCACGAAATGCTATCTACCTATCATTAATCATGACTCCATAACATGGTTGAACAATAAAAATGGAGTGTTTAAGTTTGGATCAAATATGTAGGCCATGTTCAAAACAATAAAAAGGATTTGGTTAACAATGAAAATAGGAAAGCTCAGAGATTGCAAACAAACAGCTGTTCATCATGACATTAACAAACTCAAACTAGGTTGCTCATGAAAATACAAAAAATAGGAAAATGATCCCCCCAAGTGATGCGAATCGGACACATCTGAAGCAATGATGAAAAGATGACTTGTTTTCACTGTTGGAAGAACAAATTGCAACTGGTAATTTAAATGAAATATTCAACATTGCTGGATATTTATTTTGTTCCGTAAGAAAGCAAGAGTTGTTTTAAAATTTAACCCGAGCAATAACTGAACACTTTCATTCTGCAAACTTCTGAACTTAACAAAGCCTACTTGTAGTCACTGTTCAACTGTCAATCAAAACAAAAAAATGCTTCCCAGAGCTTAAACAGCCAAAGAACAGGAAAACAACCATGTTTCAAAGCCTTCACCTTCTCTTTGCATCTTAGAAATCACTTCTCTTCATCCTTCTCTTCATCCTTCAGCCCATACCGACGCTTAAACTTGGCTATCTGTCCCACACTTTGAGCCATCTGACGTCTCGCTCTAAAGTGGTAAACTTTACCAACAGTGTGTATTTTGGTCATCATAACATGCATCAGCCTGCCACTCTGGGTAACATAGGATATCCATTGCATCTGAGGGTGCAACCCTTTCTTCATCTTCCACTAATCTGTAAATCAAAAAGAAACTTATCAAACATAGCTCATACATCAAATTAGTCACCTTTTAATTCCAAACACAATCATATCTGGTTCTGAGACAAGTAGAGTTTATTCGTTATAAAAAATATGATCCATGAGAACCACAAAAACACTACTAATGAAAAGGGAAAATGGGTAGGGAAAAGATGAATTACAAAAAGACAACCCATCATGATTTATTAAATATACTCATCCTGCTAGCACATTTCTTATACACTAAAAACAGCTTATCAAACAGACAATGGAGATTACAAATGTAGCCATGTTACATCCACAAGTGGAAGAGCCAAGCTAATTGACATTCTCTCCACGAATTTGCAGGCTTCATTAAGCAAGCCTGCAAAGCCAAGGATATCAACCATACAACCATAATGCTCAGGCAATGGTTCCATGCCATATTCATTCCTAATGCTTTCAAAGACATGCCAGCCATCACTGACAAGACCTCCGTGACTACAAGCCACTAAAACTCCAGTGAATGTAACATGATCCAGCTGAAAACCATGACTCCTCATCTCCTTGAAGCATCCTTAGCACCTTTGCACTCAATCCATGCACCATCAATCAGTGCAGTCCACATGTCCAACACATTTCTTTCTACCTATTTATCATACTCTCTTCGACTGTCCCCAGTTAAACTATTTAATTCAACCCATTTCTGCCAATAAACCAAGCCCCCAAGAGAGAAATCACCAACCACGCTGAGAATGATAACTTCATTGGGTTTAGTTATATACAGCTGTAAAGAGATCCTCATCTCTGTATATATGTATCCATCTTAATGCTAATAAGATCAAAGAAAAGTTTGCCACAAAGAAAACGTGCCTAATTTGACAGAGAGTTTCACCGTCTGGAACCAAAATTCCCAACCCAACTAAAATTGCAAAATAGCATAAACAATCACGACTTAATTTTAGTAACATAAGACATTAATAAGCCGCACAGCATAAGATTTGATTAAACAACTTTTCTAGACCAAAGAAAAACCCAAATCGAAAAAATAAAACTATACCGCAATTAAGATACTAATATTCAGTAAAATCATTTTTTTGGAGTTCTTCCCCAGAATCGCATCTCCTAACTGACCAACACAAAACTACTCCAAGAAATCACACATATTGTACGAGTATTGGGAAAATATCCCCAAAAAGGCCCTAACTGGATCGATATGCATATCGAGAGAAAAAGAAAGACCTAGAGAGTGAAGCGGCGGCCACGGTGGTTATGTGTTCGAAGCGAAATTTCACCGGAGACGGAGAGATTGTAATCAACGGCGGTGACTAGAGAGTTAGGGTTAGGGTGCGGAGGAGACGACAAACGCATATACAGTGAGAGAAAGTAGTAGTCCAGAAAATGATAAAAAAAAAAATGAAAATTGAAAGGAAAAAGAAATGTGAGGAAAATTTTTTCTTATTTGATTATTTATGAAATTTTAAAGGCAAAAAATATTTTGATTTTTTTTCATAAAATTTAATAATTTTCATTGAATTTCTTTATTTTTTTACAAATTTTAAGGAGAGAAGTAGTAGGGAATATTACAATATTTTTAATATTTCTTTTTTAACTTAAAATTGATCTGATTTTGAATTTATCCTGCCTCTCCATTATACTACAATAATACTAATTATTAATGTTTTACATGCAATTAAATCCACTAATCAAAGTATCTAGAAATATCACAAATTAGATACATAAATTCTTATAAGCAATAAGAACAAAAATACTATCAAATGCAAAGTGAATAAATATAAAAATAAATTATATAAGAAATAATATGATTTGATTTAAAAAACTTTTAAAAACATAATTTTATAAAATTGACCTTTTATTTTTGTAGTCTTTACCAAAAATGCCTTTACCTATCGTGGCAAGCATATAATAGAAAACTGGCGTTTTAAAGATAAAGTAGGAAGAGAAGGGTGCTGGGTTCAGTGCCGATGAGAATTTGTTTCTTTGCATTTATGCTTAAAGTGTTTATTTGTAAAAAAAAAAAATAGCTATTTTCTTATGAGATAATGTAAACGAAATACTAAAAATATATTTTATTGAAAATAAGTTATTTTTTAAGAAAATAATGAGAAAATAGGTTATACAAAAAAGCTAACTTTTTGTTTTAAAAGCAAGAAGAAGCAAAGGAAGAAGGAATCTGAAAACCTTGTTGATTAAGGTTTTTATTTATGAAAAATAACAAAACAAAAGACTATTTAAATTTAGAGAGCAAAAACGATTTTAAAATATCGAAATTGTGTTATATGTTTGCTAGTGAATTTTAGCAGTTTAAAAAACAAGGACCAAACTAAGCCCCTTAGTTTGCAATTTGGAATCATGGTTGTTTTTTTATCTAAATATTTTAAGAAATATATATATATATATATATATATATATATATATATATATATATATATATATATATATATATATTTATTTATTTATCTAAACATTTATTTCCTTGCTTCACTTCACTTTAAACAGACCCTTAGACTCAAGTCCACAATTGTTAGTTGGGCCAAGGGACGTTCATTGGGCCGACACCAAATCATGAAGCTCCATCTTAGGGCACAGCTCACATTTCGTTTTCTTTTCCTTTTTTTTTCTTTGAATATTTTTTCTTTTCCATAATTCGTAGGCAGCGAAACGATACAATCAGAAGAGCTGGATTGTGATTGTATGAAATCATTCGTTAGGCATGGAGGAACAGTTCATACTCAGAGTTCCGCCTTCTGTTGCCGAGCGAATCAGGCGTCTTTTGAACGAAACTCTTCTTCCTTCTGAGGATAAGTCGTTGGATTTGTCTTTCTCTGGTGAGTGGTTCAATTTTGTTTTTGAGGGCCCAGAATTTGAGTTGTTTCTGGATAATCCGGAGAGAAAATTTGCTTTCAAAATGCTAATTAAAGAGTTTTTTTGCCCCTTATTTTCATTTGATTTGGATGTGATTGTGTTTTTTTCCTTATGATGTATGTTTTCATTGAATCTTAGCTTATTTGAAGTGCTTTCCTTGTGTTTGAGATACAAAGTTCCATCTTTTGGCGATTAGAGTCAAGAAAAGTACATTGAGAGTGGAAACCAAGCAAATTATTGGTCCTAGTTTGTAAATTTATCGTTTATCTCGTAAACCTTGAAGCAGATGATCTATTTGCATTTGCAAGCTTTTAAGCCTTAGCTCTTCTAATTTTTTTTGCGGGTGCAGTGTCTCCAAATTGGAAACATGTTTAACGTCATGGCTGGTGCACAATTGGGTAATTTAATGATGAAAAAGTAGTGATTTTTCGTTTAGGTGAGCAGTTAGGTAATTTAGTGATGAAAAAGCGGTGAAGGTTGTGTTTGTTTTGAAGTAGGGATGTGGTTGTCGACAGAATGTTGAGATTATGGAATGATGTTTAGTATCTACAATTTGTTCTTATTAATTTCATTGAAATATTTGCTTGGTTATTTGGTAGATTTGAAATGGTCAGTGAAGGGTACTATTTCAGTCTATTATTATAATATTTTAATTGGAATTGTCCCTTTCTCCAACTTTCAGTTGTAAGTTCAGGCTTCTGACCTTCGCAGATCAAAGCTGAATCTATCTTGGCAAATTGCTAAAACTAAATGCAACCTGGGAAACTTGATTTCCATAGGAATAAATTGTAGTTTGTATAAATGAAAATAGTAAGGACTCAAGAAACGGTGTGGGATTGATTGGATTTGACTCATGTTCTTAAAAGTCAGGGTTGTGAATTTTAGGTCCCTCATCAATTGCCTTTTTGGAGAAGACGTCCCAGGCAAACACTAGTTGATATGGCGATAAAAATGTGCAAAGTGATTGCTAAGGAAGGCATCCAATCCGAAACTTTTTAAAAGTTTGGAAGGACTTCATGGGTTATGGAAGTTCAAAAAAAAAAAGAAAAAAAAAAAGAAAGAAGAAACAAAAATTCACAAAAAAATCTTGGTCACTGAAGAATTTAAATTCCAAAAATGATTATTAGAAAAAACAAAGCACTATGTTGCTGAATGTTTAGATTTGGATTGAAAGAATTGAGTGCCTGTCCAAGACAGGGAGAGTTCTTTGGTCAGGGTGGGATGTCGGAAGGGGAAAGCAAGTTTGGGGAGGATGAGCCTTGTGTGTAGAAACCTTTGAGGGTTCTAGGGCCAGAGGATGGAATCATTGATGATGGTTTGAGAGGGGGGAAGGAATTCGTTCTCGTAGAAGAGTTTTGTTCACCTAGGTTTTGGACAGAGGGGGAAGAAGGACAAAGCAAGGGAGAGGATCAGTGGAATGAAGGTTGCTTAGCGAGGTTTACTTGATTCATGGGTCTCCCCCGATGGTCAGTTCTGAAAATGAGAATTGTGGATTTACGTCCCGAAAGATAAGTTCTAGGAAGAAAGGAAAAGAAAAAGGAGGGGCAAATCGGTATGAAGTTAACAAAAATGAAAAAACTAGAGTGGGCTGATGGGGATAAGAGTATAAGGGTGGGGCCACGAAGCGAGAGGGGGCGAGATCTGCAGTGTCTTTAAGATTGTGAATCCTTTCTTGGAACGTGAGGGGTGCGAATGACCCTGAAAAGAGGAGGATTATAAGCTTTCATAAGATCTGAAAAGGTGGAGCATCGTGTGTACCGAGAAACAAAATCGGAAAATGGGTACAGGAAGGACTTATCAAAAGCCTTGGGGTGGGCAGATATCTGGATTGGGCTTCTATCAATGCAGTAGGAGCTTCAAGAGGTATAGTAGTTTCCTGGGATTCTAGAGTTTTCCAACTTATTGGAAAGGAGGAAAGTCGATATACCATCTCCTGCCGTTTCAGAACCTTCAATGAAAATTTTCAATGGGTGTTTGCAGGGGTTTATGGTCCTACAAATGGTGGCAGTAGGGAGTTGTTTTGGGAAGAACTGGTGGCTATTAGAGGGCTTTGGGATGACCCTTGGTGCATGGGGGGGATTTTAACATGATTGGATTCCCTAGTGAACGAAATAGGGAAGGCAGTATATCGGGTGGCATGAGGAGATTCTCCCAGGTGATTGATGATTTGAATCTTAAAGATATTCATCTTCAGGGGGGCTGCTTTACTTGGAGTGGGGTTAAACAGCAGGAGAAGGGCAGTTTGGATCGTTTTGGGATGCTCACTTCAAAGGAGTGGGACAAAGCTTACTTCAAAGACCAATCTTTGATCATTTTCCCATCCTCCTGGAGGGGGGAAGGGGTTTAGTGAGAGGCCCCTTGCCGTTTAGGTTTGAAAATATGTGGATTAGGGACGAAAGTTTCAAGGATCTAATCAAAGACTAGTGGCAGAATCTGAGGTTCAATGGGACCAGGAATTATATTATCTTAGAAAAATTAAAAGCTCTTAAATCTAGAATCAAAATCTGGAATAGAGAAGTGTTTGGCAAGGTGGAGGATAGTAAAAAAGCAGCACTTGCTAGAGTGGATTTTTGGGATGAGGTGGAAGGCCAAAGAACTCTGTCAAGTGAAGAGTTGGAAGAGAGAGTGAGAGCCAATTTTGATTATAAAAAATGGGCTATTATGGAAGAGATCTCCTAGAGACAAAAATCCAGAGAAATTTGGCTAAAGGAGGGGGATAGCAACATTGGATTTTTCCATCGAATGGCCAACTCTCATAGGAGAAGGAACACTATTAACAAAATCAAAATTAACGGGGAGTGGCTCACGGAAGACTCTAGAATTCGGCAAGGAATTGTTGAAGCTTTTGAAAACTTCTTTATCAGGCAAAGGGTTGGAAGGTAGTTTAATGAATCCAAGTTTTCTCTAGAATTGCGAGGTAGAAGCGGTAGCCTAGAGGGCCTTTGCGAGGAGGAAGTGAAAGCGGCTTTGACAGAGATGAATGGGGATAAGGCCCCCGGTCCTGATGGCTTTACAAGCCAGCTTTTTGGCGGCCTTCTTTGGGACATAGTCGAGGGAGGTCTGGCGTGTTCAGGATTTTCATGAAAGGAAAGGTTTGTGCATAGTACGAGATTCAACATTTATTGTTTGGTTGCTGAAAGAAGGGAGAAGCTGAGGACATCAGAGACTTTAGACCAATCAGCCTAGTGGATAGCCTATATAAGTTGATTGCAAAAGTCCTGGCTAATAAAAATTTAAAAAAATTTATGAGCAATTTGGTAAACCTGCTCAATGCTTTTGTGCGAGGAGACAAATCTTGGATGCCTCTGATTGCGAGCAGTAATCGATTCCATTACGAAGAACAAAGAAAAAGGAATTCTTTGCAAATTAGACATAGAGAAGGCTTATGATACCCTTAAACTAGAATTTTCTTCTCTCTTCTTTGCAAAAAATAGGGTTTGGTGAAAGATGGATTGAGTGGATTAAGTGGTGTATTACTACTGTTTCCTTCTCGGTCATTGTGGAGTGGAGCCCTAATTGAGTTTGTTTCAAAACCTTGGGGCTTAAGACGAGGGAGAACAAGGGTACCCCCTCTCCCCTTATCTTTTTGTGTTGGGAATGGAAGTGTTCTTGATCTTAATTGACAAGGTAGCTAGTGGAGGGTTCCTGTCTGGTTTTAATTTAAAAGGTAGAACTGGTGAGAAGGTTCAGGTTACCCATTTGTTGTTCGCGGATGACACTCTTGTTATCTACAAAGACTCGAGAGAGCAATTGGTCTATCTCAGCTGGATTTTGATGTGGTTTGAAGCCTTGTCTGGGCTGAAGATTAACCTAAGTAAAAGTGCTTTACTTCTTGTGGGGAGTTTGAGAACCTGGAGAGTCTAGCACTAGAGCTGGGATGCAAAGTCGGTTCTCTTCCAACTACCTACCTAGGGTTGCCTTTGGGTGTGAAACACAATTCCACAAGGGTTTGGGATGGGGTTGAGGAAAAATTCAAGAAAAGGTTAGCCCTATGGAAGAGACAATACATTTCAAAAGGGGGGAGAATCACACTCATCTGAAGCACCCTCTCCAACATGCCAATCTACCTCATGTCCCTTTTCAGCATGCAGATTTTCATCAAGAGATTAGAAAAAAATTAAAGGGTTTTTATGGGGAGAAACATGGAAAAACTTCATTTGGTAAAGGGAAGGTAATACATGCGAGCAAAGACAAGGTGGGGAATTTGGGAATTTAGGTTTCTCAACTTCCAGTGAGCCCTCCTTGGAAAGTGAAACTATAGATTTGCAATAGAAGATAACACACTTGGGAAAGACATAAATAGATTAAAATATGGTGCTAAAGAGGGGGGTTGGTTCTCTCAAGACCCCCGAAGGACCTATGGTGTTGGCCTGTGGAAAGACATCAGAAAAGAGGCTACCCAGATGAGAGCTAACAGTGATTTTCTGGTTGGGGATGGTAAAAGAGTTAGATTTTGGTACCACTTTCCCGGCTCTCTATTCCATTGCCAATTCTAAAGGGGCTAAGGTGGCTGAAGTCTGGGGTTCTTCTCTGGGAGAGGGTGGAGGTTGGAACCCAAGATTTGGAAGAGGTTTCAATGACTGAGAGTTGGACATGGTTCAGGACTTCATTGCTATAGTCTAGAATAAGAAAATTGCCTCCACTGTAGAGGACAGACTAATTTGGAAGAGGTCTACAAATGGAACTTTCTCAGTAAAATCCTGTTTTCACCTCTTGGAAGGTAAAAGTTGCTTTTCTGCCCCTTCAAAGCTTTTCTGGAACTCTAGTGTCCCTTCAAAAGTGGGGTTTTTTGCTTGGGAAGTTTGGTGGGACAAAGTGCTATCCATGAACCAGTTGAAGAGGAGGGGTTTTCCCCTAGCTAGTAGATGTCCACTTTGTGGAGAGAGCAAAGAGGATTTGCACCACCTCCTAATACACTACGCAAAGGTTTGGGACCTGTGGAGTAGCTTGATATCGTGTGCAAACATTGTTTAGGCCTGCCCTTACTTAGCTAGAGATTTGCTAACGGGCTGGAAAGCTACTCCTATAAAGAAACCTGACAGAAAAATCTGGTTGGCAGCTCCGTTGTATTTAATCTGGGCAATTTGGAAGGAGAGGAATAAAGTTGTTTTTGAGAATGCGGAGTTCTCCCTTCCTAGATTGAAGAATTCTTTTGTATTAACCATTTGGTCTTAGGCTAACATAGTTCTGAAGCAGGATTTTTTGTATATTAGGAAGCTGTCTTTACTTTTCAGGAGCTAGTTTTTGCGGCTGGTAAGTTTTTTTTGTTTGCCCTTCTCTCTTTTTAGGTCTCTGGTTCCCTTTTGTATATTCCACACGTATACTTTGGGATCGGGTGGCTCTTGTGTTAAATAAGATTCTTTTGCCCTTGCCTTTCAAAAGAGATTGAGTGCCTGAGAATTGATGTCATGTGGAGTCATTCAGGCAAATCATTTGAGGCTGCTCAAGGGTGAAGAAGGATTTGGGTTGGCGGGGGTAGATGGCAGGCTCAGTTTCATACCACTAAAGGAGGAACAAAAGATTTATTCTTGAAAATATATTAGATTAAGTAACATCTGTGGTATATTTAAAACCCACCATTAAGAGCAAAGAATGAAGAAAAGGAATCTTTTTATATTTATAATTGTCAGATGTTTCCCCAAATTTTTGTTGTCTAGCCTAAAAGTTTGGTGTGCTAACAATGAAATTTCTTATGTTGCAGAGGATGGGAAGAGTGGCACGTTTGTCATTGGCAACGACCATTTTCCTGCATCTCTTCTGGATCTTCCTTGTGTTGTGGAGTCATACAAAACTTATGATGATAGCGTGCTGATCAAAACTTCTGACATTGGTCAAGTGGAGTGCTGTTCGACATTATTGTTTTTTGTTTAAGTTAAATGATTGCTTCATTTCTAATGCTAGTTGTTGCTATAGCAGATGATTATGGTGCGAGAAGAAGGTGATTCTGTTCCAGATGTGTTGGAGTATCGACATGGTCTCACTCCACCAATGAAGGATGCCCGAAAGCGAAGATTTCGTCGGGAGCCAGATCTAAACGTATTACTGGCCTTTTGATTTTTCACTTTGTTAATTGATGTGAAATTTTCTCCTTTCGACACACACACCAGAGAGAAAAATCAACGTGCCTATTGATGTGAAACTTTATCCTTGTGTCTTTTGTCATATGCCGCCTAGTCACATGATTTTAGATACTTGTCATCAGTATTTTAAATATAAAGTTTAAGATTGGTTGTATCAGGATGTAGCCACCTGACATTTCTTTAACACCTTTCCCTTCATTTTTGTTGTGGATGTCTGGATTGTGTGTCTGTTTGTTCCTCCTTTATAGTCTGGGTATTAATATCGGTTGTGGTTTTGTTACATGTTGCAGCCTGAGCTTGTGCGGCGTGTTGAGAAAGATTTGTTTGAACATCATGGCGGGTGGCTGGCTGAGAATATGGATATCATAGTCATTTAACTTCGTTAATTTGTTCACTTCAAAAAAAAAAAAAAAAAAAAAAAAGGAAAAAAAAACAAAGAATTACAGAGAGGGTGAAGAATAAATATCATCATAAATCTGGTCTATTATTTGATCCATGTTCAAGTTTGTCCTCATCTTCAACATTGTAGGGTTTACCAAACCAGGGGATCTCACAAGGCAGAGGCTGATGATGCATCGTCTCAGTGAAAATTAGAAATGCTGAGACCATGTGTCGTCACTGCCTTGATGTGTGAACCTCTGATTGGTAAAACATATGGAATGGAGGGAGGAGTGTGGAACTGAATGCTGCTGCATATTTTTCCTTGACCGAGTTGTTCACATGTTGAAGTAGCTGAACCAGAGGAGTATGGTGATGAGCATGCTCGTAATGCATCTAAGAAACCTGCACCTGCACCCATACCAAAGAACAATGTTCCTGATGCTGGAGCCAATGCCGGGGAGCCTGACAGAAGCGAGTCTGATGAGTCTGACGATTCAATGTAACTTTTACAAACCCTCATTCTGTGCTTGAACCATCTGTATATAACTGAGCAAAGCTTGTGTTGTCTTTTACATGTTGTTAATCCAAGATAGGAATCAGTGCTAGTAGCTTGCTCAATAGGCTCCAAATTAGCATGTTGTTACATGTTCTTTTGTGTTGTTTGTATTGGCATCTTTGTCATACTAGAAATTATTAATGAAGAATAGCATACATCCATTTCAATGCCTGAGTTCATCTTTTGTAACTGTTTGCGCCTTTTGTCTGTACTTCCTTAGGCTTGTTTTTCACTTGTGTGCTGTTTGGTTATAGAAAACATAGAATACAAATGAAAATCTTTGGATATCTTATAATATAGTTTGCAATGGAGGTACTTGTGTTCCATCTATGTGATTTATTATTTATCAGCCTTCAATCAGTGCACTACATTATACCACTAAATCGTGAGAAAAAACACTCATTGCAAATTTTTTTGTTTTTGAACTAGAATTGATCTGTTGGATATGCTGATTATTATACATATTTAGGCAGAACAGACTAGAGGGGTAAAGTTGTTCTCAGTATAGGTTTTTTACCTTGCAAGCTTAAGATTAAAGCACCAACTGAAGGACTCTAGAGATAGAGTGGGGCTTGACCTAGGGCATGAAATGGGCCTCTCAAAATCCAGTATGAGTTCGGTCGTTTTTTAGATAACTGTAGATCATAAAGTTGAGAACATGTGCACCTGGACTAACCTCGCGAATGCAAAAGTTAAGTTTCGGGTAAACTTCTAATAGCTCTAAGGGGATTGGAACTAGTGATCATTGGATAAACCCCAAGGGCTTAGACCAAGACCGAGCTATCCCTCGGGATTGGGTTCAATGCATTTAGCTGGCTAGTGTCATGTTATCTGTTATTATTGAAGTAAAGCATATTATAGGATATGATAGTGATGGAGAAGAAGGTGAGTACAGGCAGTACATCCAGCTATTTTCTGG
Source organism: Tetrastigma voinierianum (assembly GCA_016808115.1). Taxonomy (NCBI): domain Eukaryota; kingdom Viridiplantae; phylum Streptophyta; class Magnoliopsida; order Vitales; family Vitaceae; genus Tetrastigma; species Tetrastigma voinierianum. The sequence goes on from JAEQBH010000775.1 coordinate 301,528, forward strand.
CTTTGATGCTGGAGAATTATGGAACCTGTCTTCCCACACAGTAATGTCCTCCATGTGCCCATCCCTACCAGTCCCCCTTTATTTAATCCCCCCATTTAGATAACTATCTGAAAATGACTATATCCCATGATTCTTGCCTGTACCAAACACAAGTTTCAAGGTTTTTTTTTTTTTTTTAATCTTCGGGTTTTTTATGACACATGTAGAAGCCCATTGATCCTAAGTAGGGATGTAATCGAGTTAAGTTGAGTCGGTTACAGAGTCAAGCTTGAGCTCGACTCGATTAAAAAACTCGAAACTCAAATTCGACTTGAGCTCGATCAAGTTTATTTCATATGTTCGAAACTCGACTCGAAAAATAGTCAAGTTACTCGAATTCGATTCCATAAAGGTCGAATCAATTAAAAATTAACAAAGTAATGTATTTGACTCGAAATCTATTCGATTAATAAAATAGTAAAGCTTGATTAAGCTCGTGAGCAGTTAAGTCAGGTATTGTGATACTCGAGCTCGACTCAATTAATTCCAAGTCGAATTCGAGTATTATATGAGTCGAACTTGAGTAGCTGACGTGACTCGTTTACTACCCTTATCCTAAGCATGCATAAATCAACTAACAAACCACGATGGAGCCTCTTTATAATGATAGAACTGCGGCGTGGCTTTTAAGTGTATTAGTTTGACGTTATTTTGATTTTGACCTATTTAGTAAAAAAAAATTCAAATAAATCATATATGTCCAAAACTCTTTTTTACTTGCATTTAATAATGCAGATTAAAAATGATTTATTGATATCCAAGTAGGGATTTTGTTACTGGTTTCATGGAGATGCCAGCTTGCTAAGTAGGTTTGTTGAGTGTTGACCCCTTTCTTTCTTTATGCATGAATCATGCATTATCACAAACAATTGTTGGGCTACTTTTGAAATATGCATGCTGAAATTTTTATTTATTTTTCTCTTAAACTTGCTCTGCCTACATTAAATTACATAATAAAAGTTGAAACTTAGTCGGTTGTCGGTTCAATAATTGGGTAAACATGTTTTGAGGGAGTTTCTATTTTCTAATCTGTGTCCCCCCCACATTATGTGGGTCATGTGGGATTCCATGTGAGAAAGGAGAAGTGTTTGAGTTGTACAAACAAGTACATTGCAAGGAGAGTATGAGATTTGAAAAGAAATATTTTCTTCAAATTCTCAATCATCTTAATTTGCTAATCTAAGGGTATGTTTCTTTTTAGTTTTTGAAAATTGTTTTTGGTTTTGAAAAACAAGGAAAACATAGAGAAAATGTTTTATTCCCAATTTTTTTTTCAAAAAAAAAAAAAAACACAAAGAACACATAAAACATTAAATTCAGATAACATAATTTTAGGATATGTTTCTTTATTGTTTTTTAAAACTGTTTTCCATTATCAAAAATAAGGATAACAAGGAAAACAAGAACATGATTGGGGCCTATTTGGTTTCTGTTTTTGAAAACTTGTTTTTGTTCTAAAAAAAAAATAAGGAGAACAATAAAAAACAAGAATAACATGTTTGGTTCTTAGTTTTTTACTGTTTTGAAAAATACAAAGAACACAAAAAATACTAGATCAAGAGAACAAGAACAATTTTCAGAGAACATAAAAATGGTGTTTTCAATGTTTTGAAAAACTGTTGTTTTCAAAAACATGAACCAAGGGTATGTTTGTTTATAGTTTTTGAAAATTGTTTTTTGTTTTGAAAAACAAGGAAAACATAGAGAAAATGTTTTATTCCTAGTTTTTTTTTTTTTAAACACAAAGAACACATAAAACACTAAATTCAGATAACATAATTTTAGGATATATTTCTTTATTGTTTTTTAAAACTGTTTTCCATTATAAAAAATAAGGATAATAAGGAAAACAAGAACATGATTGGGCCTGTTTGGTTTCTGTTTTTGAAAATTGGTTTTTGTTTTAAAAAAAACAAGGATAATAAGAAAAAACAAGAATAACATGTTTGGTTCTCAGTTTTTTACTGTTTTGAAAAACACAAAAAATACTAGATCAAGAGAACAAGAACAATTTTTAGAGAACACTAAAATGGTGTTTTTAATGTTTTGAAAAAATGTTGTTTTCAAAATCATGAACCAAGGGTATGTTTGTTTATAGTTTTTTAAAATTGTTTTTTGTTTTGAAAAATAAGAAGAACAAGGGAAACATAGAGAACAAGTTTGGTTTATAGTTTTTTTTTTCTTGTTTTGAAAAACACAAAAAACACATAAATTCAGAAAATGAGAATAATTATCAGAGAACACAATTTTAGGGTATGTTTGTTTATTGTTTTTTAAAACCATTTTCTATTTTCAAAAATAAAGAGAACAAGGAAAACAAGAACATGATTGGTGCCTATTTGGTTTATGTTTTTGAAATGGTTTTAATTACGAAAAAACGTAGAGAGAGCAAGAGAACGTGGAAGAAGCAATGTGTGATTGGGGTTTTCAATCCCAAAAACATAAAGAACACAACAAATATTAGATCAAGAGAACAAATACAATTTTCAAAGAACACAAAATTAGTGTTTTATATGTTTTAGCGTTAAACAACTTTCAAAATCGAAACCAAATAAGCACATGTTTTTCTAGGTTTATTTTTAATTCTAAAAAGCACTTAAAAACGTAAAAAGCATTAAATTTAAATAACAAGAAAAAGTTTTTGAAGGGGATTCTACATATTTTCAAAAATCATTCTCTATAGCAATTTTTAAAAACATGAATCAAATATAACCTAATTCACGTATACTTATTTATTCCTAACCTATTATTTTCTTATTAATGATGGTATTTGAATGAAATATTAGATTTTTGGAATTAGGTTTTCGAAGAACTTTTAATCAAATAAGTAAAAAAATGGAATCCCTAAAGGGGGGTAGTGATCAAACGGTAAAACAAGGAAGATTTAGTCAACAACTTGGAGGATGGGTTTGAAATAAGATTTATTTATTTATTTATTTATTTGTGAATAAAAAACCTAAGGATGATGAGGGCTTCGAGATTGGAAGGTGACTCACCCCCATGGAATGGGATTTGATGTGGTTGACTTCCATTCCAACCTGGAAAATTGGAATGCACCCGTTATCGTGTTCTACAAGTCTTCTTCCATCTCATTACTTATATATATATATATTTTAATTAAGAAAAAAAAAAAAAGATGTTGTACATTTATGAATAACACGTCTTTAAAAGAAATACAATATGAATATAAATATTATAAGTTTCCTTATGGACAATTTTAAACCATATAAGTTTTGCAAAAAACTTGCCGTGTGGTCTTAAAATGTTCGCTGTTTGAATCGCTTAAAGTCGTTGAAAGTTTACTCGTCGATAATTTTTAGGGTTTTAAATGGGATTAGTCGAAATGTGAGCGTAAGCGGCTACGTATATCGCGATTATTAAAAATAATAATAATAATGAATGTGAGTTTTGGTTTTTAATGGTCCGAGGAATTTATGAGTCAAAGTCCTCTAGAGGACGCCCTATACAGGGCAGACCTAGAATGTGTTTATGAGGGCAAAATTTTGAAAAAATTGATTTCAATATAAATTGACTTGGGGTGGGAGCATGTATTTGTCATTGTGTTATAATGTCGCTTTTAAAATAATTTTCATACTACGATTATATTTTTAAGATTAAGTCAGCTGTGCTTGCTTAAGGTTGTTAACTTCAAGTTGATCTAAGATCTTGAGGTTCGAATCCTCTTAAAGCTATAGGAAATTTATTCGATTATTAACTTTAGGATTTATAAAATTAGTCGAGACATACATACATTAACCCGAACATCCATTACTATAAAAAAAAATCTGAATAGGACATCTATGCTCCTAAGCCTGAGATGGGTCCGACCCTCTCTCTCTCTCTCTCTCTCTCTTTCTATATATGATAATGGTCCTATAAAAACACAAAATGGGAGTTAGCCATAGATCATCTCCACCGACTACTATAAATGAAACATTTTGATGGTACATGATAGAGGACATAGGAGAAGAGTTGAAGTCCTTGTTTGGTAAGTAAGAAAAATGTGGTGTTAGTCTTCTAGGAATTTGAATGAATAGAATTATTATGATTATGATAATGATGGGTGTTGGTTGGCTGACTGGGAAATGTGGAAAAAAAACATGGTAATGGTCCTCTTGGAATTGAGTGATGAAAACTCAAGGAAAGGGAGAACAGGTAAAACACAAGAGTCTTATGTCTAGGGTTTCCAATTATAAACCAAAAAACAAGGGCTGACTTTTCTGTCACTTTTCAGAGTTGTTTTCTATTTCCAGCTTGCACTTTCTGTCCTGTCATTATCTTTTCCTTTAGGTGTATCTTGAGTGGGTCTATGTACACAATGAATACATATACCGAAGTTCAAACTAATCTCGATACGAACTAGGAGACACACTTTGACTAATCTTGATATGAACCGAGAAAGACTTTAAACTAATCATCATATGAGTTGAAATAAATCACAAAGATGATCAAACTTTCTTAAAACGTAAACTGCGTTCTCGAAGAAGCTGAAGCTTGAGGCCAGGTGATTAAGATAAAATATCGAGATTACGTGTACCTGAGCGGCGGCGGTCGAGGCTTAGATTAATCCCCGTCACGAACTAGGAGACATACGACTAATCTTGATATGAGCCCAGAGAGAGGCTTAAAATTAATCAGCATATGGAGTTGAAGAAATCGTAAGATGATCGAAACTCTGAAAGAGCGTGGCCAGCGTTATCGAGGCTGAGCTTGAGCCAATTGATTAAGATAAAAAAAAAATCGGTCTGTGTACACAAGGAAGCCATAATGAATCGAGGCTTAGATTAATCACGTCTGAGTAGGAGGCATCGCTACTTAATCTTGATATGAGCCAGAGGAAACAAAATTAATCATATATGAGTTGAAAGAAATCACAAAGATGATCAAAGCTTTCTCAGAAGCGTGCCAGCATTCTCGGGGTTGAAGCACAGGCCAATTGATTAAGATAAAAAAAATCGAGTCTATGTACACAAGGAACACGACAGATCGAGGCTCAGTTAATCGTCTGATGAGAACCGGATTAATCGTATTTTGGTCTTGAACTTGAAACCCTGGTTAAGATAGAAAAAGCCTTACTTAAATCTGGCTGTATATTCGATTATACTTTATATTACATTTTGTAAAAACAAATTTTGATTTTGATCCCAAATTCTCAAAAAAATAAAAAAAATCATTTGGCCTTTGCCCTTACAACTTGTTCCACACGTTTAGAGCAAATCGAAGTGAAAATGAAGATAAATAAATGTTCCTTTCCTTCATAAATAGAGATTTACAGTTTTACTTCCTTGTCAATGACTCAATCTTGTAATATGTATATACAAGTCAAATATGACTAGGGCTATTTTATGATACTATACAAGAAAATAAATGGTATAAGGAAAAAAAAGGAATATACCTTGACAGATTATTTATTTATATTTTTAGAAAATTTGAGCGAAGTGAATTGACAGAAGTGGTATTGTAGTCTCACTGAATTACCGAGTCGATGGATCGTGAAGCGTTAATGGATTTAGGCTGCGGCGCGCAAAACAAAAGAAGAGCGATTGTGGTATTCCGTCTCGCCAGATGCTTGAAGTTAACTCTTTTAAGTGGGCAGGCGTTAGGCTTTGTGAGTTATCGCAATCCAGGAATGTAAATGCGCCGTTTAGTGTGATTTTGGCCTGCTTTTATGGAGGGAGAAAGGGGATCCGTCTTTCGCGGAGAGTGAATGATTTTTTATAAAGATAGGGGAAGGTGACTCTTATTTCGGGAAGGATAAACATTTATTGCTTTTTTATGTACATTTCACGTCGGTATTGTTAGAGATCTTTCACTGAAGTTGGAGGCGGGTGATTAGTTCTTGGAAGAGCGTTTCACTATATCATGAAGCCAGATTGACAATTTCGTTTGGTGAAGTTGCCACGTCGGGAAAGGAGAACATCAAGTGAGAGGGTATCCAGAGCTTTAGGTGCGTCGAGAAAAAGAGGCATCCGGGATAAGGCGCTCGGTGCCGAGGCGAAAGGTCCCTTCGGGCTTTCTTATTTTGGTGACTTTAGGAACGAATCTCGTCGAGGCCATTGGGGCTGGAGTCGGTTAGGTTAGGGAGCCGATCAGGGCTCATAATTGCCGTAGCGTGTTTGATGCTTGAAAAGTATGAAACAAAATAATTTGTTTTGTTATAATATAGTAAATTATCACTTATCAAAGGCACGAGAAGCGCATGTCCTTAAACTTGCTTGGATGTCGTATCTTTTTAAATTTTGAGCCAACCGTTAATTGAGTTAAGCGTGCGAGACCCGATTTATGTATTTGATTATTTATGAAAAAACATTTTAAAGAAAATCATGCTTAGAAATTATACATTTTTAAGATTACGTCATCCTTTTATTGATAGTTCAAATAAATCTACAATGAATTGAAAGGTGGATAAAATAACATCGACTTTAGCAACTATTTTTTATTTTCTTTCTTTTACTTTATATTCAAACTTTACCATGACCAAACATATAATCTAGGGGTCAAAGTTCAATGCCCTAACACTCCTCTCCACCCAAGTTCGAGTACTAATACGGACAATTTATCATTTATTATCTTAACACTATAGTGTATTTAAAAAAAACTGATCACCACCCACAAACCACTACTCTCCACATCACAAAGCCCTTGAATACATACAAAATCAAAATTTATCTTTTTTATTGAAATAAATAATGGATTGGGGGGTCCATGGTAGTTGGAAATTCCATTTATACTTGGTGGCTTAATTGGGCGGTGATGTTGATACATGATATATGATAAGGGGTGTTGCTACACGACATCACTCGTATAAAAAAAAGTCATTATAGTTTTATAAGGGTAGTGATTTTTGTCATTTATTACAAAGAAGAAAAGAAGTGGGTAGGGGTATTTATGTTATTAACTTTTACACTTTTCAAGTTTACCCTTAAAAACTTTATATTTTTGAAAATAGTGTACCAAGCATTTAACTATATGATATATGGGGATAGTAGAAGTAGTATGGATGATTGAACCCTTTTTACCTCCTTGGGACCCTACCATCTCATTCATTCATTGCTTTGGAGAAATATAGGCTTTTGAGCCTTTTGGGTGGTGCATGGTTCAATGTGTTTTTGTGATATCAATAAGCTTATTTTCCTTTTGGGTGGTTGACAACTTAGTGTTTTTATGGATACTATCATCAAATTTGGATTAGGGTTTGCAATTCTTTTTTTTTATGGATTAGTGTTGACTAATATGATATTACTTAGATGTGTTTTGATATAATTGTTATTTATGAGCATTTATTTGTTTATCTTTTATTTGATAACGAGTAAGTGTAAGCTAATCGTGAGCCATATCCAAGTAAGGTGGGAGTGGGTAAGATAAATACGTTATCATAGCCCGAGGGGGCAAAGTGGAAGGCTTGAGTTCGAATCGCCATAGATACAAAGGAGTTTTTGTTTCAAAAAGAAAATTTTACGGAGGGCATTTGTTCCATGCCCCTTAGATGTATGTTGAATCTGTCACTGATGAGTAGTTTAGTTGGTTTAAGGTCTTCGTATTTACCTAATGATCATTGATTTAAGTCTTTTTTGGAAATTTATTAAAAGGAACTGCCGTCGTTAATTTTAAAGGTGCTTTTAGATTGGTCGAGAGGTGCGTATAAAGCTGGCTGCTTATTTGTGATTGTCGAAAAAAAATTATCCCCAAGATAACACTGTGATACAAGCTTTAAAATTGTTCTTACAACTTTCATTTGAGTTTGATTGATGATATTTTTTAAAGTAATAGTTAAAAACATAGCTTTAGAATGAAAATATTTTAAAATATAAATTTCAATATATTTATTCCAAAATAAACCCATTTTTAGCAAAATTTCCAAAAAGCTTACACAAAATTTGACTTTTTTTTTTCTTTTTTTTCTTTTCATTCAAAATATATTAATTAGGGCTTGGTACTATAATACCCCTCCACCTAAAAATAGTGAGCAGCCCCAGCCCCAGCCCCAGCCACCATATTTATTGCAGAGTTGGTAGCAGAATAATTAATAAGTCTCCAACCCACACTCCTCACATAGGTCAACCTAATCAGCGCTGACCTCTGTAAAATATACCATTGACTTTTTATTCCATCCACCAATACATTTTTGCCACGTGTCAGATCCATGCTCCTGGACCCCGTCGGTGGCTTACCCTGAAACCGCGTTTTTCACTGCAAAATCCACAGCTGTCGTTATCCGATTCGCCCACTGTCTCTCTCTCTCTCCAAGCTTAAAACGATACCGTTTTTAGAGAGCGGCGGGGGCTGGTTAGGTTAGGTGAGCGTGTGTGTCATCTACACCGAAAGCGAAAATCCGTCCAATAGATTATTGACACGTGTACCAGAAGCCCAGGTTGTACGTAGAGTACTTCCTATTGCATGGGGATCTGAAATGACAGTTGTACGTGACAGTATCTTGTCTGATTTTCTTCTTATTTTATTTTAAATTATTTAATACAAAAATATATAATTATATATATATATATTCCACAGACAAGAGAAAAAGGCTACCTTGGAGACTAGGTTTCAATTTCATTGGGCTGCCCACTCTTTCACACATTCCAAAACAGTGACTTGTAAAGTGTTTTTTGTTTTTATTTTGTGTTTTTTCAGAGGCTATCTTTTGACCAATTAATATTTGCCACCTGGCTTTTTTTTTTTAAATATCAATTTGTACCCATCATTTAAAAAGGGAGAACCTTTTTATATAAATTTTATGCCGACATTTTATTCCAAGTCACATTACTAATTTTCTTACCAATGATATTTGAAAACCCGGAAAACACAATTCCGTTACTGTTTTTAAACGGTTCTTGATAACACAAAGAACACTAAAAATGAAAACCCTTATTTGTTATTTAAATTTATTATTTTTTATATTTTTCATTAAAAAAAATTACTCATCGAATATAATATCGTCATCTGATTCTTGTGTTTTCTTATTTTCATTATTTTTATGAACAGAAGAGTGATTTTAAAAAATAAGCCGTATTGATTGTTTTTAATATTCACTTTTACATATTATATTATAGTATTTTATTGTTACAAACATTGGATTCGAGGTTTTCTCTTCAATAGTAAAGGGATTATGTTTTTTTTTACCATTTGTAAAAATTAATAATATATATTTTTAAATAGTAATTTTGTAAGTCCAAGAAAGGAAATGTCAAAAGTGAAGAATAAAAGTTAGTCCAATGGTGCACGCATACCTAACCCCTGCTACCTACCCAAATTTGGTCTTTTGCATGGTTTTTCTTTCTATCTTTGAAGTTGAATTCAAGATTTTGACTTAAATTTGTGAAATAAATCCTTTCATAGACCACAATTATTATAATTAAACAAATTTTAATTAGCAAATTATGGAATAAGGTGATTAAGTGTAACTTCACCTAACAAATTTTCCTTTTTTCCTTTTCTTTTATTTATTTTTATTAATAATTGGATATAAAAAATCCATTGACCATTTCAACTGGTATGTATGTATTCATATTACTAGCAAATTTATCGTTTTAACATAATGAAACTCATTAAATTCAAATTAACAATAATAATAATAAATTTATAATTATGATAAATCAACACTGGCTTAAAATTTCTAAAGTTTTTAGTTTTTTTTTTATATTTTAAGGATATTAGAGTTTGTTTGATGAAGATTCTAAACTAATTTTTGCTTTTTTAAAAACTACATCCAACAATTTTTACTATTTTAGAAAATATAAAGTAAGTAAAAAAACTTGGTTAAACATACTCAAATATTTTGAATTTATTTGATTTTAATGCGGATTTTTGTATAAAATATGTAAGTTTAAACAAAAAATTATTGATTCAAAATTGATAGAAACACAACAAATTCCTCTAAAAATAATAAAGGATAAGATAAAACAATATCCAAAATACCTATAACTCTATTTTTACATGATATTGAAGATCATAATTTAGTTTGTTGTCTATATCTGATTAAATATGTTTTATAAAACGTTATAATGTATATACTTTAAAAAGTGAAAAGAAAAGAAAAAAAAAATAGAAGTAGTCATAAAAGGAAAATAAATTATATTCGAGTCTCCGCGTAGCCGACTTTGAAATGTTCATGGAGAATCACAATCTAGGGATTGTGGAGTGACTTATGATTGCAAATATGTACATTTTGGGTAAAGTAATGTGTATGCTTTATTTCCCATTTCTCACACATAATCATTTATTTATTTATTTATTTTGGGTGCTTTGTGCTACACATAATGTGGGTATTGTTTACAAATTCAACCCACACTTGACATATTTAATCATATTTTATTATATAGTTTTTTTTTTTTTTTTTTTGGGATGGTAAGGGCTTGTAGATGACATACCTTTTCACACACATTCAAAATATGTGCACCACACCTCACCATTACTTTTATTGTATGTGTATGTTGGTTTCCTGTTTTTGAAAGTCGTTTTTTTATTTTGAAAAATAAGAACAAAGAAAATATAAAGAACATGTTTGTTTTTTTTTTGTTTTTGTTATGAGAAAACATAAAAAATACAAAAACACTAGTGGGTCTATTTGATTCATGTTTTTCTAAAACTGTTTTTGTTTTAAAAATCAAGAAAAACATGAAAATAAGTTTAGTTTTTAGCTTTTTTGTTCTAAAAAACACAAAGAACATAGAAAACGTTAATTTCAAATAACAAGAAAAGTTTGAAGAATCTAGGAAATAATGTCTTTATGTGTTTTAATTCTTTAATAAGAGCAGTTTAAAAACGAGGAAATAACTTATACCAAATTCGAGAGAACAAAAATCGTCTATTCCCTTATACCTGTTTTAACAGTGAACGAAAAAAAAAAAAAAACAAAACAAAATCTACCTGCAATGCATAGTAATTGATTATAGTTGACATAATCAAAACTTGAACCAACAAACATTAATTATAATAGAAATAGGTAAACTAATTAGGTATTAAAAATAAATATATTTTAAATATGTATAATAAGTACATCGTGAACACCGCTTTGCCAACTGGACTTGAACATTGGTCCGACAAATAAAGCAATAAATGTGATCCTAATTATATTTAATTAGTTGTTTAAAAAAATATTATATTTAATTAAACACAGGTTTTAGGTAGTTTTCGATATGATCATCATGCACTTAAACACACACTTGAATTAAATATGGACACCAAAGTTTTTATATTAAAGAATATTTTGTTGGCCAGGTAAGATTTTGACTATAATAATCCCACCACACCCAAGCTACGTTAATGCTTCATGTTTTGGCCTTAAATTATAGAGCAACCCTACATATTTAGGGATTGTTTGATTCTGATTTGAAAACTTTTTTAATCTTAAAGATAGGAAAATGGGAGAACGCGTTTGATTAATAGTTTTTATTTTGAAAAAATCTGAGGAAAATAGAAATCACCCAGGCTACTTTGTTTTTTAAAAATGTTTTATGATACCGAGCAGAAAATAAGGAAAGCAGAAGAAACAGCGTTTAGTTCGCTTTTTTGTTGCAAGCATCGAGCATAAATGGCTAAATTCGGATAATAGCAATTTTTAAAAACATGCCAAAATTTATGTTTTAACCGGTTCTCAGAAAGTCTTCAAAAACAATAACCACTTAGATACATTCTTTTATTTAGAAAACAAAAAGAGTTTTTGAAAAACACCAAAACAGTGTTCTCTGAAAACTATTCTCGTTCTCTGAATTTAGTGTTTGTTTATATTTTCAAATAACATTAACCAAACGTGTTCTCATTGTTTACTTTGTTCTTCTTGTTTTTCAAAATAAAAAACAGTTTTCAAAAAACGAAAACAAACATTTGCTTACTACCTTTTTTTGGTTTTTGTTATTTATTAACCATCATCTACGTGGGCCAAGTCAACCAAGGGGCCACCTTCTAGCATGCATGGAAGATGCATGGAAGCTTCATTGACTCAAAATCAAAACCCTAAAAGATGAATATTATTATTCCATGGAAAGTTATTTTTCAAATTCAAAATATTGGACAAATCACAAACTTATCCTAAAGTAGCTTATGTATGCAGATACATCATCATATGTTAAGAGTGGATTAGGATTTACTCTAAAAACAAACTTGTATCTTTCAAAAAAAAAAAAACAAAAACAAAAACAAACTTGTAACTTGTAAAAGAAGGAACAAATTGACCAACTTTCTTGGAGGGCACACTTGGAATGTAAGTGATATGCAACATGAACGAGTCAATTCACTTCATGACAAAGACAAATTCAAGTTATTTGAATTTTTCTAGGGGTTTTCCTTTATCTTTTCCGAGAAAATTGATACTTGACGAAAGTGTGTATGTCATTGAAAAAAGAAAAATCATAATATTTGAATTTGTTGTGTCTCACCTACCCATCTCAAACTTGTATACATGATGATCATCATCAACATCAAGACATGCATTGAATAAATATAATTACACAATTTTGTATATACATATAATTGTGTCTCTTGATACTTGATACCATTTAATTGATATTATCTTTTTTTGATGATTTAATTAATAAAATATGCTCTCTCTCTCTCTCTATATATACATAATAAATTTATTTATTTATAGGTTTTTTAAAAATAAAATTGTGTTTAAAATAACAGTAATTGTTGTGTCTCACCTACCCATATCAAACTTGTATATATGATGATCATCATCAACATCAAGACATGCATTAATAAATATAATTACACAATTAGTACTGTATATGATATAATTGTCTCTTGATACCATTTAATTGATATTATCTTTTTTTTTTTATGATTTAATTAATAAAATATGCTCTCTCTCTCTAAAAAAATAAATTTGTTTTAAAATAACAGTAATAATGATATTGAGAAACACTGGGCACTTAAATTATTGCAGAACCACTGGGCGCATTTTGGGCAGAAGTAAATCCCCACCACACAAACGAAATGGAAGAAAGGCGGTGGGGAAGATGCTTGAAGGTGATGAATTGATGCATGGTCATTCAGTTCTCAGATGTGTGAGTGGATTCTTTCTTCTTACACAGTGCATGAAAAACGAATTTCTTTTCTTTATAGTCCACCCCACGTGGATGGACTTTTACTCTTTTTCTCTCTCTCTCTAGTTTCTCTCTCCAGGACTCTCTTTCTCTCTCTATTCTCTATATATATCAGTCTTAGGTGAATCTACAGATGTCTCATTTTATAAAGGAGTTTGGTCTGAAAAGTGTAAGAAAGGTGTGATTGAGAGAAAGGGTGATGCTACTCGCCATTATCCATCAAAAAACCCTATAATTTCCTGTCTTTTCGTTTTGTTTGGTTGATAATAAAACTCTCTGTTCATTGAGGTAAACAACACGAATTTTGTGTCTTTTGATGCCCTTTTATTTTCGGGTCTTTTACAGTTCTGTTTGTATATATTGTTGGAATTGGTGTTTTTGTGTTTCTGGGCTGGTTTTAGTCAGACGGAAATGAGGATGGTTTGGTCGGATTTTCATGGAAAATTGGGTTTCTACAAATGGGTTTTGGAGATTCCTTCTTTTTGCTTGATGGATTTGTCTGCAACATTTGATCTGACCTCTTCTTGGGCGTCTCTTGTGTAATATAATGTTGTTTGCATTAAACAAGTGTTCTTTAATTTCTGTGTTTGATACTCATCAAGCCTTGGAAATGAGTTTTCGTTTTCTTTTTGGATTTTTTGATCCAATATTAGGTTTCTTCAAATGGGTTTTCCGATCCATGCGGTTTCTCTCATGGGTTTTTCTGCAATAGTTTGATCTGGAATAAACATGTCTTCAATGCTATTTTGATGAAATGGGTGTTTTTCTTTTCTTCATTAATCAAAGTTTATACTAGAAATATTTGATTTCTGCAAATGGGTTTCGGTAGATCCATACTCTACCCCTCATTGTCTGAAACTATTTAGGGTTCTTATCTTGCTTCAATGGTTTCAATGGCATTGATCATTTATGCTAATTCCATGTATTGATTTCTTTCTAACAGGAATCGGAACTCTGTTTTTAGTTTGAATGGGAATCTCTTTGTCCTGCCCATTCTCTGAATCCAGCGACTTGGAATCTGGCCTGGAATCAGTTACTGTGAAATCCATCAGTTTAGGAGACAATGAAGCTAAAACAGCAACAAGGTCGGTTAGTTTCAATGGTCGAAACTCCGAGCAAACAATAATGAGATCCCTAGGTGGAAGGATGAGTATTGGAAGGATCAGTGAGCTTTGAAAGGAGAGGTGGAGACGAAGTCTCAATCAAGGCTCCTTCGTCTGATAAAGAGAAGATTATGATCAACAAATCAACCATCTTCAAGCAAGTTCAGGCTGATGATCAATCCCCAAGATGGGATATTACTCCAGAGGCAATCTCTAGATTACCTCTTTCAGATTCCAGCCACCCGAAGCATGAGGCCGCCCTAAAGTTGCAGAAAGTCTATAAAAGCTTTCGGACTCGACGAAAGCTGGCAGATTGTGCTGTTCTTATTGAGCAGAGCTGGTTAGTTTTTGTGTAAATCTTGTTCTTCTATAGTCTCCATACTGATGAGTTTTTATCTTGTTCTAACTTAAAATTTGAACTTATTACAGGTGGAAGCTCTTAGATTTTGCAGAGCTCAAGCAGTGTTCTATCTCGTTCTTTGAGATTGAGAAGCATGAATCCGCCATTTCTCGGTGGTCAAGAGCAAGAACCAGAGCTGCCAAGGTCGGAAAGGGTTTATCAAAGAGTGATAGAGCTCAGAAACTTGCATTGCAGCACTGGCTTGAGGCGGTAAGCATTTAATTTTTTCAATGAAGTTTTCATTTTCTTCAGATCTTTTTGGGCTGTTGTTGATTCTGTTTCTCTATCTTTTGTATTGGACAGATTGATCCGAGACATCGGTATGGACACAATCTTCATTTCTACTATGGTCAATGGCTTCATTGTCAATGCAGAGAACCTTTCTTCTACTGGTAATGTTCTAAGAAAGAAACCTTTTTCTTTTCTACTAAAATTTTTGATGTTAAACATCACTGATTCAGATTCTTATAATAACCATGTCGGTTTGGAAATGCAGGCTGGATATAGGAGAAGGGAAGGAGGTAAACATCGAAAAATGCCCGCGATCTAAACTCCAGCAGCAGTGCATTAAGTATCTTGGACCGGTGAGCCTTATTTCGTCCCCTCTTACATCAACCATTAGATTAGATTTTCTGTTTGATGAGAATGTTTTTTCTAACAGTTAAATTTTTGTTTTTCCCTAGATGGAAAAGAAAAACTTTGTGGGGGTGTAATGGAGGGTGGGAAGCTTTTCTACAAACAAACTGGGGAGCTCCTCAACACGACGGGAGAATCAAAGGATAAGTGGATTTTTGTTCTTAGCACAACTAAGAATTTGTATGTTGGGAAGAAGAAGAAAGGCACATTTCAGCACTCCAGCTTCTTGGCTGGAGGAGCAGCGTCGGCTGCTGGAAGATTAGTCGTTGAAAACGGAACTCTAAAGGTGTATATCCATGAATCCTTCCTCGATTCTCATTTGTTTACTTGCTCGTCTTTAGAAATCGACTTGTTTCCTAACTTTTACCTTCTTTTTTTGATGATTCTCCAGGCAATTTGGCCTCACAGTGGACATTACAGGCCAACAGAAGAAAATTTTCAAGATTTCCTTTCATTCCTTAGAGAGAACAGTGTGGATATCACAGATGTTAAGGTAAAACAACAAGAAGAAAAAAAAATCAGAGATTCAGTGTCTGTTTGGTTCATATTTTTGAAAACACAGAGAACACCATTTTGGTGTTCTTGTTATAATAATGTAGCGTTTTCTGTGTTCTTCATGTTTTTCAGAACAAAAGAATTTGAAAACCAAACATGTTTTTCCACATTTTTAACATTTGTTGCCATTGTCTTTGAGCAAACGGTTTTGCCCATAAGCCAAACAAAGCCGTCATATTCATTTCTAACTGTATAGAATCTCTTCATGAGAGAACATACTGATGGGATTCATTCTTTTTTGTATATTCAGATGAGTCCTGTGGATGAAGAAAACGAGGAACTTGTAAAACAAAGCAGTGTTTGCCTTCGAAGCCCATCTTCCGAAGAAGACTCGACTGATAAGGTGAAGGTAACAGAAGAAAACTTGAATGAAGAGAAGATCAGATCAGTAGAAACACAGCCTGCTGCTGCTGCGTCGGAAACATCACCAAAGTCATGGCGATCGTCCAGTCTTGGTAGAAATTTGACTAATCTTAAGATACCAAAGGGATGAATTGTTTGAGAGATTAGAGAATGGCAATCTAGTTGCTGGATCAAGTTGTGATGACAACACTGCAGTGTCTCCTCTGG
Organism: Tetrastigma voinierianum; assembly: GCA_016808115.1. Taxonomy (NCBI): domain Eukaryota; kingdom Viridiplantae; phylum Streptophyta; class Magnoliopsida; order Vitales; family Vitaceae; genus Tetrastigma; species Tetrastigma voinierianum. Next base: position 317,874 of record JAEQBH010000775.1, read on the forward strand.
GAGGTTACGGTTCAGATGAAGAAGAGGAAGAGGAAGAGGAAGAGGAGACTGCTGTAGAACAAGACTACATGTCCTCAAAGACGAGCCTCGTTGAAGAAGACGAAGAGAAAGATCATGATATCAAAGAAATTCCAAAGGAATTGATCCTCCATAGGCAGTTGTCTTGCCAATGGACAACAGGAGCCGGAGCTCGAATAAGCTGTGTGAGAGATCATCCATCGAAGCTCCAGGTTCGGGCGCTGGAGCATGTAAACTTGTCTCCAAGAAGTGCAGGCCATTCCAGATCAGAGATCTGTTCCCCTGTAAGTTCCCCTGTTTTTGAAAAAAGGGTTTTGCCTCACAGAAGTGATCGCGTTAAAATCCGCTTTTTCTCGTTGTCGCGAGCTAGCGAATGACTACCAATCGTAGAAGAGGAATTTTTGTATTTGTCTGGCCAGGTAGGTGAATTCTTGATTTGATCTATTGTTTTGTGAATAGGAAAGACAAGATAGGAAGAATTCTTTTTTTTTTACCATTCTTTTGTATTTCTATCATGTACACAGTTTTTGTTTGGTTCATCTTGTACAATAAGAGATGAAAAAGTTGTAACAGTTCTTGGGTTTTAACACCTTTACAATACAAAAGAAGGTAGGTGAATTCTTGATTTGATCTATTCTTTTGTGAATAGGAAAGACAAGATAGGAAGAATTCTTTTTTTTTTTTTCCATTCTTTTGTATTTCTATCATGTACACAGTTTTTGTTTGGCTCATCTTGTATATGCCAGGATGAAAAGTTCTTGCATTCTTGAGTTTTAACACCTTTACAATACAAAAGTTCTCCATTCTAATGATATGTATCAGTATTTGATTTGAAATAATTATACATGCATCACCAAGAATTGGATTTACATGGTTAAGGCTAATCAGCTTAAAAAATAATTTAGCAGATTCTCACAGAAAATACATAGAGTAAAGTAAAATCTAGAAAATACCCTCATTAATCTAGTTTGGAATTAAACAAATTATAGTAGTACATTGACTAATGAGTGTACAACCATACTTGGTCAATGTATTACCATAACAAGTACATTCACTAGTTATGGTAAGAGCATTTGACAATAAAATCTACATTTGACTTCAAATTGGCATGTCTACATATTTGAAAATAATGAGGCACTGCTGGAGTTCGACTCAAAAATCTTATTTATTAACTATTATCTTTATTTTATCAAATTATAATATTTTTAGAAATATGATATATGAAATATTTTTATTTTTATTTAAACATAAATATGAAATTATATTAAATAAATAAAAATATATTAAAAACCTAAAAATACATTTTAAACTAATAAATATTATATTATAGAGCATCATATTACATTAGAAAATAAAACAACATTAATAAAAGTTACATAATAAAATTACATTAATTAAATGATAAAAATACATTATAATAACTAATATGGTGATATATCATCTCCATCATTTCCACAGTCATATTGATTAAAATTATCATTATGACCACTTGCTTGGGATTTACAAGTCATTTTTTCAATAATCTCAATTTTTTTTTCTTGTCTTTCACGTTCTAACTCATTTGTTGTGTTCATTTTCAGTTTGTAGCATCATCAACTAGTAACGTTTATCCGACTCCTTAATCATTTCAATAGACCATTCATCTCTTTTATTTTCTCCTCTTTTGAATATCTCAATAATTTTGTTATTGTAGCTCTGATTCCTTGTTTCTTGTAGTTCGAATGTATTAGTTTAAGTAAATGATGTGCAAAAAATCATGTGACGTAATCTCTATGTTCTTTTTTATCTTCAATTTAAAGTTGTATTTTTATTTCTAAGAAATTATTGAATTAGTTAATTAAAATCAAAATGCTTTATATTTACAATATAAATAAAAATGTATTATATTATCATCAAAAAATAATTTTAATAAAAAATTAAATTATTCAAATTTATTAAGGAGAAAATAATTCAAAATTAATAAAAAATAATAAAAATAAAAATAAAAATATCTTAAAATAAAATATGTTATAAAATATTATTAAAATAATTGTTGTTTTATTATTATAAGAATAAAATAATAGTAGTTGAAATTGCATTTTGATCTGAATGCCGAAATACAGAAAATAAATAAAAAATAGAGAATGGTTGGAGATGCTCTAATTCATTGACTAGTTATGATAGTACATTCACTACTCAATGTATTATCATGACTACTTAATGTAATACCAATCGGATGAAGTACAGTTTCTTCGTTTCATCATTCGATCATCTACATTTTTCATCCTTTAATAATATATTCATTAGTTATGATAATACATTGATTAGTTATGTACAATCACTACTCAATGCACTACCATAATTTTTTTAATTCAAACTGGATTAATGAAGGGTATTTTTAGGTTTTACTCTTGCTAGTGTATTTTCTGGGCAGAATCACAATTATTTTTTATGAGGTTGACTTGATAGATATTTTTCCCTATGCATTATCCTAACCATTGTTCAAGTCTGATGGTTGATAGAATTGACTGGAACCTAGTCAACTGGTAATTTCTTGGTAGAATCCTTTGAAAGTGATGGATGGGTGACGTTCAAAAGTCAAAACCGAGTAATTCATACTGAACTACGCGTAGTTAATTCAAAAAGTGTCATTCATGATGCTTGTAAGACACTCCATGGTTTTAGTGTTGAGTCTTTTTTAATTAGTTTCTTTAGTTTACTTGTCTTGAGACCAAGTCTTTCTACATGGATAGATTAAAGGGAAAAGTATGCAGACTACCGATTTCAAAATAATTGTATATATATCATTAAGAATTGGATTTATATGATTCAGGCTACCTTTATGAAAATGATTGTGGTTTTGCATAGAAAGTACATAAGTAAAAATAAAACCCGAAAATACTCCTTATTCATTCAGGTGGAATTAAAAAAATTATGATAATGATGAGTAATGAATCTCTTATAATATTGTCCGATCTTATTTATCATGCTTAGATAATATCTTTAGAAGATGGTAAAATTATATAAATGATCGAATGATATAGCAGGCGGTATCTTATTTCGTCGGTAAATGCGTTAATTAGTTATGATAGTACATTGAGTAGTGAATGTACTACCATTGCTAATAAATGTACTACCGAATTGTGAAAATATGTAGATTAGTTATCATAGTTTATTCAAAGAAGTCATGATGCTTGTAAAACAAACCATGGTTTAGGTGTTGGTCTTTCTTAATTAGTTTCCTTAGTTACAAATGGAAGAGCCAAGTCTATATGGATAGATTAAACCAAGTTGATGACTTAATCCAATAATAAATTGCACAATGTCCTCTAATTCTCAAGGATGAAGTTAACTCTCTCCAGGTCATATCCAAGCAGTCTTCAACTACAATAGTGTTTAATTCCAAAAAAAACCCTAGTCAGTCTCTCCCTTTCTCTCATTTTGTTCTTTCTAACCTATTTTTTCTTAAGCAAGGAAATATGAATTTTAGTAAATTCTTGTGCAGGAAATCAAATACTACATATCTCTTTACATTTTCATTATCAATCGAATGGTTGTTACTTACAAAAAATGCAGATTTTTAATTTATTTTTCGTGTTTTTATCATCGTGCTTGTATAGTATGTGGTTTTTATGTCATTTTAATACGATAGTTTGGTTTCGATTATCTTGTGTAGGCGGCTTTTCTTTGTGTCTTAGTGATTGAATGTTAAAACGTATTCGATCGGGTAGAGACGTCAATCGAAGTAGTCGTAATTATTGATATATTATAGAACTAATCGTAAGTATTAGATGTCGTAAAATTATTAAATATGTAAGCTTTGATTTAGTTTATTATGCTGTTAACTTAAACGTTATATCATTGTTTAAAATTTTTAACGAATTTAATTTTGTGTTTATATTAAATATAGTACTAGTTCCGATCAACAAAATTTTTCTCTATTAACAAAAAAAAAAAAAAAGTCTTCAACTACCACCTTAAGCTCTGCATACCTAAGTTGTTTCAAAGTTTTGGGACCAACCTAGTAGAGTAATTTGTTACTAGTACTACCGATTGATCAAACAGATCCAAGATATAGGATCTACATAAGTACAGACAGCATATTGTTGAGAGTCAGATAATATGCAGTAACAAGAAAGAGATTATAGTAATAGGTTGTTTTCGATCTGAGAGTACTGATCAATATAATAATATGCACATTCATAGCATCTCTGTATAACAGTTTTGTTTGATCCACAGAAGTACAGACATTATATTAACCAGAATCCAAGCTACAATGTACTGTAGAATGGTGTGTCAGATCAAATACTAGCTGTGATATCTCACATGGGATAGAGGGAAATGATAGAGTGATGTCCAAAATAATCCTTTTTTTTTCTTTTTTAAATTCTCAAATTAACACATGTTTAAAAATAATATCTAAATTAATGTATCCTAATCAAAACTCAAAACTGTAATTTGTGACTATGATTTTAAATTTTTTTAAGTTAAAACTATAATTCGTAACTTGTAATGGATTAGTTTGTCATAAATAATGTTAAAGTATATTATCAAATATGTAAATAAGATGATTGAGATCTTTCTTAACTTAATCAGTGATCTTGAGTTTGATATCTGAGAGTGTAATTGTGTTATACGATAGAACTTTACTATTCTTATGGTTCCTTTTGGCTCGTATAAGGATTAACCCAAATGTGATATGCTTTAAAATTGCCTTCAACTAATAGGAATTAGACAATGTTTAATGAGGACCTCAACCCAATAATATAGAAATTGTTCGCTTCGTGCCAAAGGGGTCTTCATGATTTTAAAACATGTTTATTAGGTTGAAAAAAAGATCATACTTATATAGTTTCAAGAACTTTCTTCTTATTGGATGTGAGATAGGACATAGCAAGTACATTTTACAGAGGCAGTAGGATGGTTAAAACAATGAACATAGTTGACTCAGTTTTCTTGCAAATGTACTTCTCCAAACAAGTCACCAAAACTTAACACCTAAGAAAGACCTAAGATTTCCAAGACTAAGTCCAGGAGAAATATTTTTTTGTAGAAGTCACTGCACCATTTGGCACTCCGTTATATTTTCCAGGTAAAGATTGCAGTCAAAATGACACTTCAAGAAAATGCTAATAAAAATTGAAAGTAAATTGACATTCTCAAATCAAGCATCTCCATGACTTGTGATTTAGCATAATCACATACTTATGGTAAGCATGAAAGGCATGCGCAGCAGATGGAATAGTCATACGATCCCACCTATTAGGCCGATCTTTTTGATTGGACTCTCTTATTGGGTTTGAGTACCTATCATTGGTGTTTTAATTGAACTGAAAGAAGGCTACTTGGTTCCCAAAGATAGGATTTTGAGTGAAAGTTATTCAGAGTGTGAGCCGTCCGTCGATATCTTACTTTTCAAAGGGTGGACAATGATACGATCCCATATAAAGTGATACTTAAGCTTGAAAGGTTCTCCCATTTATCATACCGGTTTTTTGAGTTGGGTACCTATCAAATAGGCTCACGGTGTCTTGAAAGAGAGGACATAAATTATTGAGTATGGGTAATAAGACAAGGGCTTCAACAATTCTGGGACCAGAATTGTTGGTTATGTAGAAGCATTTCATAATAGCCAAATGCTTCAAAGCTGAGAAAGAACCAAAATCTATTTATGGCAGAGAGGCTAAAAAAGGAGCTGGCATTGTGAAATCCAACTCACCTTGAAGAAAGCCAGCTCTTGTTCTAACTGATTTTGCCAACCAGAAGATCTCAAGTAGGTATATGTCCTTAGCATCTAAGACCTTTTACAATGGCGAGACGAAGAAGATAGCCCGATGGGCGAGTTTCTAAGCCATAGTTTTGGCTGAAGAAGCCATACCTGCAACAAGAAGATTAGTTAAGAAAATAGCTCATATTTTCTACTGATTCAATGGTTGATATTCTAAGGTCATTTTGCTTGTTCAAGACAGTGCCTAAGTTGGTGACTAAGCTGTAAACTATCAAGAAACCTTCCAAGCCTAACTAGTGTGGTCTGCTATGTAGTCTGCTAAAAGAACCAACAGTTTACATATATATATATATATATATATTAGACTTAAAACACACAAGAAAAGACAGCTCAATAAGGAAATGCATATGTCAAACATGACTGCTAAGCACAAGCTGCACAACACATTCCAAAAATTCTTCTTGAGCATCCCCCATATATTGGCACATTATGCAGTAACCATAGCATTCAAGTTTGCTAGTTAAAATGACTTTAAACTGATAACATAATTTCTCAAAAACCTGTCTTCAGTTAAGAAAAATGTTCTATAATATGAAAGTAGAGTTTCTCTCTAATATCTATTATTTTATATCTTATTATCTATCGAATGGGGTAACAACTCGGAAACAATGACGGACACAGCTCTTTGTTTGAGGATGTAAGACCTCGGACAGCGTCTTCCCGACCGATAATCCCGTTTAGTCGAAGATCTACACAAATCAAGCAATGATCAAGAATGAATGAGATATTGCAATTAAGTGTACGAGTGAGTTTACTCACATAAATTAAATTAAAAGAGATTGTGGTAAACTCATAATAGAGGTAAAAGTGATTAGAGGAGTCGGATGAATTGTCCCTGACCCAAAGACACAAGATATTGACTGTATCTGCAGGGGTATGATGAGGTAGAAGGGTGTGGCCCGAAGCGTAGTAAAATAAACTAAAATTACGTCGTGTAGTCGTGGCTCCCGAAATTCGATGACCTATGTGGAAGAAGAGGAAATAAAGCGTGTGTTGGTTTTACTTGACTGGAGTAAGTGTCTTGATAAGTAGATGTGTTGAAGTGATTTCGATGATGAGCAGTTGAAATCTTCGATTTTTGATACAGGCTTCCTCTGATGTTGTATCGTACATGTCATGGATTATGGCAACAATGACACCTGACTCCTCGCGAGGGTTTAGCATACTTGCGATGAAGGTGTACGGTACGATGTAGTAGAGGCGCGTAAGTCTTATGAGGAGTGTCATTGTAGTATTTTTGGGGAGTTGTGGTTCGGAGACCCGAAATTGTGAAATCATAAATTTATTTAACTTACAGAATTTGTACTGAAACGAAAGGTAAAGTTGTAATTGATGAAATGGAGCATAAAGGGCGTAAGATGAGAAGAAGGGTAGGCCCGTTATATAAATAATAAGTTGAATTGCAAATATTAAAGTGATTGAGGACGACACGATTAAGGTAAAAATAGAGTATAAAAGGGGATGAGAAACAAACAATTCATTTGGTCCGTTTTGGCTAGAAATGACAGTGGAGAAGAGAAAGAAAGAGCAGGTATGTTTTTGAATTGGAAACGTGTGTATTTTGGGTTTTTAGTTTGATTTAGGGTTTTTCCATGGAGATTAATTCTCCTTTTCTAGGTTTATGTTGAGAGATCGCACTGTAGATTTGTTGGGTCAATGTGGATAGCAACCCAATTGGTATGAGATAAATAAGGAATTCTTCCTATTTCTATGGTTTGTATAGATTGGTGGACCTTGGTATTGTTATGAATTCTTGGGATTTTTACCTAGGGTTTGGTTATAAGTTAAACCACCATCTGAGTGTGGTGGAGTTGTTTTGGAATTAAATTGTGTTGGTTTGAGGAATGGTTGTAAGGAGAATGTTAGGTTTTAAAGGAAATCTTTGTCAAAATTTGGTAAAACCCACATTTTTGTTTTGCACATAGATTAAGTTATGTCATCCGAATGAATTGATTCAATTGGTAAAGAGCAGTAAGAGATAGAATTTCTGAATGTATAGAATGGACGAGCAAATTGGCAGCTCTGGGCTCCCAAATACGGGCGAAGGTGAGCTCGTGTAGCTCGGCTGGTTATGTGCTCTGTTTTTAGAGTATTGTTGTAGTGTTTTTTGAGCGTAAGTGGAGTTTCGCTCGTCGGTGGGTGATTAAAGTGGAGTGCAGGTAAAATAGACTTCTAGGAGAATAAGTTAGGTGAAGGAAGTGTATGCAAATTACTTTAAATTTTGAAATTTTCAAAAGTGGAGTATATGCGATTCTGTTACGCAATTTGATAATCTAGATGTAAATACAATAGCAGGTTTGGTGATCAGGTGGATGATTCGATTGGAGAAGAAGCAGAACCATGGCTTCAAATGAGTGAAAACCATTTCCAATTTATGGGTGCAGACCCTGAAATCAGGATAATAGTAAGGTGATTCGGTAGGCTAACCAATTAGGCATAAAAAAATTACGTAACTTGTGGTATGTGGTTGAGGGCCTTAGAGAAGAAATTTTAAATTGAAAATTTAAAGAGATGTCGTGGATATATAAAGGGTGTCTGAAGTTTCATAATGTTTGAAGACCGTATGAATAATTTTTGGGTAATAAAGTCAGAGAGTATTGTTGGAAAAGGTTTGCCCCGAAATGAGTGTTTTTGTTAAGGGATTTTGGTACTCGAATTAAATTATTCGTTTGAGCACACTATATGAATGTTGTGTGACCCTAAGTGACTACTTTTTGTGTGAAATACGTTAAGTTTTACGCTATATGTAGGCGATTAATGTTCTGCTTTTTGCTTTTGGCAACACACTTTCGAAAGCGAATACGCGAAAGCATTAATGCTTTACATATAGTAAACGCATTACTTCACATAAATACTTCAGGTCTGACATTCATATAAAAGCTGAAATGAGCAATTTCTTGCTAACGTAAAAAACCAGCTCATACAACGAAACCTTTACGGCAAATACTGCTACGGACTGTGCGTATTGGCGATCTTGAACGTTATGGCTCTGGGCTCGATCGCTGCCTGTCGATGTTTATCTGCTAAAACACAATTAAATTCTTCTCTAGACCTGATACACTCTTTCTGGTCTGAAGGCACACATGCCCTAGTGGTGGTCTGCGGCGTCTCTTATTATCGTTTCAGAATTAAGCAAGTAAAAATGTTTCTTCACCCATTGAAACACTATGGTTCTGAGTTTCTTCTCAGTGGAATCATCCCGATTTGAATCACCAACTTCAGTTGTATATTTTAGATCTAGGTAACAAATTGTGAACAAATCTGCACATAGCTCCACTTTAATTTACGAGCTTTAATTATATTGCATCTTCATTGTTGGCTGTATTCTGCTAAGAGTACATTTTACCCGGAATTACGAATCATCAGACTGAATGGTGAAAACTCCACTTATGACAGAACACTACAACAACACCACCAAAACAGAAACATCTTTAAATCAAATACACAAACTCTGCTAGTGGAAATATATTCAGGCCTTAAGTACGATTTAAACAACGGTCCTTCTGCCATTTGTACATCTAACATGGATGCAGTGGATAATTCATTTGGATTATTATAGCAATCTATAGTCAAAACAAAAGCAGGGGTTTTACAGTATGGCGACATTTTCCTTTAAAAAACCCAACATTGCTCTTTTACAATCATTCACCGAGCTGACACTGGAATTTACCAGAACAACCACCACCTTGTATTGGTGGTTTAGAACTTCTTATAACCAAACCACAGGTAAAATCCCAGAATTCATACCAAGGTCCGCAATCCTCTGAAAACCATAGAAATAGGAAGAATTCCTTGTTTTATCTCATACCAATTAGGTTTTACCCATGAATTCGACAAATCTAGGGTTAGGGTGATCTAAACATAAACTAGAAAAAGGAGGAATTAATCTCCATGGAAAACCCTAGAAATCAAACTAAAAACCCAAAATACACATGTTTCCAATTCAAAAACATACATTTTTGCTCTTCTCCCTCTTCTTCTTCCTCTTATTCCTCTTCTTCCTCTTCTTCCTCTTCTTTTCTCTCTTCTCCACAGTTTGCCCTAGCCAAAATGAGACCAAATGAATTGTTTGTTTCTCATCCCCTTTTTATACTCATTTTGCATAATTGCAGAGATTGGTCTTCAATCACTTTAATATTTGCAATTCAACTTATGTGCTTTATATAATGGCTACTCTCTTCTCATCTTATATCCTTTATGTCTCATTTTGATCAATTACAACTTTACCTTGTTCTAATACAATTCGGGTTAAATAAATTTATGATTTCTGATTTCGTCACGAACCCTGGCTCCCGAAAATACTCTGATGACACTTTGATAGCGACATGTGCTTTTTCTGATTGCATTACCGTCTGTAGCAGGATGGGCGTTACATTTACGGTTAGTCATGAAGCGGATCTAGCCAGCGGTCTCACGAAAGTCGAAAATGCAATAGAGGATCTTGCAAGGAAAATGACCAACTTTCCGTGAAAAACACCACACCTGAATGTATTTAGGTCCCAAAAAACCACAAATCACCTCTTGATGTTCCCGAATCTCGAAGGAATTAAGAAAAGTAGGAAGAAACCCAAGGAAAACAAAGTGACGGACCTGAAAACTTAAGTGAGGGAGATAGGTAATTTTGGGAGGCGCCCAGGAGGCGTGACGAGGTGGAAAGAGTTTGGTTGCCGGTGGTAAATCCCACGCACCCCTCATCGCTAACTTCGTGAACTACGGCGAGAGAAAGCGGTGTGAGACTCACGCGCCTCTCCCTCATTGCCGGATTTTGGGGAGTGCGATCACAGGCGGCGCTCCTCCACATGCTAGCGGTGTGACTCATGGACCACCTAGCGTGGTGTTTAAAACACCGTGAGCCTGTGCCCTTTTCAGAGCTGACTCAAGCCACAGACTTTGGCCATACGTGGAAAGAAAGACACAAGACATTCATTCCTCCAATTCTTTTGTCTTTCTTTCTACACATCTTAAAAATCACTTCTCTTCATTCTCTTCCTCCTTTCTCTTTGCATCTTAAAAATCTCTTCTCTTCATTCTCTTCCTCCTTTCTCTTTGCATCTTAAAAATCACTTCTCTTCATTCTTCTCTTCATCCTTACATTGTCTAGATGCTTAAACTTATTTCTCATCCCACTTTGACCATCGGCGTCTCAGCTACGAAGTGGTAAACTTTACCAACAATGTGTATTTTGGTCATCATAACATGCATCGGCCTGCCACTCTGGGTAACATAGGATATCCATTGCATCTGAGGTGACTACTTTATTCACTCTTACCTTAATCACATCAAATCAAAGAACATCATTATAATCATATCACATTAGTCACCTTTTAATTCCAAAACAACCATATATGAATACGAGACAAGTAAAGAGTTTATTCTTAATAAAATATGATCCGTAGGAACTCAAAGAACACTCTTACGTGAAAGGGACAATGGGTAGGAAAAGATGAATTCACAAAAAAGACTAACCCCGTCATGATTTATTAAATATACTCATCCTACATTCATTCTTAATTTTCTTCTCTCTTCTGGAAACCCTAGTCCCTTATGCTCTTTCTTTTCATCCACCATTAGGAAGTGGTTTTGGCCTTCCTTATTTGAAATCTCGCCTCAGCAGTGATCCCACTTAGATATGAGCTTTCTCTCTCTCAATAAAGTAGTTTATTCCACCCGATATGAGTTTTCATTAAATTTTCCTTTGTTTATTTTTTTTTTTTTTGTCACTGACTTGTTGCGGCATGTAGTTGTGTCGTGGTACAACGGTTGATTTGTTCGTTGGTTTTCGTGTGGGCGATTCAGACGGCAGGGTTGTTTCGATCAAATAGAGAGGTCATATCAAATCCACTAGCGTCGGTATGTAAATCCAGTCCCGGAGAAATCTTTGATTATTCTAGGTATCTTAGGATTACGATTATGTAGGTCTTGAACCGTTTATTCTTCTTTATTAACACAGATGTTATGTAAATCCTCTATGTGTTTTCCCTGCCTTTTTGAACTCACTGTTCGAGATGTAATGACTTACTATTACAGATCAGTAAAAATTTCTCTTTTCAAAAAAAATATACTCATCCTGCTAGCACAGTTCTTAGACACTAAAAACAGCTTATCAAACAGAAAATGGAGATTACAAATGTAGCCATGTTACATGCACCAGTGGAAGAGGAGCCAAGCTAATTGACATTCTCTCCACGAATTCGTAGGCTTCATTAAGCAAGCCTACACGGCCAAGGAGATCAACCATACAATACAACCATAATGCTCAGGCAATGGTTCCATGCCATATTCATTCCTAATGCTTTCAAAGTCATGCCAGCGGTCACAGTCAAGACCTCCATGACTACAAGCCACTAAAACTCTGGCGAATGTAACATGATCCGGCTGAAAACCGTGGCTCTGTCCATGCACTACAAGCACATCAATCAGTGAAGTCCATGTTAACACATTTCTTTCACCCATTTCATCAAACAACTCTCATCGACTCCTCAATGGCACCCGCATTTGGAAAACATATCAACCGAAGCCATCCCAATTAGAGCTGTTCATTTCAACTTCATTTGCCAATAAAAAACCACAAATACACTTTCCCAATTCCAAGTCCCCCAAAGAGAGAAATCTCCGAACCATGCTGAGAATGATAACTTCATTGGGTTTCATAGCACCCACAAGCTGCATTCTCAGAAACAACGCCAAAGCCTCATACCGAAAACCATTCTTCACAAAACAAGTGATGATCGAAGACCAAGAGACCAAGTCTCTGTCAGGCATTTCCTCGAACACCCTCAATGCAAAAGCCAAAAACCCGCACCACCCATTAAACATGAGGCGGTGGAGGGCGACTCAGTGGTTGTATATGTGATACATTCACGAGCAACCAAACGGAGAGATATAGCAGACTTATGCATTTATATAATGCTTACTAAAACCATGTTTTAGGGTCTTTATCTTTTCCCTGAATTAACGTTTTGTCCCATCATGCACTCGAATTTGTTAACCCGAATGCTTAAAGTTCATCCATTTCCTATAGCATATAGATTCTATTCAGCAAGAAATGAACCTTCAACAGGTTTCGGGTTTGCTACAGTCAAATACGGAAAATACAAGAAAAATTAAGCCATTCACAATCGTATTCATGATCTAAACCTAAATGCTAAAACTGAAAACCCAAATAAACAAACAAATAAATAACTTTTATTCAATACATTTCATAAACCACCATTCACAGGATGTTTGGTTGCAGAGAAGAGGTGGGAAAACCATAGAAAATTTGACATACTAGAGAGGGATAGAACCACCTGCGATCTTCAGCGGAGGCGGAGGAGGCGTCAACGGCGCGTGTACAAAGATCCTTGCAGCGACGGAGCTGGTTCGGAACTTCTACTGTCACTGTCAGTATCTCCTTGCAGGGATCCGATGGGTCAGGTTGGCTACCTTTCATATTCAAATAGTTGGGCCGGCCCAATGGGCCTGTTTGGATAATAGTTTTTGCAACCACAGAACAGAAAACACAATTTTAGGGCATATTTGGATATAGAATTTAAGCCAGTTTTGTATCGCCATGAGGAAAACAGAATCCTGCAAATGATGTTAACGTGTTTTGGAGAATATTATTTTGAGAATATGTTTTAAAAATAAGGAAGCCCAAACGGTATTTGGTGTTAAGAAAATTGTTTAAATTCTTTTCTTCATATAAGTTGGATTTGAACTTTGAAACTATGGCGCATTTGGATACTTGAGTTTGAAAATACGAGGAAAACCTTGTTTGGAACTTGTTTTGATCCTGTTTTAAAGCTATTTTGATACGAAAACGAAGAAACGAGTAAAGCGGTGAATTAAATTTGTTTTTGACTTAATGCGGAAATTTAAATAGGCACAGCGTTAAGTTGTTGTTTTAAAATTTTCATGACTATTCTTTGAAATTTTGCGAAAAGAGTTAAATAGAAAAGTGAAAATGTTGCAACTTTACATTCGAAAAAGTCGTTTTCCATAAAAAATAAGAAAAACTTCGATCGTTGTCAGAAATGAAAAATTTATGATATCTGTCTCACCCAGGTAATGGCGTGAGGGTTTGGGACGGGCGGTCGATCTAGACCGAACTGTTATTTTTCGATTGACATGCCGTTTAAAGATTAAGCGGGGCGAGGCGGAGATGGGAAAATTCCCAAGCTAGCGTTTATTTATTTTTGTTTTATTTTAATTTTGTTTTTTATATTTACTTTTATTTTATTATAACAAAAATTTATATATTTTCATAAAAATAAAAATATTATGAATTTTTATAAATTATTTATTAAAAAATTATAATAATAATAATTATTATTTATATTAAAGTATAAAAATAAAATAATAAAAAATTATTTTTAAAATATAATTGAGGTGGGGGAACACATTATTATTATTTTGGATATATGGTTCGTATTAACTTCAGATTCGGGTCGTTCTGTACGAAACGATTTAATTCTTTTTCGATTAAAGCTATTTTAAATGAAGCTTGCCCCCGTCGTTTTTTAACTTTCAGTTTTCGTAAATCACGTCACTATCAGTCAGTAGCGATTGCTCGGAAAATTGGAAAATTCATTTGTGCCGAGTCGAGCCAACAAAACTTTTATGGCTCCATTGGGTTCGCGAAACGGGTGCGCGGCGCCCGATCCGTTTCATCATCGAATCTGAGAATTTTAAAACTTTCTTGCGCCCGCATGACAATTTATTATTTTTTATTAACATTTGTATTTGAAATTTTTTAATTTTCTCGGGTTTCTAGTGTAATCGCAGGCAAGATGCCAGTTTGGAAAATAGAGGTGGTAGATTAAAAACCCGATTAAAATTAAATTAAGCGTATCTTAGTTAAGAAGCGGCGGGACGGGGTACGAAAATAATCGAAATTACATTTGGCAACTCACGCCTCTCTTCATTCTGCAATATTAAAAATAAGCAAAACATCTTATCTTTATTAAAATCTTATTAGCCAATTAAGTTGAAAAAGTTATATTCGATATTAAGTAAAAAAACAAAGCAGCAAGTCAAAATATTATTCTTTGTGTTTTAAAAATTGTTACCGATAAAATTTTAAAAGCGAAGCGAATAATTACTAAGTATTTTTGGCTTGTATTATTTTTGCATATTCATATGTTGGGCCAACTCAAGTTGGATTTGAGCCTTGAAACTATGGGACTGTTTGATGAACAATTTTTGAAAACACGAATAACACCGTTTGGGGCCATGTTTGATTCATGTTTTTTAAAACTGTTTTCTATTCTAAAAACCCAGGAGAATAAGGAAAATAAGGAATCCCCGAAATAGTGTTATCTATATTTTCAAAAATTGTTCTCAATAATATTTTTTTTAAAAAGGAACCAAACAGGGCCTTGGTGTTCTTTTAAAATTGTTCTCGATTTGCATATTTACCATAGTTAAGTAGGCCCGAGTTAGATTTGAACTAGAAACTATGGGAACTTTGTTTATAGAGTAGTTTTGAAAACCATAACAATTTTGGTATATTTTGAAAGCAGTTTTTATTAAAAAGCGAGGAAAATGAGAAAGCAGTGAGTCAAAATAGTGTTATCAGTGTTTCCAAAATTGTTTAAATAAATTTTCAAAAACATGAATCAAGCAGCCACGATGTTCTTTGAAAGTTATTTATCGTGCTGCGTATTCGTATAGTCGAAGTAAAATGCGAGTTGGATTGAGCCTTGAAACTATGGGCTTGTTCGGAGAATAGTTTTTGAAATCACAAAGAAAACTATGTTAGTGCTTGTATGATTCATATCTTTGCTTTTTACATTATAAGCAAAAGAACGAGGAAAGCAACGGAATCCACAAATAGTGTTTTCTTTGTTTTTAAAAATTGTTAAAATATTGCCCAAGTACTAAACCCAACGCCTTAAGTGTTAACTCGCTACATTATCATTATTTGAATTAGTGTTTTACATATTCAAAAAATAAAATTATAGACAAATATGTTCTTCGTATTTTATTATTATTATTTTTTCATATTTTCATATTGGCTATCAAGTAATGTGTTTTTCAAAAAAAAAAAAAAAACCAAAGAGAAAAAAGGTAATCTGAGTGGGAAGTAAAACGCTTTATGTTTTAACTGATGGGAAAAGTGAAAAGTTTTTGTACCGTTAAAGGTGAAAAAGGAATCTTAATTATAACCTATGAAGAATATGAAGTAACGAGGGAATGATGATGACCTGCAATAATTTTGATATGGTATGATGTTTTGTGGGGTCATCTGGCTTCCAAAACAAAATTCAAAATTCAAAATTCATTTATTCATTTAAATTAATATTTTTTTTTCTTGTTTTATGTACAATCTGCTTACAATACTTAAAAATTGTGAAATCTGTGTCAATATTAATATAAAAAATTAGTTTTGATAAAAAAAATCTTTACTTCTTTAGAAAAAAGTTAATGATTTATAATAGGTTTTTATTTGCAGAAGTGTTTTAAAAATTCACCTTAATCTGAATTATTTTAACATATTTTCTATATTTTTACATATATTTCAATATAATTTTATAAAAAATAGTTTTCAATTAGTTTTTTCTCTCAATATATTATATGTATTTTTATAAATGATCAGTTTTTAGAAGTGCATTTTAAATTTTAAATTATTTTCAAAACACCCTTAAAAAGCATGAAGACATTTCAAATTTAGTTATAAAAATCAATTTATTTTCAGAACAAATTTTTTTAAAGTTGTTTCTAATACTAAAAATTTTTATTTAAGAACAATTTTTTTTATAAAGTTATTATTTTTCTTTTAAAAAAATTTATTATTTTTACTTAAAGTTAACGGAATTTATACATTTCATAAAATATATATAAATACTCTTGAAGCATGAATTAGATAGATATTTTTATAAATGAGTGTGATGCGGAAGTATAGATGGGCATCAATCCTAAGGAAAAGGGTAAGAAGTTGGTTAAGCTTTGGTTTCTTTGTATCGTTGATTAAGGAGTCATATCGTAGGCGGCTAGAGATTTCTGCGTTATTAATTTCAGGGTCTTATAGGACTAGTCAAGTTGCAAAGTTGGCCTAGATCGTTGGTTCGAGTCTATGGTTTCTTTCACAAACAAATGTTCAGTTTGGATACTAAGGTTGCTAGATGTTTATCCGTCATTAATTTAGGCGCCGTAGGATTAATTAAAGTTCTTGTGCGAGTTGGCTGGATCATTGGTTTACATCATGGGTTGTTCGTGATCGTTAGTTTGAGTCATTTCGAGGCGAATTTAGAAGTTCACACTGTCATTAATTTTAAAGGTCTGTGGGATTAATAATCGAGTTCTTGTATGAGTTAGAGCATCTGTTGGTTTGAGTCCATGGGTTGCTCATGATGAGCAATTGATTGAGTCTCTTTAAGGCGAGTTAGAGATTTCTTTGTATCATTAATTTGAAGAACATAGGACAGGTCGGAGTTCGTGAGTGAGGCGCGAGATCATTGGCGGAGTCCATCAGTTTGCTTTCTAATGATAATTGGTTAGGTTAGTTCTTTCAAGCCGTAGAGAGGTCTACCCGTGTTATTGAGGCGCCGTGAATTAGTCGAATTTTCGCGTAAAGTAAGCTTAGATCGTTGGTTTGAAAGTACGCGTAGGTTTCTTTCTAAATGATCATTGGTTGAGCTAGTCCCCTCAGAGTTATTAAGTCCCCATCTTAAATTGGCGCCGATTAGTCACAGTTAAAGCGCCGGATGCTAGATCATTGGTTTCGAGCCCCATGGGTTTGCTCATAAATAATCATTGGTTGAGCCAATCCCTTTAGAGTCACTAGAAGTCTACTCCATCATTTATTTAAAGACCTCGTAAGATTAATCGAGTTACGTAAAAATTAGCTCGAATCATTGATTCAAGTCCTCGTAGGGCCAATAAAAGTTTACCCTGTAATTAATTTCAAGGTCTCATCACAAATTCGCACCTAGATTATAATTTTTTTTTTTTTTTAAGGAAAAAAAAGTAGAGATGGGAGATCCACTTTAAGAAGATTATAGAAAAACAGACACATCTTTCCAACAATAAATGAGTGTCACATAGATCAACAACAGTCACTGTTGGAATGCCTTTGTGTCTTTCATTCCCCACTGTTGCAGATTTGTCCACAAATCCTCACACCCCCAGCTTCAAAATCTCTTCCCACCACCACCACCACCATTTCTCACCTCCATTACATAATTTAAAAATTAAAAATAAATATAAAAAGCATAGTTTGAAAAAATAATTCTAATTTTAATATAGTTTTCTTCATTTAAAGTATTTCGAGTAGGATAAAAATTCAAAAAAGTAAAGGTGTTTTTTTAAAAGATATTTTCAATGTAAATCCATAATTTCTAAAACTTTAAAAAATATCACAGTTTAAATTCATAATCTTTGAAATTTTAGAAAATGTCTCTTTAACAAAAGCTTTCAAATATAATAATAATTTACAAAACTTTAGAAAATATTTCTCCAAAAAACACTTTAAAGTAAAATATAAAATTTTCAAAATTTTAGAAAATATATCTTTAAAAAATACTTTCAAAAAAATACATTAGATTTAAATTATTTCTTAACATTTGTGTGAGAGGATTTTTATATTATTTTTGGGATAAATGTCCCAAGTATTCCCATAAATTTAAATCCATATTTTGGCCTATATGGACTAAATCCAAAAGTGTTGGAGATTTTCAATTTATAAGCTCATCATACCCCACATTTAGCTAAAAAACACCTTATCTTATCAACAAGAGGCACTGAGACATTACCCACTTATGTACCAAGAATTACAAAAAACATCTACCATATTATTTGGATTTATTTATAATCCAAATATATATTTTTTGGGATTTTAGAAAAGTGTAATATCTATCAATTTAGGAGGTTTGACTCGAGTGTTAAAAGAGGTGGGAAAGGGTTCTCCGAGATCATTTTTGTAAGAATAGAAAATATGAAAAGTGAATAGAAGTAAAAAAAAATACAATATCATTTATGTCTAAAAATATATTAAATTTAGATTTTAAGAGGTATCTCAATTACTATTTACTACCCAATCATCAAGGGCGGATTTACGTGTTACAATGGGTGTCAATTAAGACAAAAAAAAACAATTTGTAAGTCATTTTTTGTTCTTTTAAAAATATTTATTAGCTAAAATCCTAAATCTCAATATCTATCAATTTTAAAGACGGATTTACGTGTTACAATGCGGTGTCAACTAAGACAAACAAACCCTTTATAAGCCCTTTTTTTTTGTTATTTAAGAATTGTGCTTCTAATCCTAAATTCCAGTAGATATCAATATGTTGGAACCACCTTCTAAATTTCCAGCTTCTAAAAAATTACAACTTATAATTTCAAAGAATAAAAAATATTTTCAACTTTTAATTTTATTTAATTTTTATAACGTATCAAATGATAAATATGATAACTTATGAATTACGCAATTTATTTTCTTATATAATATTATCCTAAATATAAAATCTTAGATCCGCTTTACCAGTCGTCATCCATTCGAGTTGTCTTGGACACCCACGATTAATAAAAGAAATCTACTAAATTTTAGTATTTTTTGTGTGATGGTAGGATTGATTTTTCTTTAATTTCATAAGTGTGGTTTTGAAAATGGGCATGTCCTGGAAGTCTTTGCTCATCTTACAGATGAGCATTGGATGGTATCATTTGTCAATGCGACTTCCTTGGAAAAAAAAAAGAGTTTTGTCCTAAAATAGCCTATATTTTTAAAATGTTAATATAGAAAAAAAAATCAAATTAATGTCTTTTATTCCAAACACGTGTGTTGATATATTATAATTTCAAATTTTTATATTAAAGCGTAGTGGTAGTATAATTTAAATTTTTATGATTAAAATTATAGCGTGGTCTGATTTTAAACTTAGATTAGATTGTTAATTATAGTTTTAAGCAATAAATTAGGATTATTTTAATAAACATATTAGAAAAAAGGTGCCATTAGAAAGGAAGCTATTATCAAATATCGATAAAGTCAGCACAAATTCAGATATAATAAACTGTTAGTGGAGAAAGGCATGGCATTATATTTTCCACAAAAAAAAAGTTTCGATTTTTATTTTGGTGCCTTCCCTTGCATAAATCGGTTTCCAAGATTCAAAGTCAGTCACTGGCTCACTGGTCTCTCTTTCTCTCTTATGAAAAGAAGTTGTACCAACAAAACTACACTTACCTTTTATCACTTTCAGCCTCTATTTCATGACTTTTTATCCTCTGAGCTTCAAACTTCAAACTTCAAACTCCAAACCCCAGCTCCCCATCTACTGCACCTACGCTCACATTCTTACTGTTCCTCATTGTGGCACCACTAGTTTCTTCCAAATTACCCATTTGCTGCTGAAATGTGTGTGGGTGGGAAGTAAGCTCTGTTCTGAGACACCCATCAGGCATTTTGGAGGTAAGAGCTCTGTTTTGGCTGTGATTTCACTACTGGGTTTTGCAATTTGTGGGTTTTGTGATGTGGTTCCAATGGTTTCTGTTCCTCTTGGGTTTGAGGTTTCTGGGTTTGATAAGAGTCGGATTTGGGTGTCTCAGAATGGGGTTTTTGCGTTTGGATTCTGGGAAGGGTGTGAGAAAGTTGATGGATTTGTGGTTGGTATTGGGTATAACTTAGGAGCTAGGGCCGGAAATAAGCCTGTTTGGACCATTGGTGGGGGGCTTAGAGTTTCTGAGAATTCCACACTCAGGCTTTCCATGGATGGGAGGCTTGTTCTTGTTGAAAACCCTAATGGGTTGATTCGATGGAGTAGTAATACATATGGTTTGGGTGTTCAAAAAGCTACCCTTTTGGGTAATGGGAATTTGGTGCTTATGGGCATTGGAGAAGAAGTGCTTTGGGAGAGCTTTAGTAGCCCCACAAGCACTCTTCTTCCTGGTCAATCACTCCATTTCCCTCAATGATCATAGAGCTCCTTCAGCAAAATCAATCTCAAGCTACTATAGTTTCTTGATTAGCCGGTCCGGCGAGCTTGCCCTGGTGTGGGAGAACAATGTGACATATTGGAGGAGTCATGCTGAGTTGAATTCCTCTGTTATTGTTAAAGAAGCGAGATTTGAATCCAATGGAGTTTTGGGACTGTTTGATGAGGCTAATAGAACTGTTTGGTCCAAATCTAGTAAGGATTTTGAAGACCCTTCTCTGGTTTGGAGGCATCTTAGGATTGATTCTGATGGGAACTTGAGAATTTACTCCTGGGATAACGCTGTTCGGGCATGGAGAGTAGGGTGAGTGAGTTTGGGGACCAATGCAATGTGTTTGGTTCTGTGGTCTGTATAGTGGCATGCAGGTACAATTCAACTGGACCTGTTATTTGTGATTGTCTGTATGATGATTCTTTGAATTCGGGGAACTGGCTCGAATGGGATGGATTCGAGTAGTTCTGGGGTGCAGGAAGAAATGGTGATTTGGGAACTGCAAAATGAATACAAGCATGATGAATTTTCCTTTTTGACTCAGACAGTCCTTTGCAGGTCTCTATCCCCCGCAAGATGTTGACATCATGTTAAGTGAGGAAGCTTGTAAGGAGAGTACTGCTCCAATGATACTACTTACTTGCGTGACTTCAAAGAATGATGGCTGGTCTTTGCAGAGTCAAAGAACAAGCTTTATTAGCGGGGTACAGGAATCCTTCTGTCCCGGAGACATTCTTGAAGGTGTGTTTGGTCCCTCAGGCAGTTTTAACTCACAGTGCTAATCCCCATGGTAATTCAGGGCCAATTCAAATGTCATCCAAAAGATACTTTGCTCATAGTAAGAAATTAGTGGCAGCCATTGCTTTAATAGTTCTAGTAACTGTCGTCGGCTTTCTGAGCACGGAGATGTTTGTGTTTTGGTTTATCCATAGGAGACGGAAAATCAAGGCTCAGGCAAGAATCCCCTTTGGGAAGGATGCTCAGATGAATTCTCAGTACAGTGTTCTTATTAGATTATCCTTTGAAGAGATAAAGGAGCTGACTGCCAATTTCGCAACTCGGCTTGGACCCTCTGTGTTTAAAGGTGCACTCCCAAACAAAACACCAGTAGTTGCCAAGATGCTAACTCATGTAGTTGCATCCGAAAAGGATTTCGGGTTGCAGCTTCCAACCTTAGGCCTCACCATAGAAACCTTATCACTGAAGGGATTTGTTTTGAGCATGAACACAGTTTTGCTTTATGACACATCTCAAATGGATCCTACGGATAAGTGGCTTTTTAGCACGGCGAACCAAAGCGAAAGGGATTGGCCGCGGAGGCTGATATCGCCCTTGGGATTGCACGGGCCTAAACATTACACAGAGTGCCAAACATGCTTGCTCTTGGAAACATGAAGCTGGAGAATCTCTTTGCCGACGAGAAGTTAGTCCCTAAGTTGATGGATTTTGGGCTTCAGAGTTTGCACTCAGGAGACGAGCCTGCTTCTTCTTCCGAGTCTCCCTCAGAGAAAGACATTTACAGTTTTGGAGTAATGCTGCTGCAAACTGTAATGTGCCAGAGGGATGTCGACGAGGACAAGCTGCACCACTTCATTGAAAAGGCGAATCAAGAACAAAAACTGAAGGACAGTGAGGAGCGAGAAGGAGTAGAAAGAGTGGCGAGGATAGCTTTGTGGTGTATGCAAAATCAACCATTCTTACGACCTTCCATTGGAGAGGTAGTTAAGGTATTAGAAGGCACACTTTCTGTAGATAGGCCTCCGTCTGCTTTCCCTTTTAGACAGGAGAGCCGGAAGGATGATAGAGCCTTAACCGAGATCGAAGAAGTTTCCTGAAGAATGCCAAACTTTGATTTTGGGCATGGTCTTTCATTGCATCAGCAGGGAATGACTGGGAGTTCAGATTTTTTTTTGCAGGATTGAACCTAGCAATGTAAATCTTATCGAGTATGTAGCAACTGACATTTTGAATGAAAATGTTCTGGCTTTCATCTTGAAACTGATTGATGAGCCTGTCTATGCCCTTTTCATTGTCCTATAAGCTTTGATTTCTGTAATCTTAGAGCATGTCGATGTTTTGTTTTGTTGTTTGCGCCTCAGCTAATTTAAGTTTGGGATCGACGAGGCCAATAATTTGTGCCGACGGAGGAAAACGATGAGCAGGTCTGTGTCTCAGGTGTTCAGCAAGGGCTCAAGTGACACTTTCAGGTAAGTCTCACTGTCATTGGGACTTCTTTCAAATATGGGTGCTATTCTAATGTTGGAATGCAAATATTTAGGCTCATTTTGAAACCCGGAAAGTACTAGGAAAAGAAAATGGAGAGGAAAAGTGGAGGAAAATGAAAAATCGATTTAAACTTAATAAATTAATTCTATATGTTTATTCAAACTCATTTTATTTGTTTCTATCTTTTATACAAGGATTAAGAAATTAAAAGCTATGTAATTTTTGATTATAATTGATTTTCTTTAATATTTTTCACTATGAAACCAAATACTAAGAAAATCATTTTCTTAAAATATTTTCTAGGTTAAACAGAGCATTACTGAAACTTTACTAAAACCACTGGAAAGATCCTGAGGCCCCAGCAGACACCAATGAATGCGCCTGATCAATTTTCAAATAGACCAATATGAAATGGAAATCACAGGATTTTCATATTTTACTGTTGATTTACTCTATAGGGAAGGGGATCTATTTCTCCTTCTGGAGGCACTTTGATTTTCTTGACATTGCAGCTTTGTCAGAAGGACTTTAAAGAGTACTGTCCCTTGTACTGCACTCAAAATCTGTAATGACTCTTTCTAAGTCCCATATCGCTAAGTTACGGTTCGATTTTGTGGTTTATTACCATTTGAGCTTCTTTCTTTTGATAAATAACTTTTAAGGGTGAGTTTTATCAAAAGTGGTTGTAACAATAGTATTAGAGCAGTTCGTTCTTTGGGGCTGCTACCCTGTAAAAAGGGTGGGATCCACGAAGTCAATGGACGTCGATTATGAAAGAGAGTGGATTTTATTGACCCTTCGCCCAGTTCCCACGTTTTAGATTTTAATGTCAATGATTTATTTTCTTCGCGGCTTTGTGGTCACAGAGAATGTTATTCTTGTACTCACAATAAGGGAGGATGATCATTTGGAATTTTTGAGTGTAATTGCGAAGCGGTTATTAGGAGTTGCTGTAGCGATCCGGTCACGATCATATAGATGTTATGCCTTTTGGTCGATTAGCGCCGCGACTTTGAATCGTCTATTAGGTTGAGGCTCGTATTTATATAGTCTTCCAGAGTTTACCGTATCGATGTGAGATATGACATGCCCACTAAAGCTCTTAGAGCTCCCCCTTTTCCTTCATTTCATTTGTCAGCGGTCTCAACTCGATTTCCCACCCAAATTATTATTATTTCATTGTGAAGCCATGATATTCATATTAAATCTAAATTCTACAAGTTTGAGTTTTTAGGAGAGTTAGTCATTTAACATGGTATTAGAGCTTGGTTTGGCAAAAGGTCTTGAGTTCGAACCCTCTCCTTACAAATCCGCCGCGTGAGAGAGTATGAAGCGTAATATTAAATATTAAATCCAAAATCTCTGGTTGATTTTTGGAGAGTTAGTCATTTAACGTAGCGTAGGAGGCTGGTTTGACAAAAGTCTTTGAGTTGAACCCTCACCTTACGAATCTCACATCATGAGGGAGAGTATGAAGCCATAATATTCAAATTAAATACAAATTCTACAAAATCGAGTTTTTAGGAGAGTCGGTAGTTTAACCTTCATCAATTTGTTAAAACTTTTTCAAAATTAAAGCCTGCTAGGGTCATATCTTCTTGTAGTTCAAGAGAGCCGCATGCCAAGAGGGTGATGGGTCTTGATGTAGTTGTGTGTTAGTGTTAGGTTATGGGCATGGGTCACCCTGGTGGACTCGACCCAACCCGAGACCCATAAGACAACATCCAAGGGATATGTCTTCATGAGAGGGTGTGTATCAGAATCTATAAACATAGAAATCATACTCCTCGATTCGCTCTATTTTTTCATGATCATTCAAACAAAGTAAAAAGGTGTTTGTACCGTGATTTTTTATAGATTCTAGTTTTGGCTACGAAGCATTGAAGCCTTGAGTAAGCCTCAACAAACATAAGCACCCGCTTCTGCTTCCGCACTATGAATTCTTGTAGTTGGGATAGAAGAAGCATATGGTTCTTGGTGTGCTGATGAATGGAATTTCTTTTGAATTTGTAGAAGTTTAAGCATGTGGTTCTTACAAAGTAGTTAGTAACTCGAACTGCCTTACACTTGTTCCTAAGCTATCTCAGTGACTCGGGCATTCCTTCTGTGGTCAGGGACGGATCTACGTGGATTATGGAGTGTCAATTGACCAAAAATAAAAATAAAAATTATAACTCTTTTTTATCCCTTAAAAAAAAATTATAATGTTGACGCCCTCGAATTTTTTTTTTCTTATATATTATTAGTCTATTATAATATTAACAATCCAAATATAAAAAATCCTTAATCCGCCACTACCTTTTTGTAACCGTTTTATTCGAGAAATCCATTCGAGAATCCGTCAAATTATAATGGGCTGGCTTGGTCCACTCTTTAACTTTTAAGTAAAAATGGTCACGATCGACTTGGGTCGTAGAAATAAAAATGGGTCGAGCCATACAGGCAACTTTTATTGCTTCATAAGGTCTGTTGTGTTATGGTAAAATAGGTTAAAAGCAGACAAAATAAATTTTATAATTTTATATTTTAAAGCTTCATTTGTATTTATATGTAAAAAATTTAAATAATGAAAACTAAAAGTTAAGTAATTAAAATTAAAATTTCAAATCTGATTGTCCCAATGCAAAATATAATTAAAATCAATAAAAATTATTTTAATATTTATATCAAAATATTAAAAATTAATTTTGCTAAAGGTAAAGAGCCCCTGCACGTTCATCTAATATATAATTCCTCCAAAACTGTAAATGAATAAGTCATTTGCTGATAAATGAAACTCTTTTCTCCATTTTAATTCTTTCTTCTATGCATGTTCTTGTCACCATTGGATGCATTTCCTTTTCTTTTTTTCTTTTCTCTGCTTATATAATTTTATTCTACATCCATCAAACCATCACACCATATTGTTTGTATTTGGACCAAAAATCAAAATAAAATATAAAATACAAAGGAAGTATTCAATCTCATGATCTTCATAACAAGGTACAGGAGGAAACAGAAAGAAAAAAAAAAACCAACTTTAGCAAAATGAGTATGTGGCTTGTTATATGAGACATCTTAAAGTTTTCAGGAATGAAAACAGATGGGATACCTTTAATAAAGAAAATAATAATAAAGAAGCAAGATTTTGAAGTGTGACGAGATGATCGAGGCGTTGATGGGTATGCGAGATGCGGTGTTCTCGAGAGAGAGATAGAAGATGAAGAGGGATTGATACGATCCAATATCGGTTTTATACAAGAGTAGAGAGTGGTATTTAAACTTGATGGGTTCTCCCACCTAATAGGCTAGTCTTTTGGATTGAGCTATTCTATCGGGCTTGGGTATCTATCATTGATACTTTCATTGAGAGCCGGTACGTAGCGAAAGAGGGCTACCAAGGAAAGGGTTATTTAGAAGAGGGCTACTCGGTGCCGAAGGTGGACCCCGAGTGAATGTTAGCGAGAATGTAGGCGCGAGTGAATGCGGGTCGCGAATGCAGTTTTACCGAGGGTATGGAATGATCACGATCCGCGTCGATTCAGCGCGGGAAGTGTGAAGTGGTACTTAAGCTGATGAGTTCTCGCTAATAATTTGATGCTTTTTGGATTGAGGTATAAGGTGGAAGCGGTTACCTCAATTGGTGTTTTCATTAAGAGTCGGTGCGTTATTGGAAGGGCTATCACGGAGGAAGGTTATCCAGGTGCGAATTGTGCTTAGGAATTGAATGCTATGAGTGTGAAACTCTCGAGTGAATGTCGTCACGGCGTTAGGTTTATTCCAGTAAGCCTTGATGATTGTCTTGGCCCGTGGAAGGCCGGCACAAAGCGCTTTGTCAAACAGAGCTTCCCATCGAGCTTAAATGCGCTCCCATCTTTGTATTAACGGAATATGGTCATTATAAAGAGGCTTATCTTATACGAACTCGTTCCATTCTTCTCTAAGTAAGAGCTCTGTAGCTCTGGATTTGAGATGGTGGATCAACTCTTCACTAAAAGCCTCCTCCCCTTTTTTGTAGTTACCGAACGTGGTGAAGATCTTCACCTTCAACTTTGTTGAACTTGTCGAAGACGAAGAAGAAGAGGAAAAGCTTTCGGTTTCTTCGAGCATAGAATCTTCCTCCACTTTCATGGCCTTTCCGGAGGAGAAGCTCAGATCGATGTTACAGGAAAAGTGTGTCGACCATGCCAGAGAGACCTAGTTGTGATGAAGGCAATGTAGGAGAAGAGAGCTTTTAGGGTTTTTTTTTCCGCAAAATGAAAAGCCCAAATAACTTTATATTTATATATAATCAATAAAAATTAAAAAAAAAAAAAAAACAGAATCGGGCCAATCAGGCTAGCTCGGCTCAAGCTAGAGATGAGTTCACGGCTTATTCGGGCCAAGCTAATGATTATTCGAGCTTTGATATTTTCAAACTCGGCCTCAAATTTTTGGATGGCTTTATCTTGTTATCGGACTCGACCCGTATTCCCTCTGATTAGAGATTAGTGAAGAGGACCAGTGGTTGAGCAGGTGAATATGGGTTTTCCTAAGTTTTATCTCGTCTAAGGAAAATAAATAATTTTACCAACCTTCAGATGGTCAAGTCCTTTCTTTTGTTTAATTTTTATTTATTAAAATTAATGAGATGATATTAAAAAATCTCCGCATTTCACTTTTATTAAAAAAATTGAGTTTTTATTCAAAATAAAATTTAATTTTTATACTTGACTATTTGATAAACTATTGAAAATTTTCAAACCATTGAAATGAAAATTTTCTAATGATTTTGAGCCACACAATATGTTTGATAACAAAATTTTAGGAAGCTCTTAATTGAAAATTTTAAAATAAAACTATTAAAAAATTATAAGTGATAAGACCTACTTAATGTGGAATATAGAATGCGGTCAAAAAAAAAATTTAAATGAAAATAAATTGGACCAAAAAACCACTTATAAATAATATAATATTTTGCAAATATCTCTTAGTTTGGGATAGTTTTAAAAAGTTTAGATTACATTAGTTTATTTTTAAACATATTTATTTACAATAATTAATTGTAGTGAAAAATAAATATTGTGAAACTCTATTATTTGGATAATATGTAATTTAATGATAATATGAAGTAAATATAAATATAATTTTAGTGTCGGTATTCCCCAGATTGTAATAAATAATATATTTATCTTGACATTTAATTGTTATTAGCTTGCTCCAAAGCAGTTTTTCAGTTCAGTTATTTTTTATAAAATTCAACACTTAATTTTTTCATTTTATCAAACAAGGCCTAAGTTTTTATTGTGCGTTTTAAATTAAATTTCCTTAATTTGGATATTTGTTTAAATAAATCAAATATAGCCTTTTTGGAAATAGAATTTCAGCTATACGAGTCTTTGGCTACAAGGAAAAACAAAATTAGGGTATGAACATATACTTCTTATTTAATCTTCTATTATTTTAAATATTAATATTCATTTTAATTTCTGTTCACCAAAAGCAAATTTTATTCCACCCTGTTTGCACTCTAGTACTTGTTTGGATTTTAAAGCAATGAAAGTCTTAACCAAAGAGGTAACCATTAATTGGTTGATCTTATTAGTTAATTATCATTTCCTTTTTCTCTAATATTGCTCCTAAATATTTAGAACGAGATTCATATATTAAACATGAGATAATTTTTTTTTAGCTTGTTTAGTTATTAACTATTCATGTTTGCTTTATAAGAATCTTGTGCGTCTCAAAAAATATCCCTAGTTTCATTTGTCTTCTCGTGTAGGCGTGCTAATGATCAGAAATTCTTCCCGAAGAACTCTTAATTTGAAACTTGAAGCTAAACTGAAACTCAGAAACATTTCCATTCGAGGCAGAAAAATAGTTAATTGAGCTACAAAGCATAAACTAGACTCGAGTTTGAGCTAAAACTATTATAACTAAATAAATAATAAAGTTATGATTTTATGAATAAAAAAATAGAGATATATTATTTATGTCGTCACTTTCAAAGTAGAGATATAATTTTTTTTTTTTTATAAAATTTTCTATACAAAATTTGAGTTTCTCGTGATCTTTTGAGTCTGAGTTACTCGACTCGACTGATAACATTTGGTCAGTGTAGCCCAGGGTTTAACAAGTTTTGATCGAGTCGAGTCGAGTAGCTCGCTGGTTGTGGCATGCCAATTAGCGTCCCCTTATTCTCGTGTCATCTTGACTTGATCCGCATAAGCATTGAAGGCTCGCTATATGGCATTATACATTTAATATTGTAAACATAAAATTCACTTTGCCAATCAGACCTAGCTTAAATGATGACAGATATAAAGGAGGGATCGAGGGGTTTGATTTTCGATGAAAACAAATTTGAAAGAACAAATCTTGTATTCTGTGTAAAAATGAATAGATATATAAAAAATAAAAGCATCAAATTCACTTAAAATTTATTACTTTAGCACAATGCTATATAAATTACAATGCTACTGGAAGACGAGCAAAATAAACATGATCTTCAACGGGTGAATTTGGCTATGGCCAATGGACCTGCCGTTTTGAAAAAAAATTCCTACTATATCTAAAGGGAATCAAAATCAAGTGATAGATTTTGCCTTGCTTTAAAATATATTCGTGCTGAATTATCTGGGCAAAGCCCACAATTTGTAAATTTTGTAAAGCAGTTACTTAAATCTTCATCACTAAAGGTTGAATCCTGGCTCGTGGTCTTTATTAAGGTAAATATTTGTTCTGGTGTTGCACCAATTGAATGGCGGGTCAAAGTGTAAATTTTTTTATCATGACCTAAGTGATAAAGAAGATTTAATAAATAAAAATAAAATAATATAATTAATTGGCAGTTGCATCGCTTGATATAGAGAAATAGTAAATTAAATATTTTAATTAAATTTAATATGTATATAAGGGTCTCTCCCTGTCCATGAGGTTTTTCTAAGAAATTTCTTTACCATCACAAACAGTGTCAGAAATTAAAGACAAAACAAGGATAAAAACAGAAGAAATAAGGATTCTTTTCAAATAAGTTATATCGAAGATTCGTTATAAAATAACACAAAGACTCAAAGCTATAAAATGGCTCATGCTAGTTCATTATCACCTTTACCAACCACATCGTTCGGATGATATATAAGTAGCAGCCAACCAAAAGATTTAATCAGGATTAAGAACATTAAAATCACAATAAGGGTTCCACTCAAGAACTTGATATCGTATGAAAGAATGAGATTATCATGCATCCTGATTGCTGTATTTTCATGAATTAAGCTATGATACAATATACAAAAATACTGTAAGGATTGTAGTTTCATTACGATATTGTCCATTGCAAGGGGATGAACTTTATTCAATCATCGCTACTTTTCAAAAACAGCCGCGCCCAGAAATGTAGTAGAAACAGAAACACTGGTGTGGTATTTGTTAGACAATAAGGCAAACATAAAAAATTCACTTAAATTTATTAAATAAAACCTTGTATAATATCTGAAAAAAACAGAAAGAAATTAAAAAGAAGTGCAATTGTCGAGATTTAAATGACATGAACATTAAAACATTCTTTCTTGCAAAGGACAGCCACCAGATCATGCATCTTAATCAAGGAAACGATATATAAGTGTTTAAAACGAGTGCATATCCATATTCTCAATGTGAAATATATTCTTAGTTTTAAAGTCATTGAAGATTATATATAAGTTAAAAGAGGATTAAGAATTAAAGAATTAAATGTGCAAAAAAAAAAACCCATTTGTGTTTTTCCAACTCATTGCATCCCAAACTTTTTTTTTTTTTTTTTGAAATGGTCTCTCACATTTACCCCTATAGCCCATAGCGCCTATCATCACAAACATTACGATGACTATTAAATGGGACAAGTGGCTCTTAAACTCCCTCCCATTCCCTAACTCACCTGAAAGGAATTGGATTGAGTTGGGAGAGGTTTGCTCATCACATATCTCTTATGATCTCCATAAGAGTTTTTATGTGGAAGGACTAAATGGAGTTATAAAGATCATCGTGAGGGACTTATTGAACGAAAAAAGTTTGAGGAGTAAATAAAACATTTAGAACAAGGGAACACCTTAACCCAGAATTAAATTAGATGGACAAAAACAATCCTCATGGAAATGGAGGGTGCATAGGAATAGAGGCTTACAAGGGACGTTGAAATAAAGAGCTTCAACTAAGAAGATGGCTGATGCTATCAAATAAGATGATGAGGAGCATATTTGGATTTTTTCCCAAGGATATTGAGTTAGAGTTGAGAGGTTAATTTTGTGAAAAAGTTGATGTTGCACTTAGGGTTATAAGCAGGGCAAAACACTCGCGAGTTGCTCGGCGTGACTCGTTAGAAAGCTAACCAAGCTACGTTTATTAAGTTAAGCGAGATGGCAGAATATCGTTTTGGGGTTCGTAAGTTAAAAGCAGTCGACGCCGAGCAACATGGCTGGGTTGGTGTTTCACGTAAACAAGCTTGTGAATAAGCTCGAGTCTACTCCTTTAAATAGGAGTGGCCAGAGCGCACTAATCTTCCCCGGCTCATTTCGACTCGGTTACACCCTTAACTGCACCCTTTTTACGAAATTATTTTTATACTTTTCATATTGAGTTGAAAATTTCAGATAATGCATGTGGGTCCTCACAAATGTCTTATAACTATACCTTACTTTACTTTGATTATTCAATTATTTTTTTAAATATCTTACATTGGACCAATGGAGAAAGTTTTAGATGCTACAAATACCGGACTCCTCTTAATTAATTAGTCAAATATTTGGTTAAAAACATCAAATACCTTTAAATTTATGAATCTAACATCTTTCTTTTTCTTCAAACAATATTGGAAATAAAATACCGTTTTTAATTTCATGTATTTATATTATTCTTTAAAAGAATGAATTATTTTACAAAAAGTGACATTTTTGTAAAATCAGACTAAAATTTAACAGGGTGGAATTTTAAAATTGGATTTTAAAAGGTTATTTATCAAATCATCCTTAATTAGTAGACAGGGTTTAAGATTGTGAGTCATTTTAGCTTTCAAAATAGACATTATATGTCCGATTGAATTCAAGTTATTTACAATTAGTATTAAAAAATATAACTCATCGTCTTGCCAAAAAAATATATATTTTACATTTTGAAATAGCTTTGACTCAAGTGAAAAACGTGTGGATAAAAGATATCTACACAATTAAATGATTCCTCCAAAAATAGCCCTTAGGTTTATTTATGGTTTAAAAATTGTTTTGTTCTGAAAAGGAAACCCAAAGAAGAATAAGGAAAACACAAAAATATAAGCATAAAAAACATTAAATTTAGAGGAAAAAAACATTTTCAAAACATCAAAATTATATTCTATGTTTTTTAAAAACTATTTATAAAAAAATAATTAAAATAATTTTAAAAAACAAAAAGAACCAAATAGGCAGTTAGATTCTGTATGGAATTTTGAGAACTTCCTACCCGACTAAATCATTACAATTTTGGAGGAATTTGGAACCTTTTCATTTGGAGTAGTTGTCGGTCATGCAATATTGCTTGAAATATTAGTATTGATCTAATATGAAGTGCTTAAATGGATTAATAATAACCGTACTAAGTTTTACTAAACAACTTCTAAGATAAATCAAACTAATTAAGATACCAAAAAATATTATTAGATTTCATAATAAAAATAAACTTTTGATTATTTAGAAAGTCTTCTTATTTTACCATAAATGCACCCAAGCAAGTATATTTTTCAAAAAAAAAAAATCTAAATATTATAATTTTGGGTTCGAATTTATAAAAAAATCGTTATACTCTTATGAGAATGAGTTTTATATCGTTAGATAATGATTTTATCTCTTAAATATATAGGTCTGAAATTTTGTTTGAAGAGAGAACACCAGCCGACCATTCCACTTCACAAAGCTATTTGGCCGTGTGTTGATCGTCTGGAGGTAGTTCTATTCATTCCACTCCTCTGTCTCTTCTCGGTTCTCAACATTTGCTAATCAAGGTTTTCAAGCCTGGTATCTGTGATGCGGGGGCGGCTGCGGGTAAGTAGGCGGTCGCCTCGGGCCCCACATTTCTCTTAAAAATAGGCGAGACCCGAAATTCTGGCCCAATAATTTATCTTAATCTTAAAACCTCACTTTAGCCCTCACTCACTCAAGTCCAGCCAATTAAATGCGCATTACGTGGCCATGGCTTGCCTCAGGTTACTCTCAGGAATCCGGAAATCCGGTGGGTCAGGTCTCGGTCTCGGATTCGGACCGATCTCGTCTGTCAGGATCAGGATCAGAATCAGATCGAATCCGATCGACGCGATTCATGATCGCCATTAAGTTCAAGGGCGTATTACTGTCCGATCCTTAAGCTCGCTACGATAGTTCGCATTGTTACGTCTGTTAAGATTTTGTAGCTTTGTAAGTGACAAGCGGAAACAATCCGTCCTGGGTTCGGAAATTTAAATATTGGAATATTATATTGGGGATCTAATCATACTTTATTTAGTGCAGTTTGCATTTGATTATTATTTGAATAATTTGGCAATATATTTAATTATTTTATAACCTCCGCCCGGTTATAGCCATATGGTGAAATTTGGATGATTGTAATATTCTAATTATAAACATTGCTTTGGTATTGAAAATCACTATTACCACACACATAATTGATGAGTAAACTTTCAAATTTAATGGTTCATCAGATAGAATTTTTTATTTTATTTTTTTCTCATTGATAAAGTGATTAAATTGATTATTACCATTTTATTTTCCCTCGATTTTCTTGAAACCAAATAGAGGATTTGATTCACATTGCTATGAGAGTAAGTTTCTATTTTTCACCATTAATTTTAATATTTTCATGTTTATTTTTCAAATAAATAAGTAGTAAGTGTGATAGACTAGTAGTGGTGATAGGAGGTTTGGGGTGAGCCTATTGAAAACCCTATTTGTGTGTTGATTGTTGTAGAATGGTTATAGGAGGTTTGGGGTGAGCCTATTGAGAAGCCATTTATTGTAACCTTGTCGCGAGAGTGTGCGATAAAACCTTTGCAGGTGTCTGAAACCTTAAATGTCATATAAAAGTAGTATTTTGGTGACTAAAATAGGAAATGATAATTTATGGGCTTAGGAGAGGGTGGTATGAGCATAAGGGTATGGTCATTAAGCAAGGATATGAAAAATTTTGAAATCAAATTAGAATGGGCCAAAAGAAATTTCAAAAGTTAAGCTATTAAGAGTTGAGGGCTATTGGTAATTAAAGGAAATGTTAAAATATTAAAAATGGGAAAATAAAGGCCAAACTTGATTTGGTCTCCAAGGAGCTAAGAGCTCCATGGTTTTGGAAGAGGAGAGCCAAGAGGAAGAGAAGGAAGAAGAAGGAGGAGGAGAGTCCAAGATTAAGGTATGTTTGTCTTTGAATCAAATGTCTTTTTTGATGTACCAGGGCTTTTAGTGTGAATTTCTATGGAGATTGTTTACTCGCACAGTGCAGGTTTGTGGAAAGGTCACACAAACCTTTGATTTGTTGGGGTTATGAGAGTAAAACCCCAATTGATGTAAAAGAAACTTGGAATCATCAAATTACATGATGTTTAGAAGAATTGGTGGACCTTAGGTAGTGTTCTTGGATTTTCACCTAAGGTTTTGTGTTTTGAAGTTCCATAGCACCAATTTAAGTGTTGTGGAATTGTTTTTAGATGAATTCAAGTAGGTTGTTGAGGTATTATGGATTATAGAAGTTGTATGGAGTGAATTGGCATCGAAAGTGGGAAACGCGCATTACGGGCACTTTTCGAGCTTGTGCGGTCTGAGTTGAACTTGTCTGGTACATTTTGTCCCGGTCATTTTTGGCCAACTTGTGCGGTACAAATTAGGGACAATACCCGATTACAACTTTGTTACAGTTTTACAGTTCGACCCGGTTTTTGTATTTTGGCCATAAATTCCTCATTGCTTATCGATTTGAGTGATTCAAGTGGCTACGTAAATAGAATTCAAGGAGAACAAAACTTAAGAATAGGCATCGCCAAATTACGTCACAAAGTGGCCTAAAATTCCTCAAAGTGAGGCCGTATGCGAAGCCAAATTCTGGTTCCAGCTTTGGCAGACATAGAGTAGTCCGGGTTGTTTGGGCGTAGCAGGCCGGTGCTCAGATGGGTGATTCCAGTTGAATAGAACCTTAGCACATAGCTTTAAATGAGTATAAGGACATGATGTCAAAATATGAAGTCAAGACCAGGAAAAATGAGTAATACAAGCTTGTCACTAGAAAAATCGATTAAAATGACTAGTTGGCATGAAAATAACTTTAGTTTGGATGATCGATTGGATTGATTCCAATTTATAAATAAATTAGATTCCTGGGAATATAGGAATGAGTGTATATAATTGGATTAATCGAATTGGTTAATGTGTAATTGCGATGTTATTGGAAAAGGTGAAAGGGTATCGGTTGGGAGCGAGAACTCAGCGGGAAACAAGCGGGATTGAGCGGTGGCTGCAATGAGTGAAATGATATTTTGAAAATTGAGTTTTTAAAAGTGAATGGTTTTAATGTTAATCTGAAAGTTTAATATAAATGTTTATGTAAAGGTTAGGCATATAGAAATGTTTTTATCTTGTATCAACATATATATTTATATATGTATTAAATATGTATGCATATGTTAGATATTATGAAAGCTTAAAAATGTGTAAAGAATGCATATGTGTTTTAAGTGATAAAGTAAATGATTTTAAATGTATTTATAAATGTATTTTGAAGAAGTGTTTTCTTGTTGATTTACCCTAACCCCATATGGTATTATGAGGCTGATGTCGGTAGGGTGCAAGCGTGTGGGATTTAGGAGTAAAGTTATAGGTTACTAGCGGGGAGATTGGGTGTCTAGAGTAATATCCTTACAGATAAGGTGCTATGGCCGGAACCTATGCAAGCGTGGAGTTTCTCCAGCAGCGTAGTGGTTATGGCCCAGAATGTATTTGTCCCTCTACAGAGTGAGTGCCGAGAAGCCCCATTTCGAAGATTAGTGTTTATTCTAGGTTTTCTGTGAAAAGAAATAAAGAAAAGAAAGTTCTTTGCATAAATGTTTAAACAAATGGATTTTTAATGTATAAGTATGTATTACTTTGAAAAAGAAAGTTTAAGGCATAAATGTTTCAACATAAATTGATTTTAATGGTATAAGTATTTATTGAAAGAAAGTTTAAGGCATAATAAATGTTTCAAAGCTCAGGTGATTTTAATAGTATAAGTATTTATTGAAAGAAAGTTTAAGGCATAAATGTTTCAAAGCATAAATTGATTTTAATGGTATAAGTATTTATTGAAAGAAAGTTTAAGGCATAAATGTTTAAGGTATAAATGAATTTTAATTGGATAAGCATGTATTATTTTGGTATATACTGAAAATGTTATTTTAATGAAAATGTACACTCACTGGGCTCCTTTAGCTCATTCTTTTCCATATATTTCAAAAACATTTTCAAGACCCAAAAGGCAGGTCTTGTGCGAGTACCCTCTGTGCGGAGTGGTCGAGCCATTGATGAGGCAATAGCGTGATTTCATTATATATAATTTTGCATATTTGTTTATGTTGAATATTTTGTTATTTATATATGTATATGTATAAAATTGAAAAGGAACTACGTGGGCTTTGATCCTCAGTGGACGAGGTACGTAGGCGGTCGGCTTAAGTCCGGCTCAAGCCCAATCTTTTGATAAAAACAAATGCATGGATTTGAAGAAGTGTCAAATGTTTTGAGGATTGAAATGAATAAATGTATATATGTATATATTGTGTTTGATTGGGTTGTGGGCGGAGTCCACATAACTTAAGTTGAGAAGTTGAGGATGAAAAGATTTGAAGTGTTTTTAAATGACTCGCGGGTTTTGTAAATTTAGGAAAATCCAGAAAACGGAGAAACTGCAGGCGAATTTTCTGAAAAATCTAGCGTTTGAAAAGAAAAGAATATAAAAAAATTTTTTTACCACTTAAACTTACTATTTTCTAAAGATATGTTGGGATTGAAAAAGGGAGTTCGCTCCATGGATTTTATTTGACTGTTTGGAAAAGTTTCTATATCCATTGGAGTGCCGGGAGGTCCCCTCGGTTTCATGAGGTTAATCCGGGTCGGGATCCTTCAATTTGTGTGTTGATTGTTGTAGAATGGTTATAGGAGGTTTGGGGTGAGCCTATTGAAAACCCTATTTGTGTGTTGATTGCTGTAGAATGGTTATAGGAGGTTTGGGGAGTAAACTATTGAAAACCCTATTTGTGTGTTAATTGTTCTGTTTGTATGTTGATTGTTGTAGAATAGTTATAGGAGGTTTGGGGTGTTTATTGAAACCCTCTTTGTGTGTTAATTTTGAAAATACTACATATAAATTGATTGGATTTCAAAATGCTAATTTATTTTAATTTCTTTCTTATTTTAGGGTTGATCATACAATCATGTCTTCTAATAAAAGTATATGCGGAAATGATAAAAGGAAAAAAAGCAAAAGATAGAAATTGATTCGGTCCTCGAAGGAGCTCTTGCAAGTTTCCAATTAGTCAACAAGCTGGAACGAGTCAGTAGTAATATTCAAAATGAAGAACATGTAGACTTGATTAATGAAGAAGAAGAAGAAGAACCCAATCAATATTCAAATGAAAAAGATAATCAAACTGTGAATGAGAGTTGTCAAAATCCGGTTGATAATGAAGATTCTAGGGCTTTAAACATTTATGATCAGTAATTGGAATGTATAACCCAAATTTAAGAGACTTGTTAGTAGAAAAGGGTCGATAAAAATAATGATGATAATTTTTTGAAGATGATCATGGTAGACTATTTCTCATCATCCCATTACCTTCGATCATTACCAAATGGAGAGAAGCGAGGATAGGAAATGGCTAATGTATTCACATATGAGCCATAAAGTATATTGTTTTACATTTGTAAATTTGTTGAGAAAGAAGGAAATAATTATCAATTGGCCAATGAAGGATTCAAAGATTGGAAAAATCTTAGTCATCGACTTAAAACTCATGAAACTAGTGATGAACATTGGGCTTGCATGAAAGATTGGGTTGAACTCACTTTGAGGTTGGGGAAAAATGAAACAATTGATAAAAGTAATGCAGCAACTAATCGATATAAAGAGAAGGTGCCTTTGGAAAAATACTATTATATAAGGATACTTCAAGCACATTTGTAAAAAGACTCCCTTTCCACCAAATAATGTTACATTTTTAGGGGAATGATGAGAGAAAGGAATTTTGAAAAGCCATGAAATAAGAATTACTAGTAGCACAGGCCAGGCGATTCTTTGAATTTGATCCGGTGATGCAAGAGCACCTTCGGCGTATCCAACGAGAATGAAATTACGGTATCAACATCTTAGTCTTGAAGATCGAAATGAATTGATTCAAATCTTTGTGAATGGAATTAAAATTTTGAATTGTTGAAAGAATCAAGAAAACCAAAATACTTTTGATAATGCTTGATTGCACTCGGATATAAGTCATGTTGAACAAATGTCACTTATGTCTGATGTGTGGATATTTCAACTAGTCAGATAGAAGTAAAAGAGTTCTTTCTAGAATTTTGAAAGTTGATGATACAGCAGGGAAGGACTTTTTAATGCTTTTACAAGTTTTACAAGCTCTTGGGCTTGATATTTGATAATATAGAGGACGGGGATATGACAATGGCTCCAATGAAATTCAAAGTGTTAGAAGAGTGCTTGACATAAATCCTAGGCATTTACACCATGTAGTTTTGTCATAGTCTTAACCTTTTCGATGTGGTGGCTCTTGTGCTTAAGGCTGCTGAATTTTTGGAGGAATGTAACATATGTATTATTTTCGTCTTCTCCAAAGCGTTGGCAAGTTTTTCGGGGATCATGTTAGCGTTAACAGTAGCCATTATCTCAAACACGTTGGGAGAGTCGATCTTGAGAGTGTTAAAGCAATAAGGTTCCAAGTTCCACAAATAAGAGATGCTATACTTCCTTGTGACTTGAAAAAGATGATTTTAGATTTACTCGTGATGCTCAGTGTGTCGAACTTGATGATTTTGAGTTCTTAGTTGCTTTGGTTATTTGGCACAAGTTGTTGTTTCTTTGTTAATGTTGTTAGCAAGACTCTTATTGGAGAACATGCATATTGATGTTGCTATATGTCATTTTGAGGAGAGATGAGTGAATTTCTTAAGAATTATAGGAAAATGGATTTGTAGGCCATAAGCTGAAGCTAAAGAATTCGCGAATGACATGGAATTGAACGGTTTTCCTTGAGGTCGCATCATTCGTAGAAAAGAAACATTTGATGAATGTAAGTGAAGAGGTGACCACAATCCGGTGAAGAATCCTTGAGTTAATTTTTTTTTATATATGTTGTTGATCAAGGCATTTCTTCACTTGGCGAAGGCGAGAGGTTTGACAGTTTCAAATATATGCCCGAAATTTTGATTTTTATTTGATTTGAGGCATTTAATTCTGATAATGAATGTTTGAAGACCGAGTGTAACAATCTTGAAGAATGTTTAAGACATGGCATGCAATGTGATATTGATGACAGATTGCCCAGGGATTGGATCTTGAAAGGACTAGCCTTGCGAGGAGTCAAAGTGGAATTGGAAGTGTTGAATCATTTGAAGCTAATGGATGGTTGTTTCCCGAATCGCTGGATTGCTTATAGGGCTATTGTTGGCCATTCCGATTCTGATTCTCTGGAGAAAGAAGAACACCGAAGTTGAAGTTGATTAAATCTTGCAACCGCTCAACAATGTCACAAGAAAGGCTAAATGGGTTAGCTATATTTATCCATTGAAATTGATTTGGCTAAGAAGATTAGTATGAAACTTTAATTAGCGACACAACATTCATTGCAAGAAGAATAAAGTTTCATGATTTGTTGATATTTTATGGTTTTGTTCACGAGGAAATGATTTTTAGGGTAATTAAATGGCGCAAAATAAATAATATTTTGGTTTATATTATAGAATTTTTAAGGCGGGTTTCTAAAGTTATATTTTTGTAAATGCGAGAAGAAGTCGAAATGCTCTTTTGTAATTGGCGGATATAATAGTTTGCTTAATTGGGTATGTTTTCCTATAAAACTTTTATTTTTTTGTTGTTGCATTTTCCTCTAATATATGATTTTTATTGATAAAATAGGTTAACTATTATTATTTATGGTATTTGTTTTGAAATATTTTTAGTGTAGTAGTGGTGATGGAGGTTCGGGGTGAGCGATCAAAGGCCCTCTTTGTGAATTGATTGTTGTAGTATGATTTTGGGACATATCAATAAAAACTAAGGTTTTAAGCTTAATATTAATATTACAAGTAAAAAAAAGATTTATACACAATAGGCCCCCTTTTAGAATGCCGCCTTAGGCCCCATACAGGGCCGTACGTATGATAACATGTATTATGATTTCTTTTGAATTTTGTTCATATTTCAATGTTACAAGTGTGAGTTTATAGCTTTCTAGTATTTTTTGATAAAAAAATAAAATATATAACAATTTTTTTATTTATTTTGGCCGCTAAGTTTTTCTCCAACCTTTACTTTTTTTTTGATATTTTAATATATATTAGAAATCATTAAGTTTTTTTCTAATATTTATTGGACATAAGGAAGCTTTAAAGAGTCCCTTTCCTCTGTAATCTCTTTCAAGCCCTTCTTCGTTATATAGGAGAAATGTTTTTTTTGGTCATTTTTGGCATAAAATAACCAATTCCATCATTTATATTCTTCAAATCGAAGTTTTTTTCTTCATGTTTTATCGTTGACTCGGCGTGTTACGTAGCCCGACTTGTTGTGGCGATAATCTGTCAGTAATTATCTTGTAGATATGAAATCTTAAGTATTATAGGCATTTTTAGATTATCAAATATGTAAGTCTTAAGTTGATCTTTTTTGCTATTAACCTGAATATTGATGCTGTAGATCTAGAATTTTAAGTATTTTAGGTATTTTTGGATTATCAAATGTATAAGTCTTAAGCGGATCCTTTTTGTATGCTTTGAATACGGTCATTCTCTAAGTTTTTATCAATTTTGATTATGTATTTCTATCATTTGTATTGCTAACAAGAAATATGATAAATTATCGAATTTTTTAAAATATTTATTGGATATAAAAGACAAATCTTGTAATCAAATCCATGGAGAACTTCATCCAGTTTTTAACAATAATAAAATATCTACTTTTTTTTTTTTTTTGAAAAGGTTCTTGTTAACTTTTTTGAGGTCAAAGTCAATACCAATCACATTTACGTGTTTACTGTTTAGTGTTCTTATCTTATGCTGTAAAATGGAAGCAGAAGAGCTTCTTGTCTTCTTTTATCCTTTGTTTTCGCCGTTGCGGCTTACCCAGCATATTGCTTGTATAGTTGACTTATTGTGGTATGTGATTGCCTTGCTGTTCTTTTGGTATGATCTTTCATTTTATCATCTTCTTTCAACATTTATTTATGTTTGAATAGTTTATATGAGTAAAACATATTCGACAAGCATTCAAATCAAATTAATGATCTTGAAATGCATAAAATCAGGCTTGAGTCTTAGGCGTTAGTTATAATAATATCTCAAATATGTGAAATATTTATAAAATATATGGACTTAAAGCGGGTCGTTATGGTATTAACTTGTATCTTAGTTTTTCACTTTTATATGGTTTAGCGATTTTGATTATATGTTTAAGTGATGTATAGGTAATTGAATCAATAAACTTTTCCTTC
The DNA here is from genome assembly GCA_016808115.1 of Tetrastigma voinierianum. Taxonomy (NCBI): domain Eukaryota; kingdom Viridiplantae; phylum Streptophyta; class Magnoliopsida; order Vitales; family Vitaceae; genus Tetrastigma; species Tetrastigma voinierianum. Next base: position 359,486 of record JAEQBH010000775.1, read on the forward strand.
AAAAAAAACCTTATGTATTATATATTTTATTTTTGAATATAGTTAATTACAATCATGGATGAAATGATATTTTATAATATTATCCAAATTTATACAAAGAATTGACCTAATCAAACTTTAATATATGATCTAGTACTTCATATCATATCATTTCAAATTCAAATAAAATTGCCTAATTTTTTTCTTCTTTTAAATATTGTTACATATCTTGGATTCCATGTTCTTTTTTCATAAGAATGAAGTACTAGTTTCTTATTTCTACTTATAGTCGTGGATGCAACTATTTTTCTAAAGTATACATATCTTGGATTTCATGTTCTTTTTTTGTTTCTATTTCTACTTATATTTATGGATGTGACTATTTTTTCTAAAAGTATACATGTATCTTTGATTCATGATTTATTTTTCGTGAAAATAGATAAGTTTCTTATTTCTACTTATATTTATGGATGTGACTACTTTTCTAAAGCACAGACAAGTAAAGTTTTTCTTTTAGTTAGTTTTAATTCATGAAAAGTTTAATGTAAGAAAACAAATAATTATATCACTATTTTGGATGGTTTAGTTTCAATTCTTATTCCTTTGATTTTAATTAATGTTCTTTTTATCTTGATTTCATTTCTTGACTGATTATTCCTCATCATTTAGTCCTTTTAAATAGAGGTAACATTTTATTTATACACAAACATTTTATCCAGTACAACATTCATGAATGAGAGCAACTTTAGTAAGTGCTAAACTTTTCACAATTATAACTATTGTATAATATACAAATGGAATAATTGACATGGGATAATCTCAATTTTAACCCATCTTCTTTAAATAGTTTTACCTTACTAAAGGAATAAACCCAATTTTAGGATGTATCTTCTTGTTTTGGTCCCCGGTCTGAAGGTTAGGCTGAAGTAGTAAAAAAAAAAATAAAAATTCCTAAGTATCTTCCTCCAAAACCCATTTAATGTCTAATAAACCCATGGCTCTTCTTCGTCTCGACTAATTTCTATATCACCAGCTTCCCTTCTTAACTGTTGAAACTTCATCTCTCATTTGAGCTTCACATCTCCCTATCTTCATCTCGTTGTGCCAAATTCGGAAAAATTAGAAATTTTCAAAAAATGACAAAATGATATTAATAATAATAGAATTGTGTAATAGTTCGGGAAGTTTAGAAATTCTGCAGATGCCGGATATTGAAATGACCGCGTCGTTAAATTAGTCTCGAGAATTTAATGACTTCCCGCTTTAGTTTGTCGGGTCACGAGATAGTTAAACAGAATGTTTATCGATTTTTACGGGTAATAAAATTAAACAATGACTTGCGAGGCAAGATTTTAGATATCTCAGATGAAAATAGTTTTAATGAATTATTTAAATAAATTGAATTGAAAGAAATAAATTGTTTTGAAATAGAAACTAATCAGACTAAGATTAGTAGAATATTTAAAAAAAAAAGGAATAAAAGGATAAAAAGTCAAAAGGAAAGAAAAAAAAAAGGGAAAAAAACAGACGGAGGTGCGGGAGAAAGGGAGCTAAAGGACAGAGATAAATTTTTTTTTTTTAAGATCTACGGAAATTGGATAGTAGGTTTTCGTTGGAACAAGAGGTAAAGTCGGTCCATGTATCGAGAGTTACACATGAGTACTCAAATCTTAAAGTTTTGTCAAACTTCATAAGGTAGAAAATTTTCTTATTTACAGTTTATTCAGTGCAAGGTTATTTAATATTTAGGATTTGCTTAAAGGCATGAAAGGCCGTGATTTAATCCCAATTTTGGGGTGAGTGTAGTAATTTTATAAATTTATTTTTTAAAGAGTTATAGATTAACTTTACTTTTAAAAATAATTTAATTTTAAATAGATGAATCAAAATTTATTATCTTATTATATATTTAATGCAAATTACACAACAGAAATAAATTTAAAATATTTCTAAAGATACTTCAATAATTTTAAAATCTGTTCACAGAAAATATTTTCGTGTTATTCTCTTGTCAGCATAATGTTAATATTTATAAAATAAAATAAATAAATAAATTCAAATAACTTATTTATGAATATTGAGTAAAAGAAATGAATATTTTGACTTGCCAAACAATAAGGTACCTATAATAATGCTTTTAAATTAATTAGACACCATGCATTTTAATTTTGTTGAGAGAAATATATAAAAAAACTGACCATTGTGTTTCTTTATTCAAGTTATAACCAATGTTTTGGCTTACAGCTGTCATCCTCCACGAAATAAAATGGGAACACCAAGATCAGATAAATAAACACGACCTGTCCCGGCTCATCTTCTAAAGAAATATTTGAATAAAATATTTTTGTAGGTAGAACATAGGCATTTCCTCTCTAACCATCTAACAACTCTTGCTTAGGTTAGTTTGAGAGACATAGACCACACAGAAAAATAATGTCCTTGTTATCTTCCTTCAGATTCTGAGATACTTCAAATTAGTACCTCATCTTCTCTAAGGCTTGGAATCAATGATTCGTTGTAGGTGTTTTTTAAATTCACCAAATCATCTCTTGTTCTCCTCCTTTGGCAGAAATTAAGTCTTCAACTCCTTCTTTAATTGCAAATAAAAAAATCAAATCATTTCATGAATTAGAAAAAAAAAACAAAGGAAAGGAAACGAGAAAAAAAATGGGGTTGAATCGTATGATGAACAGGTAATGTGTTGTCATTAAAATCCAACTCCATGAAATGCATGAAGTATCCAAAATTCCTCTTGACTATGGCATCCCCATCTTGTCCCAAATCAAAATTTATAGATGTTAGAACCAAAACCAAAGATGACATTTTCATTTAAGATGATTATTCCAATGGTGAAGGCTTGTTAAAGTCATCATAAAAGATTCATTTTCAGTTGAGATGCCATTTTCATAATTTTCATTTAATATGGTTTAAGATGATTATTAACATTCAAATGGTAGATAAACATTAAGATGAAAACTTTCGTTTTCGTTAAAAATGCAATTTTCATCTTAAAATGATTTAAGAATATTATTAGTATTCCAATGGTAATCCAACTTTTCGTTTGAATGTCATTTTTTATTTAAGAATAAATTTAAAGGTGATTATTATCATTCAAATATAAAGAAACCTTAAAATAAAAACTTCAGAATTTTTCATAAAAATGTCATTTTCATCTTAAAAATTTAAGAAGATTATTAGTATTGTGTTGATGAAATAAAGTTCACACAAAAGCTGTTTAATGGTAGTTTTAAGTTTAATCATTAAATCAAGGAGTAATTTTGGAATAAAAGTATAAAACATTGGATGTTTTAGAGTAGTATAGATATAAATAAATTGTACAATATATATATATATATTACTCCCTTCATTTATATACGGATCGGGCTTTGTATTACCTCTTTGCTGACAACGTCATCCATACGGATCAGGTAAGTTGATTTTGATCAACTCAATTTTGGCCGTTATTATGGTCGTGGAGTCTATTTTATTTTCATCGGGAATATATTATTATCATCCGTCTATTGTATGTGCCACGGTTGGGTTTTCTGACTAATCCAGGAATGAGTGTTCTTTGTATTTTGGGATTTTGACTTTGATATCTCGGGATGATATTTTGAAAATCGGGCCGGATCGGCCGTAGACCGTGATCGACCCTGAGCAGGTCGATTCAATGAAAAAACGTTTTTGATCAGTGGATGAAGCCAGGTTGGTTCTCGATGGCCAGGCGGTTCACTCCCACAAAAATTTTTTTAAAGATAAAACAAACGTCGTTTGATCTTTTACGTTGAAGCAGTATTTTGTGTTTTTACAAACGATGTCGTTTTGCTTAGAATTAGAAAACTTGTAGGATTAGAAACTTGTAACAAAAAAAAATTTAATTAATCTTGGGAACAGTTTGAACATGGGAAGGGAGATTCTGAAAAGCTAGGCTCTCTTATTTATGATACCGTTAATTGTTTTATCTTAACAAAAATTATATACTAAATTAGTATATATTTTATATAAATAAGTTTCTTCCATTTTTAATATGTTTCATATTTAAACATTATACATATTTTTAAAATAAAATTTTAAAATACTTTATTTATAAAAATAATAATCATATCTTAAATATTATTAATTATATATTTCATTAATCAATATATTTATTCACGTCATCGGTTTTTACTTAGCGAAGAGTTCGACGATAGTTCGACCCGATGGACTAGTGAGATGATGTTGCGCTGGTTTGCGATCTTGATAAGATTTTAAAAAACGTTGAATATAATATATATATATATATATATATAAATATAGTCAGGGAAGGTCATTCGGAATTCTTCGTAGCGCCTGCAAAACCTTAACACAACCTTGACCTTGAAAAGATAGATGAGAGCAATGTTTTGAAAAGCCCGGACGCGATCGGCCCGGTCCGGCCGGTCAAATCGTTCACGCCCATAATAGGTCGATTCAACGTTTTTGATCGAGCCGGATGAGCGACGATCGAGCGATCGTAAACCCGGGTTGTGTAAATCAGCGGTCATCCCACGATTTTTGTTTTAAGTTAAAACGATGTCGTTTGATACATTTTATCGAAAGCGACCTCGTTTGCTGCAAATGAAACGGCTTGTAGGATTAGAAGGCTTGTGAAAAATTGTTATCACTAGAGCATTGATTCGAATATGGGAAGGGATTTAAAATCTTCATTTGATTATTTTATATATTAACCAAATTATATATTACGAGGATCAAAATATAAATTAATCGATATCTTCATTAATTGGATTTTACAGAAATCATGGAAATATAGGTAAAATATGATGGATATTTTACAAAATATGATTCCCGATTAGATTTTTCATATTTTAATTATATAAATGATAGAAATGATTCATATCTTAATTAAAATTAGAGGTAAGAATTCAAAATGATTAGTAATTCTTAAAATTAATAATATTATTCTGTTTATTCTTATTATTCATATATTATTATATTTAAAGATATTATTATTTGTTTTGTTATTATTATAAATATTATGTAAGATAATAGAGGGTTCAAGTATTCATATATTATAATTTTAAATTTTAAATGATATTATTTTACTTATTTTCCTTTTCAAATTAATATTTAGATTTAAAAATATTATAAATTATGTGTAAACAAAAATAAAATAAAATATTACATAATGGATGGTGGCGGGGTTATTGACAGATAATGTGTGATATAAAATGTTTGCACTATATATAATAAATGTAATGAATGGCTTGTGTTGCATTGGAAGGAATTTTATAAGAATTATTTTTGGTGGGTTAAGCCTCGAAGCAACTTTTTAGATTGCAATTGAAAGGCAAAGGAAAAAACAGAGAGAAAAATGCTCATGGAAAATGAGGAAAATGAAATTTAGTTGAAGATCTTTATATGATCTCCACAAAACGATCTTTAGTAGAAATTCGACATTTTGTTGTGATTGTATCAATCACCACTATAAACAGTTTATCAATCATATTTTGTTTTGATTCCCTTATATAGGGATTATAATATTATTACTAATTAAATATATATTTATATAAATAAGTTTCTTCAATTTTTAATATGTTTTCATATTTAAACATTATACATAATTTTAAAATAAATTTTAAAATACTTTATTTATATAAAAAGTAATAAATAATATCTTAATATTGTAATTATATATTTTAAATTTAAATAAAATATAAATAATATATTTATTAAATAATAGTTAATCGCGGTTGACTAAATCCGACGTTGAAGCTATAAGCCGTAACTTTTTGGTTTAATCCTTGATCTTGGTTTTTAAATATTATGGATGAAGGCGTTTGTGTGCATCTTCTCACCCTGCTTTTTCTCTCTCTATGGGGTTTACTTTCTCCTTTCTCCTGTAGTTTATCTCAAATATCTATTTCTCTCTTGTAGGTTTTTCTCTCTTATAGGTTTTCTACAAAAGCATCTTGGTTCTTACTCTTTGGGTTCTCTCATTTCTCTCCTTTAGGGTTTCTCTCAAAACATTGTATTTACTCTCTCACCCAGGGTTTATCTGATCTATTGTCCCCATCTGAAAATGGTATCAAAAGGATTCCAACATAAGCGCTATCTTAGGGTTTACTATTCTTCTCTGCCTTTTAGGGTTTTCAAAATTTTTAGTACTCTTGTGGATTAAATTAGTGATATCGATCGCTAGAGCTGAAGAATCTTAGTACATTAGTGCAGGTGTATCGATTGATAAATAAATCCAGAATAAATAAAATTATAAAAAAATTATATAAATTATTAAGAAAATAGATGCAAATACTGTGAATTAAAATTCTTGATAAATTATTTTCATATTTTTTTTATAATATATTTAGTTATAATATAATACACTATCTCAATTGTAAAATATGAATTATTGTAGCATTATTTAATTTAATATTAATTTAGTATTTGGATCTCTATCTTCTAAATTTATCATTTTAAATTAATTTAAAGTAAAGTGATTTTATTATTATAAAGTACGTTTTTCATCGAGTTTGTATAATCACTAAATTATCCAAGATATGTTTTTATCTTCAAATACGTTTTCATGTAATTTGTTATAAAAATTAATTCATTTAATTTTTATTATGGCTATAATTAATAAATTAATTTTATGTTATC
>JAEQBH010000776.1:0-79559 GCA_016808115.1 Tetrastigma voinierianum
CCCTTAAAAATGAGAATAAAACACAAGTAGGGAGAAAATCCTACCTCTTGGGGTTGTCAGCTTCATAAACAGGGTCCACGCGTAGCTGCTCGGCTCAGACGTTTCCCTTCTTTGTGTTAAAGGCCTAGTGGCCAGTAGATCTGCGAATCTGAGAGAAGCCCTCTCTCTCTCTAAAAAGCTCTCTAAAATGGAGCTCTTGCATCACTCAAAAAAATGGCTTCCACGTTTTTTGGTTGGCTAAATGAGGAGATGAATTACTATTCTTTGTTTTTGTCTTTATGACTTAAAAATCAACTTCCATAATACCCATTATGTCCCTCTTTCTCAGATTTGATATTCGACACTATCTCGGCCTTCCAATTTCATCATTTCTCTACTCATACCACTTATGGTACATGAGTACATGTTATATGTGACTTTCGTCGCATCAAAAACCGATTCCCAGCGCGAAAGCGCGATACCTGAAGCGATGCCGACTCATTTGTCTCGGAAAATTATGAAATTTTACGTGCTAACTAGATTTCGTGAGGCGATTCAGGTACAATCCGTTTCGTCATCCGAGATCTAGGAATTAATCTGGACTGCGTAATTATAATTTTGTAATCAAAATTACGATTTTGCCCTTATTCCAGAAATTGGAATTTCTCGGGTCTTACATTCCCCCCTCCTTAAAAGGAATTTCGTCCCGAAATTCAGGACAATCATATCACTCACAACCGCGTAACCCTACAGCCCTTGGCAGTTATTATGTGACCTTCTCGAGGTCACAATCAGCGGCAATCCGATGGTATCGACTTAGTCCATGTCATGAATGACCTCCATGTACCGAGTCCTTGATAACTCAACCACACCCAATGCAATTTCCAATGGGTATCCAAACCTCGAGTCACTTCCGACTCCTATCACTTAACTCTAAGTCTACGTGATAACCTGACAGTGTGTTTTCATCTCGGGCACATAACTTCTCGGCTTACACTTCGAGCCTCTTACATTCCCTGATTCAACAATGAGTCTCATTGGACGTAGTCCTAAAGACAACTCAACCCCTACTCACCATGAGTGGTGAATGACCGTCTGAGTGCACCCACACGGGCTCGACGGATGTTCACGTGCACCTGTACGCCAATAATGCCATACCGTGACACTCTATCCCGGGTCCACCATGAGCAGAATCTGAGAGATCGCTCACTCATAATCTCGACCTATCAGGTCAACTCTCACCCTACATCCTAGGGAAAAACATCTATACATGGCTTGTCTAAAGGCCTTAACCTCTAAGCCCAATTCCAATGTCGTGTCGGGTATGACAACCCGGCCTAGTTCTCAATTACTGACAACCCGATGGTTGTCAACTCATCCATGTCAAACCTGACATCAACGACAATATGTCTACCACCCTAAGGTCCACTACGCTTCTGCTGCGTAACTTTGATCTGTCCCTGACTTCGACCCACACTCTGGCCCCTCTGGCCTATTTGTGCTGTTGAGAGTGCTTGTATAGCACCCCGAAACTGAAACTAGTTCCTCTAACCCTTACTAGGGTGTGGAGGAATGAACTGTATACTCTCCTGTTCTACCGCTAACTAGGGGACATGTATACGAAGTCTTGGGATCCTGTCTGCGGGAAAATCCATCACTCATTACTCCCGATCCACATTACCAGTCCTGACTAGTGTGAGCAGTTTTACGCCTCTTGCAGAACTAGGAGAAATGTCACTCCCTCTTTACTACCAACTTTCCCGTATCCCGAGTGTTCCAAGTATCCTCAATCTCTCGCTCTATGGTCAGAGCTGTCCTAACCATGGAGTCCATGTCCCGTAGGCGAAATCCTACAATCCTGCCCCGAATGGACAACTTCAGCCCATTCTCGCATCCCCTGTAATACCCAGCCAATCCCGAAACTTCATTATCTCGAAGAATGACATTCGGTCTCTCCCAACATCGCGCCTTAACCTTCTCTAGGTTGGCGACACTTCCTAGATTGTTGACACCACGTGTCCCTAAAATCTCACCTCGAGTAAGTCGAGCTTCGCACTTCACGAACTTAGCGTACTAGTGATGGTCTCTTAGGTGTAAACAATCCTCAGTGATACTCATGCTCATACATTTGGGGTAGATCAAATGTCATCCACGAAGACTACGACAAAAGCGATCTAGATAGGTTGGAACTCCCTATACATGAGATCCATGAATGCTGCTGGCGCACTCATCAATCCAAAAGGCATCATAAGTAAACACAAAGTGCCCATGCTTGGCGATCCTACTTATTTGTCTTAGGATATCCATTTCCTAACCCTGTTGATGGTAACCGGTCACGGAGGCCTATCTTAGGTAGACTCACCTCCTCTCAGGCGATCAAATAAATTGTCAATCCTCGTGTGGAGTCTGGGTCACGAATGTAACCACGTTCGACTACGTAGTCGATGCACGAGTCAGAAGGATCTTGCCTAAATCTTCGCAACTAGAGGCAAGGCGCCCGTGATGAAGTGCTCGGTCTAATAATCCCCTTGTCCAATAGCCCTTGTAGTTGGACTCTGAGTCCCTGCAACTCAACCCGTGCCATCCTATGCGGAGTCATAGAGATGGGTGAAATACCAGGGTGTAACTCAATACCGAAGTCTACATCCCTATGAGGAGGTAGTCCAGGTAGCTCCTCTAGAAAAACATCCACAAACTCGCAAACTACTCGAGGTAGATCTAAGTCTGGTCTCACCTCGATCCTGCAGAATGGGCTTGCGAGCCAACCACATGCTTGTCCACGACATGGTTCATTATTATGTTATGCAGGGCAAGATATCATCTTGTCCCCCTTGAAATACCCGCAGATCACGCTGCGATGGCGGTAATCCTCTACGCTGTCGATAGCGACCTGTAAAAACTATCGGCCCGATCCATCGCCAGGATGGCCTCAAACTCGACATGTCCATAATCCTCGGGTGCAATTGTGAGTAGAGTGCGAGTCTCTAACTCACAACCTCGACTTACTCTCCGTACCTATTCGCCCCTAACCCTTGAGGGGAGAATTCACAGCTGCGGCTCCTCTAAGGTCTCTAGAGGTCCTTGCCCTTCCTATGTTGGGCCTCATTCTCTAGCTAGAGCGCGGCTAGTCCTAATCTGGTCGGGTGGGTAATCTCCATAGCCTCTAACACTTTCTCGTTAAGTAACCAATGATACACCACCATCGAATCCTTTCCCCCACGCAGATAATCGGAGGATGATACGTCCCGCCAAACCTTTGGGGGGTTACTAGGATCTTCACGTCTACATGCTATACTAGCATGTGCAATAGCGACCCTACGCAGCACTTACGGCTCTCTGAAGGCTGTTGATCAAATACGAGGCGGTGGTCGATTGTCGATGGTGCGACCTTACAGTGGAGCGTCCTCTCGTCCGTCCTCTACCAGCCATTTACACAATCAACATGGCAACAAAAAATCAATTAATTTTTCATTTAAGTCTGACTAGTAATGCAAATGCTGATCACTAATAGACGACAGCCATGAACTAACCCGTTCATTTCTAAGTGGTGCTAAATTCCAACCACTTAATTCAATTTAATTCTATAAATTCTAGGCTCTTGTTCATTTCGGCACCCAGATCCTAAGGTCATAATTCCCGACCTTAGCATTCACCCTTTTCCTATACGCATCACCATGCATATAATTTGTGCAACTACCGTGCAATCCCACCATTTCAAATGGTAGTTAAATCATCTGATATCTCTAAGGCATAACCATTGAGACAATCATACACACATAACTTCGGTGTATCACGCAATCATTTCGTTTAAAATATTGTTTCAACAAAATTTTATTTTTGAAAATTTTATTTTTCGAAAATTTTCAAAATTTATTTGATTTTATTTGATTTATTTGAATTTAAAAAAATTTGAAAATTTTATTTTACAATGAGCGGTGTTCATTTAGTGACTGAGAAAAACGAGTCAACGGATCGAAAAATGGTAGAGTGCAGGTGCGCAAAACGGCGGCGCCCGAGCGCGCGCCCGCGCCAGCTCTTTGCACGCATGGCGCCAGCGCCACACGCCCGCTGCGCTGCGCCCGGCTGCGCTTCGCCGCCTTGCTTCGCCAGCGCGCGTCGCTGCCGCCCGCCGCTTCGCCGCGCGCGGCACGCCACAGCGCCACGCGCCGGCGCTGCTGTGCGCGTCAGCCGACCACGCCCAGCGCCGGCGCTGCCATTTTCCCGCTGCGCCGCGCCACAGCCTGCGGCTCCTAGCCCGGCTGCGCCACGATACTCGGTTGTGTGCTGGCTAACGGCCTCACGACTCCTTCTATGTCCCTGATACAAAATTTTCATTTGCAATACTTGACCCTCTGAGCCTTGCCGGTCACAATACAATACTTGTATTGTGACACAATTTTCTCACTCCACAATACAAAATGGGCGTGGCCATCAAATTACGCACCCAGTTTATTTATTTTTCTTTATAAATTATATATATATATATATATTTTTTTTTTTTCGTATTTCGACAAGCTTTGGAAAATCATAAAAATCACTAAAAATTCATTTTTTTTCCATTACTCTTTTAATACTCAAATAAATTTATAAAAATTTATTTAACCCCATTTCTAAAATTTTACACCCTTAAAACCTTAGAAAATTATTTTCTCCTCTTAACAAAATAAATTTACTTAAAAATTTATTTTCTTTTCCAGTATTTTAAAATTTTCTCCCTCAAATAAATTTATAAATTGCTTTCGCCATTTCTTCAATTTTACCACTTGTAAAATCTTAGAAAATCATTTTCTTCTCCATATAACCAAATAAACTTGGAAAACTGCCGTGTATTTTTCTTTACTTTAACATTTCTTCTCATTTCTTCTTCAATTCTCATCAAATAAATTTTTAAAATTTATTTATTTATTATTGTTATTTTTTCTTTCAGGTTTGTACCTTTATTACAACTCAAAATATTTCTAAATATTTTCTACACGTCTCCATGTGCTAATCCTTAAGCACACACACATACTCATCTTAGATACTACATGGCATACACCATCATTCATGTTATGCATATATTTTTTTCACACAACATAATCAATCTCATCCCACAACATGGTAAGCATACCATTCACACAATTCATCAAATCACTGAAACACAACAAACGCATGTGCACGTAGTGTCTAGTTTTGTCAGTGATTTTCTAGGTAATCCATTACCTAACTCAACATCAAACCACTTCAGCATTAGGTGGTATGGCTGCACTCGACCATGGCCTAAGCCCAAATTTTCTATCCATAGGTTTCCATAAACTTATACTCACACCATACCACTGGTGGTGATGGATACCCAAACCGAGCTCCCTAGGTATTCGTAGCCACTAAGCTGTTGAGCTGTGACACCCCAATCCGGGGTCCGTTGACTACCCGTCAACCGCGGAATACAAGTGGAGATTCGGGTTACCCGATACGTTAGAAAATCGGGCGAGAGTCTCCTTTGTACGAGGGGAGCTCTACCCCGATTAAAATACTGCATGACACGTCCCAAGCGGTCAGTTTATATTCAATATATCCGAGAGATCAAATCCATAATTAATAAGGCCATTTAGGCTAATGATCCTCATAATACATACTAACCATGAAGTCAACTATACCCAATAGTTACAAGAGTTCAAATGTTTTACTCTTATACAACATATATTAAAATTAGGAAAATTCTAATACATGTAGATATCGTAAGCCAAAGCCACAATCAGAAGCTTTCTTCTAATCCATGGTCTCTAGGATGGAGTCTTCTCCTACGCCACGCTCCTGTGCACAGCGAAAGGGGATCCTGACGGGTGAGCTAAAGCTCGATGGGAGAATCGCCCTAAGTGGGCGGCTACTCACCACCTAAGTGCAGTGCAGTATTCAGAATTTAAACAAACATTCAAGCAAATGCATGATCCTACTTGAATGTCTACGTGACCAACTCGGATCAGAGTCACCCAGAGCTCTCACACTCGCCTAAACTCATTATGAGAATTATTAATTTATTAGTGGGCAACCCTCCGATGAATATATATATCAAATTTAGGCGCTCCGACTGATTGTGATATATATTAATTATTTAATGAACTACCCTCAGATGAATAAATATCAAGTGACCGCTCAGGCGGTTGATATATTCTTTAATTGTGGACTCTCTCAGGTGAATGACATAAATATCAATGGGCCGCTCCGGCCCGATTTGATATATTATTTAGTTTGGACTACCCTCCGATAATTTACATTTTAGACTACCCTCCGAACCTTGTTTCTCTAGACTCATCTCATGCACTCATTCCTATATTCCTAGGATGTTCCAGTGCATATGGAATGCATGTATGCAGGTTCAATTCAGTCTAAATCACATGCAAATATATATACATGAATATATTTACATAAAACTTTTCCAAATCACACATCAAAATTAGCTCCACTTGGGCTAATGATCATACAGTAATTTAATTTAAATCACCCGGCCAACACGTACTTTCACAAAAAATATATATTTTAGAACACTATTAGGAATAGTAAAAACCCTCGTTCATATTCAGAAATCACAAACTGCCGGTTCACTTAGTGAACGCTACGCAATCCATAGCCATTCCGGCCCAAGCATATCAAGCAAGCATTTAATGCACAAATTAACACCCATCACAACCAAACAGCCCCTAATTATTTCTAAGCGATCCGACCACAGAAAATCAAATAAATTCCCACAATTCGGTCCCGTGTTTTGGGATGAGTCAAGCAACCTCACGGCATCAAACTAACGAGAAACATCAGAAAACCCTTAAAAATGAGAATAAAACACAAGTAGGAAAATCCTACCTCTTGGGTTGTCAAAAACTCCTTGAGCCAGGAGGTCACGCGTAGCTGCTCCGCGTAGAGCGTTCCACTACTTTGTGTTGAAGGCCCATGAGGGCAGCTAGATCTCTTGCAAATCTAGAGAGAAGCCCTTTCTCTCTCTAAAAGCTCCTCTAAAATGGAGACTCTTGCATCCCACTAAAAAAAAAATGGCTTCCGTTTTTTTGGTTTTGATAAATAAAGGGGAGATAGATTTCTTTGTGATCTTTTGTGACTTAAATGGCACCATAAATACCACTTCGCATAATACTCTTACAGTTTGTTATTAATTTATCTTGGTACTTGTTTCATCTATTTCTCTACTCTTATATGACGTAATTTATATTATATCAGAAACTTTGTGCATAAACTTAATTCTGGCTTGCGAAACTTAGCGATGCCCTCAAGCGTCAAAACTCATTTATCTCGAAAATTATGAAATTTCGTGCTAACTAGATTTCGTGAGACGATTCAACGGTACAATCCGTTTGTCATCCGAGATCGAGGTGGTCACGGACTTTTAAGCGCTAATTATAATTTTGTAATCAAAATTACGATTTTGCCCTTATTCCAGAAATTGGAATTTCTCGGGTCTTACAATTAGAACTAATTAAGTTTAATATATGTATTGTTTAAGAGTGAAGATATTGTAACTCTTGTAACTATGGAATATATATAGTTGGTATGCATATTGGATATATTTGATATATTATATATTAATTTTGCTTAGGACCGGAGTTATATCACGGAGTTTTGTAATTGGGTAGAGCTCCACAGTCTGAAGGAGACTCGCCCCGATTTTACTAATGTGTCGGAGTAACAGCGTCCACTTATATTCAGCGGAGTTGTGGGTAGTCAACGGACCCCGGGTTTTAGGCGTCACACCTACTGTACTAATATAAGTCTGTAGTAGTCTTTGGCAAATTTATATAGATATATACATATCTATATATAAATTTACATAGTAATGCTGGCAAATTTATATAAAATATACATATCTATATATATATATACCTATAGATAGAGTACCTTATGTATATAGATATATCTATATAGATATATACATCTATATATATATATATATATATAGATTTATATATCTATAAATATATAGATATATAGATATCTATATATAAAAAATCTATATATATATATATATCTATATATATATATATATATAGATATATAAATCTATATATCTATATATATATAGATATATGAATATATCTATATATCTATATAGATATGTATATATATCTATATAGTTATATATATATATATATATATATATATATATACATAACTATATGAAATATATATACATATCATATAGATTATAGATATCTATATATCTATATATATATATATATCTATATATAGATGTATATACATATCTATATATAGATGTATAGATATATCTATATAGATATATATATATATATATATATATATATATATATATATATATATATATATATATATATATATATATATATATACACATATACATATCTATATATATAGATATATAAATCTATATATATATATATATATATATATATATCTATATATATATATATGAATATATATAAATCTATATATAAATATCTATAGATATATCTATATATGTAAAGGAATTTACCTGGCCCCTCCGACGGTGGTCGCTCCACGAGCTATCCCCACATCTCCACGGGGTTTCTTTCGCCTCAGTAGGCTTGAACTGGGACCATGAGCTTAGGTACCCATTCGAGAGTAGTTCCCGGCTGCCGGCGGGCTCACTAGCCCGGGTTGGTGGTGGAGACCCCTGGTGGGTATCCGCTCATGGTCAGATTCGACGAAAGGAGAGCGGCTTCCCCCAGCCAAACAGAGATGGCTGTGAGTGGACCACTGAACCCACCCTAAAAAGTAGCCCAGTTGGTAGTGGGAACTACCTCGAATGAGTACCTAAGCTCATGGTCCCGAGTTCGAGCCACGGAGCGAAAGAGCCCACATTGAGCTAGGGGGGGATAGCACAGTAGATTGGACACCAACCCTCGTCAGGTGCTTAAGGCGAGGGGGTGAGGACACCGTGATATAAGGCGCCTTTTTTTTTGTGAGGCCCACCCCTGGCCCACTCCCAGACGAGGGTGGGGTCTCGCTCCACCAGGGCTATAGGGGCATGTCCTTTGCCTTTTTCTTCGCTTCTGTGAGGCTCGGGCCGGAGACCAAAGGGACTTGATGGAAATGGGGAGCACTCACTACCAGTGAAATTTAGTGGCTCGGTTGGTAGTGGAATGCTCCCATTCAATAAGTCCCACGAATGTAATTCAGAAGCTCTCATGAAGAAAAAAAGACAAAGGACATCTTACCCTGCTGTGATCTGAACCACCCCTCGTCGGAGTGAAGAGAGGCCCCATCTACATATATAGATTTATATATAGATATCTATATATAGATTTATATATATAGATATATATATATATAGATAACTATATATATATACACATCTATATAGATATATAGATATCTATATATAAAAATATATATATATATATAGATATACATATATATATATATATATATCTATATAGATATATCTATATGCATCTATATATATATAGTATATATACATATATATATAGATATTTATATATATAGATATATACGTATTTATATATATAGATGTAAGACTAGAATTCAATTTACGGAATAAGGGCAACGTAATTTTGATTACAAAATTGTAATTCTGGTTAAAAATCCGTAATTTATTCTCTAGATCTGGATAATGAAGCGGATCATCTGGGTGGAATGCGTCATGAGGAAATCTAGTGAGCACGTAAATTCGTAATTTTACGAAGCGATCGAGATCGTCACGTTTTTGAGACATGTTGTTAAAGTCATAAATAAGCCAGATTTTCGATGCAGAAGCGAAAATGGAGAGTTAGAGAAGGACCTCCTTCTCTCTAGAAATACATGCGTCCGTGGTTGGATTTCGTGACAGACAAGAGGAAAACGTTCTCACGCGGAGCGAGCTACGCGTGGACCACGAGTTTGCGAGTTTTGACAACTCAAAGAGGTAAGTTTTCTCCTACTTACGTTTTATTCCCATTTTTAAGGGTTTTTCGATGTTGGTGGGTTGAGGCGTAGAGACACGTGCCAGTGGATCCAAACATGGGACCGGTGTTAGAAAATTCTTGGGGATTTTCCACCATCGTGTGCCAATTTGTGGGCTGTTTGTGTTGGAATTTTTATTAAAATGTTGCTTTAAATCATGTATTTGTATGGAAAAGTAGGGAATGGGCCTGGGGATCGATCCCAAAACATGGGGACCGGGTGTGGGAATTTTTAGGAGATTTTTGAAGTTTGTCCGTAGTGATCCGAAGCTATTATGGGCTAATGTATGGAATTTATGCATTAAATTTCTATTTTGGTGTTTATAAGAAAGGAAATGGGTAAGAAATTCGGTTCCAAAAAGTGAAACCGAGATTGGACAAATTAAGAATTTGCCGTGGACAGCCCTTTCTTTAGATTCGGGATTTATTAAAATCGATCCGGGTCGTGTAAGTAGATAAATCGTCCATGTGTGTTTAAATGAACATGAAATGAATGACTTGAGTTGGTGTGGTGTGTAAAGTCAATGGGTTAATGCTTAATGAGGATTAACAGCAGGAGTCCACAATTATAGGGAATATATAATTGTGTGTACTAGGATATTAAGGAATAAAATTGTGATTTGCTCGATTATATGGAATATAATTGTGAGCATAGGCCATTGGAATGAAATTATGAATTGCTTTCGATTGAGCTAGAATTGGGTGATGATTGATGTGTTGAATTACATCGTGCGATTGTAGTTGATTGAAAATATACTTATTGACATGTTATTGTAAATGATTTGAAAATGGCATAATCGTTTTCATATCAACTAGGTAACCAAGAATTAGGTGTGAGTGCATGACAAGGTATTTTGTAAGCGGATATGGTTGCGAAAGGAATTTCACGGGATGATATTAGGAGAATTGGGTTAGGAGATGGAGCCCGACGGATCATTTGGATAGGGATGTAAATTTGTTCGAGGAAGCTCACGACAGTTCACCTCGGAGGAGTAGTCCCATATTTCTAGAGATATTTCGGTAGTATATTTTCAAGAACAAAGTTTTGTTTTGAAAATGATTATTTTCTCATACATGGCTTAGGCAGAGTGTGGTGAGTGGGTGGGGGACTCGTGACATGGGAGTAATCATGTAGACATTCAAGTAGGATCATGTATTTACTTGAGTGTGTGTTTACTTTGGCATTACCTTTGCATAGGTGGTGGAGTAGCCATGGGCGATTCTCTTGAGAAACTTTGTCGACCGTCTGGGATTGCTTTGTTTGAGATATGGGGGCTGAGAGAGGCGGTGTTTTGAGAAGCGTTACATTCAATGATTGAATATATATATTAAAATGTGTTAACATGTTTATATAATAAGTGGTATCCTTATTGATTGTGGAGATAATTGATAGTTATGATAATTGATTTAATGAGTCTTTGTTTATGGGCCCAGTGGCCGTGTGGATATATATTATATATTGGGTACATTTGGGACAGTGTCACAGTCTTTATTTAGGTGGAGCTCCCAGTACAAAGGAGACTGGGTTTTCAAAGTACCGTCAGATAACAAACCTCATATTCCAGAGGTTGTGGTAATCAACGGACCCCGAGGTTTTGAGGGCGTCACAATAGATAACTAATATATATATATATATATATATATATATATATATATATATATATATATATATACTATATATATATATAGTTATCTATATATATAAATATATATATATCTATATATACTTAAATATCTATATATATAGATATATACATATACTATATATATATAGATATCTACATATATATATATATATATTTTTATATAGATATCTATAATAATATACTAGATTTATATAGATATAAATCTATATATATATATATATATATATATATATATATATATATATATATATATATATATATATATATATATATATATATATATATGAATTATCTTTATATATAAATATATATAATTTATCTATATATATAAATATATATAGATATGTCCCATATATATAAATCTATATATATAAAGATTATCTATATATATAAATATGTATATATCTATATATATAAATATCTATATATAGATGTATATACATATCTATATATATAGATATATACATATCTATATATATAGATATCTATATATATATATATTTTTATATATAGATATCTATGTATCTATATAGATATATAAATATATATATATATATAAATATATATATATATATATATATATATATATATATATATATATATAGTTATCTTTATATATAAATATCATATATAGTTATCTATATATATAAATATATATAGATATATATATATATATATAAATCTATATATATATATATTTTATATATATAAATCTATATATATAGATGTATATAGATATATTTATATAGATATTTATATATATACATCTATATATATAAATATCTATATATAGATTTATATATCTATTTTTATAGATATATAAATCTATATATAGATTTATATATCTATAAATAGATATATAAATCTATAGATAGATATCTATATATATAGATGTATATAGAGATATCTATATAGATATACATATCTATATATATAGATATCTATCTATAGAGTTATATATAAATCTATATATAGATATCTATTCATATATATATAGTTACCTATATATATAAATATGTATATCTATATATATAAATATCTATATATATATAGATGTATATACATATCTATATATAGATGTATATATATATATTCAAGAGCAGAGAGAAACACTTCCATATCCAGAAACTAAGACAACTCCATTTAAGGTGTGTGGGGGTAAAAGCAATAACAAACAACAACAAGTAATATATGGAATAAAAAAGATACTAGGCACAGGTGGGGTAGAGGCAACACACACTGTCCCAAACAGTCCAACATATGCGGCACAAGCTTGAGAGATCCACTCGGCCACTTGGGCCCATGCCTGCGTGCCAAAACAAAGAGCATCAATGCACATGCCAATCTGCAGAAACCAACTACCATATATATACATATATACATATACCCACGCTTCAGTTACAAGGTAAGAGTTAATATTTTTACTCTTAAACAATAATGCTGCGCGATTAAAACCAAAAAATAGAGTTCCTCTAATAATAATAATAGTGTGTACAATCATCAAAGCCACACCCGGTTTCTTTCAAGACTCAACCTCTTGGACTAGCCGTCCCTACACGCCCCCCCCCTCACTGCAAAATAAAGGGGTCCACGACGGCGAGCTACAAAGCTCAAGAGGAGAATCCCACTCACGGGCTACCACCACCTAAAAATAAATGTGTTCCAGCAACACACATTCAAGCAAAATGCATGATCCTCATCAATGTCATGACCACCTCAGATCCCTTTGTGCCCTCACTCCCTAATTTCTGGCCACCCGCCCAAGCCTTGTATGAGAATATCTGCGATTTGTGGGCAACCTTCCGATGAATATATATCACCTGGGCCGTCCACGATTGATATATGGGGCTATTTCTGTTTGTGGACTACCCTGGCGAATATATGGTCACCGGGCCGCTCCGCCACGTAAGCTGGGATATATATTTCTCATTTAGCTCAGGACTACTCCTCCATGAATATATATATCAACCGGGCCGCTCCGACGGTTGATATAGCATATTATTTAGTTTGACTACTCCTCCGACACCAACAAATACTTTTAGACTACTCCTCCGAACCTTGTTTCTCTAGACCCGGGTCTCATGCACTAACTCCTATACTCCTAGGATGTTCCTGTGCATATGGACGCATGGCGCGGCCCAATTCGGGGCCTAATCACATGCAAATATATAACCACGAATATATTCACATAAATAAATACACAATCATGTTGCAATTATACATTTCATCACATCAAAATTAGCTCACTTAGCTAATGATCAAACACGGAGCAATTTAATTTAAATCACTGACCAACGTATATTTTCACACAAAAATATATTTTATAGAACACTATTCGAGAATAGTGAAACCCTCGCTTACTATTTCTAAAAATCACAAACACAAGTTCACTTAGTGAACTAATCCAAGGCCATTCCCGCTTCAATGCATACCAAGCACCAATTAATACATAAATCAACACATAATAAACCCAAACAGTTCCACGTGGGACTACATATACGTAAAACGGCTCCTCCAAAGCCTCTAAAATTTCCACACCGGGTCCTTAAAGTGTTTGGGACCGATCCAACGGCCCGCCTCACGGCCCCCATCCAACCCAAACATTAGTAAAACATTTAAAATGGAGTAAAACCCGGTGCAGGGAGACAATCTTACCTCAAGGAGTTTGAAGAAACCCGATCCCGGAGTCCACGCGTAGCCTGTCTCGCGTAGAACATTTCTCCTTCTTGCCCCGAAGACCGCCGACGGTTGGATCTTCCGATATCCTAGAGAGAAGCTAATTTCTAAAAATTCCTCAAATCCAAAGCCACTGCATCCCAAAATGGCTCCCACGCTTTGGTTGGCTTAATGAAATAGATGAAGCACTATTGACAATTTTGTCATTTAGTGACTTAAAATCAAATCTCATAATGACCATTATGTCCCTCTTTTACCAGATTTGATATTCGGCACTACCTCGGTCGTCCATTTTCATTATTTCTCTACTCATACCACTTATGGTACATGATTACATGCTATCTGTGCCTTTCGTGGCATCGAAAATCGGTTTACGGCACCCGAACAACGATGCCTCGAAAAACGTGCCGACTCCGACTATCTCGGAAAATTATGAAATTTTACGTGCTAACTAGATTTCGCGAGACGATTCCGACGGTGCAATCCGTTTCATCATCTGAGATCTAGAGAATTAAATTCCGGATTTTTAACCGAAATTACAATTTGGTAATCAAAATTACGATTTTGCCCTTATTCCAGAAATTGGAATTCCTCGGTCTTACATTCTCCTCCTAAGGAATTTCATTCCAAATTCAGGATAATCACAATCACTCACATGCATATGCAACGCGTATTCCCACTACATGCACATGTAAACAAATATTCAATTTTAAACGACTAAACCACGTACCTTCATCCCTTTAAACGAAGGGATTAAGGTCGATCGTGTCCCCTCGCCCCCCATTATGATCTCCACTCCATAGTAAGGTTCCATAGCACCAACACTAGCCTCACGGTTTTGCGTCGCAAAACCTGATCACGGCTATCAACAATGCACACTGGTCCCTCCTCGAAGGTCTCATCCAGGTCGAACTTTAACTGGCCCTCAATCCACCACGAGTCGGATCCGAGTATATTTCCGGAGCATGGAGACGCAAAATACCTCGTGGACACCTGTCATGCTGGGCGATAACGCCAACTGGTACGCTACGGTGCCTATCCTCTCGAGTATCTTGAAAGGTCCAATGAATCTCGGCGATAGCTTCTCATGCTTGCCGAACCTGACCACTCCTCTCTTAGGAATCACCTTCAAGGAAACGTGATCACTAACCTCGAACTCTGGCTGGTCGACGCCTCACACATTAGCATAGGCTCTTCTGCCGGCCTCCGAGCCGAGAAGATGCTATCATATCAAGCTCACCTTCTCGTGAGGTCTCTAATCAGATCGTGACCCGTGATGGAGCTCTCTTCCACCTCGGTCCAATCATCATAACGATATCTACATGGCCTCCCATACAACGCCTCTATATGGTGCCAGCCCGCACACCTCTGAGAACTGTTGCAGGCGAATTCCAATTGCCAAGGGCAATTGCTCTTCTACCCTTATGATCCAGGACGCATGCTCACAGCATGTCCCCTAACACATGTATATAATCCGCACAACGTATAACCCTACACAACCCTTACTTTGTGTGTAAACGCTGACCTTCTCGTTGTCACACAATCATCGATAACTAATGGACTGTCAACTTAGTCCATGTACGAATGACCTCCATGCACCGAGTCCTTGCCGACACCAACCACACCCCACGTAATTTCCAATGGGTATCCAAATCTCTGAAGTCACTCTTTAATTCTATCACTTAACTCTAAGTCTACGTGATAACCATGTCCTGTTTTCATCTCTGATCCACATAACTTCTCAAGCCACAATTTCAAGCCTCTTACATTTCCTGATTCAATCTTATGAGTCTGGGCTGGACGTAGTCCCAAAGATAACTCAACCCACACTCACCATGAGTGGTGAATGACTGCCACCGCACCCACACCCGACTCGACGCAATGTTTCCGTGCACATAAACGTAATGATGCCCTGGCATCATGGACACCAAATCCTGTGGTCCACCATGAGCAAAATCTAAAGATCTCACACTCATAATCTCTACTATCGTCAACTCTCACCCTACATCCTAAGGGAGAACATCTATACTCCTTCTCTCTAAAGGCCTTTTAACCTCTAAGCCCCAAATCAAAGGCCGCATCGGTATGACAACCCCGGCCTAGGTCTCACCATCGACAACCCGACGGTCATTAACTCATCCACGCTGCCTGACATCAACAAACCAATATGTCTACCACCCTATGGTCCGCTCACGCATCCGTCGCGCAACTCCTCGATCCGCCCTCGACTTCTCGACTCCACATTCTGCCCCTTGGCCTATCTGCGCTGTTGGAAGTGCTTCAGCAAAGCACAACGGAATCAAACTTCGGTTCCTCTAACCTCATTGCAGGTGTGGAGGAATGAATTGCTTATACTCTCCTGTCCTACGGCTAACTGGGACTGCATTGTCCCAAAGTCTTGGGATCCCTGTCTCTAGGGTAATCCCGTCACTCATGCTCAATCCTGGCCCTAGTCCTGAAACTAGTGTGAAGCAGAAGTCTTCTGCCTCTTCCCCGAACTAGGAGAAAGCTGATCCTCCCTCTTGCTACCAACACCCGTATCCCGAGTGTTCCAAGTATCTTCGATTTCTCTCTCTATGGTCAGGGTCGTCCCAACCATGGAGTCCATATCCCGTAGGCGAAATCCTACAATCCTGCCCCGAATGGACAACTTCAGCCCATTCTCGAATCTCTTGTAATACCCAGCCAATCCCAAGAAACCACGATTCAAGATCGACATCTGGCTCCTCCCAACGCATCACTGCCTCAACCTTCTCTAGGTCGACTGACACTCCTGGTGCTGACACCACGTGTCCCAACAATCTCACCCTGTAGTCAAAACTCACTTCATCAACTTTTAGCTTATCGATGGTCTCTCACCCACTATAACACAATCCTCGCGATACTTCATGTCTCACTCGACCGACAGAAAGTGGTATCAGATGTCATCTACAAAGACTATGACACACCGATCTAAATAGGGCTGGAATATCCTATGCATGAGATCCATGAATGCTGCTAGTGCATTTGTCAATCCAAAGGGCATCATCGTAAACTCAAAGTGCCCATAACGCCATCCTAAACGCCGCCTTAGGATATCCGTTTCCTAACCCTCACCGATGGTAACCGCAGCGGTCTATCTTGGAGTAGACTCGCACTCCACTCAACTGATCCAATAAATCATCACTCCTCGATAATAGGTACCGATTCTGGATCATAACCTCCTCGCTCAACTCCGGTCAGAAGTCACGTAATACCGGCTGGTCTTGCCCTTCTTCTTCGCAAATAGAACCTGAGTGCCCCATGGGTGAAGTGTTCTGGCTCGATAAACCCTACCCAAGAGCTCCTTTAACCTGACTCGAGCCCCTCGCAACTCATCCGCGCCATCCTACGCGGACATGTAGATTGCCGTGAAATACTAGGTGTAGTCCCCATACCGGGGTCTACGACCTCCGTGAGGTGGGTCCGTGTAGCTCATCCGGAAAAACATCCCCATACTCCGCACACTCCGCCCCGAGGTAGATCTAAGTCCGGTCTCTCCGCCCTCTAGTAAGGCTCGCTAGCCAACCCGCTTAACTCCGTCCTCGAAACTTGAACTCAGATAATCGTCTCGGGGCAAATGTCATGTGTCCCCTCAAACACCATACGAAAATTGCTCAAGATAGGCTAAGAATCTCCTACGCTCACAATCGATAACGATCCCGTAAGCTATCACCTACCCATCCCAGATGACATCGAACTGATGATGTCCATGATTCTCAGTCCCACCATGAGCAGAGTCCCGAGGATCTCTAACTCGCAACCTTACCTATCATTCTTATTCTCGCCCCTAATTCCTAGGAAACTCACGTATTAACAAGGTTCCCTCTAAGGTCTCTAGGAGGTCCTTGCCCATTTCCATCACATTTCGGCCTCCCTACCCTCTAGCTAACGCGCAATCCGCCTAATCCAGGTCATGCCGGTGTAATCTCCATGGCTCTAACACCTTCGATCTCGCATAAACCAATGGTCTCGTCACCATCCGGCCCTCCCCGTATGCTCTGAGGATGATGCGCCCTAAACCTCAAGGCTACTAAGATCTTCCCGTCTACTCCGCTATACTAGCCTCGTGTTATAGTATTCACGTAATACCTACGTACTCGAAAGTCTCAGCCGATCAAACACTGGTGGTGCTCGACCAGTACCCCGTGGACGTCCTCGATATCCTCGTCCTCTATTAGCCATTTACACCATTACATGGCAACAAGAATCATTTAACTTTTATTTTCCCGGGCCTAACTAGCAATGTACATGCTAATAGACTTGACAACCATGAACTGACCCATTCATTTCCCTATGGCGCTAAATTCCAACCACCCAGCCAAGATCCAAATCCCTAAGGTCACTTTATCATAACCTTAGCATTCACCATTTTTTCCTATACGCATCACACTATGCATATAACTTCCTACACAACTACCGCGCAATCATGATTTCAAACGGTAGTTAATCCAATACAGTGTCTCTGAGGCATGAACACAGCCCCGAGACACAAATCATACACATAGCTCAGTGTATACACAATTAATTTTTTGTGTTTAAAATATTGTTTCAAATCGAAATTTTTATTTTCAAAATTTTATTTTTCAAATTTTATCAAAAATTTATTTGATTTTTTATTTGATTCTTTTCAAAAAAAAAAATTTTAAATATCGCTCATACTGACCTATCAACATTAATGCTCACTAGTAATCGTTTCACCGATATCGCTTCACGGGTAACGTTTCACGGTAATTGTCACTGTGGTTGTTAGTCACAATACAAAAATTGTATTGCAACACACTTCCAAAGAGTCTCCCTTGTTGTCTTACAATACAATTCCTCCTAAGCCCTCCTATTGCAATATACTCTTCATGTTTAATACACCCAACTCCCTTCCTCTTAAGTCACAATACAATAAGTAGTATTGCAATACAAACTTGAAGCCCTCAAGTTTCTTCTCTCAAGAATACAATATAGTGTATTGCAATACAATTTTCCACTCTTCTCAAGCCTTCTTCTCTGCAATACAATGATTGTATTGCAATACAATTTCCTTTACTTTAAGCCTTCCTTGCAATACAATCCTGCAATACAACTGAGCCCTCTTCACTGCAATACAAGAAACTGTATTGCAATATAGTTTCTAAGCCAACTACACCCATCTTGCAATACAATCTCACCACTATTTCCCGCAATACAATACTTGTATCGCAATACACTTCCATCCTCGTCCCTTTGCTGCAATACAAACCTTGCCTTACAACACAAATTTTTGATTTACACTACAACTGGCAAGAGTTCTATCAAATTTTTCTCGTCATTAATAAATTTTCGCTATTATAAATGGATTTTTTCATTTATTTCCAGAAATTGAAAAAATCTCTAAAATCACTTCAAAATCATTTTTTTTTCGACACTCAAATAAATTCATAAAAATTTATTTTACCCATTTTTTATTTTACAATCATATAAAACCTAGAAAATTATTTTACTCTCATAACTAAAATAAATTTGTAAAATTTATTTTCTTTTCCAGTTTTTCATCAAAAATGTTCTTACTCAAATAAATTTATAAAATTTATTTTCATTTTCTTCAATTTTACAACTTGTAAACCTGAGAGAAAATTATTTTCTCACCTCATAACCAAATAAATTTATAAAACTTATTTTTTAATTTCTTTTCCAGTTTTACACTCGTAAAACTCCGCATTTTTTTCATTTAATTCGAAATAGTCTTAATTTCCTCAAAGCCTCATTAGACAACACTAACCCTAGTGTTCCATCTCAAATTTATTAAAATTTGATTTCATCATTTCAACAACTCAAATAAATTTATTTAAAATTATTTCTTTTCCTCCTTATTCCAGCTTTACCACCAAAACTCCTAAACATGTTCCAACAATCTATGTGCTAACCACTTAAGCACACAACAATTCACAACACAAACAACATGGCATACACACACCAATTCATCAACATTCACATGTTCACAATAATATTCACCACTTAATTCACAAAATCACACAAAACACATACACACGTGCACGTAGTGTCCTAGTTTTGTCCCGTGATTTTCCTAGGTAATCCCATACCTAAACTCCAAGACGAACCACACCTAGGTGGTGACAGCTTTACATTTACGGTGCCTAAGCCCAAATTTTCTATCTATAGGTTTCCATACCTATACTTTCATCAAACCACCTAGTGGTGATGGGATACCCAAACCCGAGCCTCCTAGGCATTCATATACCTAAGCTCTGATACCAAGCTATGACGCCCATAACCTCGGGGTCCACCGCTTGACCAACCGTCAACTGGGCCGAATTCCAGCTGGATGCCCGGTTACCCGACGCCACTTTAGAAAATCGCGCAGTCTCCTTTGTAATGGGAGCTCTACCCAAAAACAAGACTGTGATACATACCTGTCCCAAATACCAATATATACAATATATATCCACCCGCCACTTGGGCCCACAAACAAGACTCAATGTACATGACAACTATGAAACCAACTATATACCCAATAGTTACAAGAGTTAATATTTTACTTAAACAATATAAGATATTAAACGAAAGAGTTCTAATACATGTACACCCTGATCAAAAGCCACACCCGCTTCAAGACTCAACCTCTGGACGAGCCGTCCTCGCACGCCCCCGTACCTCGTAAAATAAAGGGGGTCCCACGACTCAGGGTGAGCTAAAGCTCAAGAGGAGAATCGCTCCCAAGTGGGCTACTCACCACCTAAGTGCAAAAGGTAATGTTCCAGTAAACACACATTCAAGCAAATGCATGATCCTACTTTGAATGTCTATACGACCAACTCGGGATCCCGGAAAGTCCTCACCGACTCTCCCACACTCGCCTAAGCCTTGTATGAGAATATTCGCTTTATTCATGGGCAACTCCTTCCGATGAATATATATCAATCACCACCCGACGATTGATATATATATTATTTGTTTGTGGACTACCTCCGATGAATATATATCAACTGGCCGCCCGACGGCTGATATATTATTTAGTTCAGGGACTACCCGACGAATATATATCAACTGGCGCCCACTTGGGCTGGATATATTATTTAGTTTTGACTACTCCGATAATTAACATTTTAGACTACCCTCCGAACTCGCTTCTCTAGACCCGTCTTTACGCACTAACTCCTATACTCCTAGGATGTTCCCGCATATGGACGTGCCAAGGCCCAATTCGCTTTAATCACATGCAAATATATAACCAATGAATATATTCACATAAATAAAATCACACAATCATGTTATGCAATTATACATTTCATCACATCAAAATTAGCTCACTTGGGGCTAATGATCAAACACGAGCAATTTAACTTGGGAATCACTCGACCAACGCATATTTTCACAAAAAATATATTTTGAGAACACTATTCCCAGAATAGTGAAACCCTGCTTACTCATTCCCTGAAAATCACAAACACAAGTTCACTTGCGAACTACAATCACTGCATCCCGCCCAATGCATACCAAGCACCAATTAATACATAAATCAACACATAATAAACCCAAATAGCCCCTACGTGGACTACATACGTAAACGGCCTCCAAAGTTTCTAAAAAATTTCCAATAATTCCTGGGCCCATGTTTTGGGATTCGATCCAACTGGCCCTCACGGCCTCATTCGAACCGAAACATTAGTAAACATTTAAAATTTCAGAGCAAACCCAAGTAGTGAGAAAATCTTACCTCACAGGTTTAAGAAGAAACTCCCGATCCCTGAGTCCACGCCAGAAATTGTCCCACGTGTAACATTTCCTCCTCCTTCGCCCCTTTGCACCGCCGACATTCCGCCGATCTCTCCGACATCCTAGAGAGAAGCACTTCTAAATGTGCTCTCAACCTGTGTGCCATCGCATCCCAAAAACGGCTCCCACGTTTCTTTGGTTGGCTTAATGAAAGAGATGAAGCACTATTGACAATTTTATCATTTAGTGACTTAAAATCAAATCCCATAATCGACTCATTACGTCCCTTACCAGATTTGATATCTCAGACTACCTCTGGTCAGTCCATTTCATTATTTCCCTCTCACTGGCGCCACTATGGCACAATGATTACATGACCAGGTTTCGTGGTATCTAAAACTGCTTTACAAGTATTCGAACAACGATGCCTCGAAAAACGTGCCGACTCCGACTATCTCAGAAAATTATGAAATTTTACGTGCTAACTAGATTTTGCGAGACGATTCACGGTGCTAACTGCTTTCATCATCTGAGATTCTGTATAATTAAATTCGGATTTTAACCGAAATTACAATTCTAAATCAAAATTACGATTTTCGCCATTATTCCGTAAATCGAATTTCTTATTTTACATATGATATCTATATATATAGATATATATATATATATATATATATATATATATATATATATATATATATATATATATATATATATAGATATCTATCTATAGATATCTATATATATATATAGATGTATATCTATATATATAGATATGTATATAGTTCTTATAGATATATCTTATATACATCTATATTATATAGATATCTATATATAGATATCTATAGACTTATATATCTATATATATAGCTATCTATATCTATTATAGATATATAAATCTATATATAGATATCTATATATATATATATATATATATATATATTCTATATAGATATCTATATATATAGATATGTATATATAAATCTATATATATAGATATATAGATTTTATATATATCTATATATATATATATAGATATGTATATATAGATATCTATATATAGATATATACATATTTATATATATAGATAATTATATATATATAGATATCTATATATTTCAGATTTATATAGATATATAAATCTATATATATATATATATAGATGTGGTATAGATAGTATCTAAGTATAGATATATACATATTCATATATATAGATATCTATATATATATATAGATATGTATATATCTATATAGATAGAATTTATAGTCTATATAGATACATATAGATAGTCTATATATAGATATCTATATATATATATAGATATGTATATATTCATATAGATATATCGATATCTATATATATAGATATGTATATATCTATATAGATATATCTATATACATGCATTCTTATCTATATATATATATATATATATATATAGATATATATATTCTTATATAAATTTGCCAAAGACTACTACGTACTTATATTATACTGCAGGTACCCGTAGGTACATTCAAAGCATAATTCATGATACTTTACTTTTACTTATTCATTATTCCGCACTCTTATCATATAATTGTTTGACTACCTAGACCAATAATAAGAAATGAGTGGGACACAACATAATAAGTAATTAATGTACGATATGATACTAAGGTGTCAGAACACAAAAGTAGAGTGTCAAGAACTGATCGAGTACACCGGGCGCGTACTCATATCGACCGCCCACGCTACGTAAGGTTGCCATATCACCAGCGGGAGTGCCACACCGATCGTGAGACGGTCCGCCCATGTAATGCGGCGCGCTGCACCCAGCGTGAGTGCCGGCTATAACGAGACATGCTCGCCCATCAACGTATGTCAGAAGACTTAGCAAAGAGTTACCAAAGCACCGACGGAGACGTGCCGCCCATTTACCAAAAGTGTCATGGTCATTCAACATCCGTCCACGCAGCCCTATAATAAATATGTGCTCAGAACCTACTATCTTATCATAGGGGTATTACGCTTGCCAACATCGGGCCGCGAGGTACGGCTCCATTTCTCCTGCTTCGACCTTTACAAACATGTATGGATCCTTTCATATTCTTATAGGGTCCTCATTAGTCCAATAGACGAAGCTCCTTTGACAACTTAATAACAAACAAAACCAAAAACACGGCAATTTTCCATGTCAGGAACAATGGCTATGCCGCTGCGGCCCTTCGCCGCGCTTAGCTCGCTTATGCCGCGCAACCCTCGAGGATGGAAAATCCTCTCTTCTCAGCCACGTCGTGGGGATCCTTCGCCGCGGCGTAGGTCCCTATGCCGCTACAGAAGACCCGACATTGCCTAGATTTTTTTTGCCATTTTGTCCATTTTCTAAAAACCCAAACCAAAAAGCCCTCAAATACTCCAAAGCATCACCAAAAACAACTCCCAGTGATTTCAGGACATCTTCATCTCGGGTTCGTTGATCAGCCAACTCCGCTTAGGAGGCAGCCGGCTACCCGACGCCACTTTAGAGTAGCTCTGGTAGTCTCTTTGAGGCCGGAGTTTCCACCACTAAAATACCTGAGCGAAACCCAAAGCAAGGTCCCAAGCAGTCCAATTCATATTCAATATATCCAAGAGATCAAATCTACGAGGTAATACCTAGCCATTTAGGCCCACAATGATCCTCATAATGTACATACTCAACCATGAAGTCAACTATATACCCACAAATACAAGAGTTCAAATGTTTTGTCTTATGCCAAACATATACTAGGAAAAATTCCCAATACACAGACAGTCGTTGGCTGTGCCACAATCCGGCCTTTCTTCTAATCCATGGTCTCTAGGATGAAAGATGCCCCCTCGCAGGCTCTCTCGTGAGGTGGGATCCAGACGGTGATAGAGCCAAAGAGAGAACGCTTCTGCGGGTTATTTCACCACCTAAGTGTAGTAGTGCAATGTTCCACCAACAAACATTCAAAGAAATGCATGATCCTACTCTGAATGTGCCTGAGCCGTGAGCCATCTGTATCCGAGCCTCTTCACGACACTCCTCTTCACATTTCTGCTGTTTCTGATGAGAATTATTAATTTACTATGGTAACCTCCGATATCATATACTCACCCGGGCCGCTCCGACGACGATATTTACTGGCTCAGCCTAGATTCTCCTCCGATGATTGAGTCCGGACAAGTCCACGCAGCCTACTTAGCTCTGCTGTGGATCACCCTCCTACGGTCAAATATCACCGGCCGCCCGGCTGCCGATACACATTTGCTGGGACTACCCTCCGATACCTCTGAGAGCATTTTAGACTACTCCTCCGATCCTTGTTTCAGATTATCTCATGCACTCATTTCCTATATTCCTAGATGTTCCAAGGTATATGAATGCACATGCGCCCACTCCGCTTAAATCACATGCAAATATATATACATGAATATATTTTACATAAAACTTTAAATCACATATCAGCTCAGTGCCTACTTTGCCAATGATCATACACGAGTACTTAATTAAATCACTCGGCCAACACGTATTTCATAAAAATATATATTTTTAGACACTATGCCGAGGAATAGTGAAACCCCTCGCTTACTATTCCCGAAAAATCACAAAACACCTGTTCACTTAGTGAACCCGCAATCCACGCCATTCCCGGCCCAAAGCATATCAAGCAAGCATTTAATGCACAAATTAACACCCATCACAACCAAACAGCCCCTAACATCCATGGAGCAGTCACGTCCACAAGAGAAAATCCCAAATAAATTCCCACAATCCGGTCCCATGTTTTGGGACCAATCAAACGGCCCCTCACGGCCTCAAACTAACCGAAACATCGAAAAACCCTTAAAAATGGGAATAAAACGCAAGTAGGGAGAAAATCCACCTCTTGAGTTGTCAAAAACTCAAGAAACTCCGGTCCACGCGTAGCCCGTCCGCTGTAGAACGTTTCTCCTCTGCACCAAAGCCGCGACGGTTGGATTCTAGAGAATCGAGAGAGTAAGCTTGCTTCTCTCTCTAAAAATGAATTCGGCTGCCACCGGGACCTCCCTGCCTTCCCAAATCACGTTTTCTCTTGCTTTCAATTTGAAGAAGAAGGCCACTCGAAGGCCTTTGTCTTCTAGTTCACGAATCTCATTTAATTGATTAATTTTCTTCTTTACCGCTTTACATTCTAAGACTACCGCTATCCATTTTCATAATTTCTACTCATACCACTTATGGTACATGAGCATATGCTATATGTGCCTTCGGTCGAGATCGAAACGCGACGATAAGACCAAACGCGATGCCCTCGAAAAACGCAGGCCGACTAATCGCTCCCAGCAAATTGCGTAAATTTTTACGTGCTAACTAGATTTTAATATGAGACGATTCCAACGGTGCAATCCGCTTCACATCTGAGATCTAGGGAATTAATTACGGATTTTTAATCGTAATTATAATTTTGTAATCAAAATTACGATTTTGCTCTTTATTCCGTAAATTGAAATTTCTGTCTACATATTCTAACTCAACCAAACCAAACATAGTATATTTCAATTAGGGCTTTTCCAAATCCTAATTCAAATACTTGCAAAGTTAGGTTAACTTCATATAATCCATATACCATAAACCAAGAATCCATACAAAGCCTTACATTTCATCTTATGGGCAATAGGGCTACCAACCCAACTTTCAAGTAATCTAGGGTTAGGATAGATTCCTAACTAAACTCCTCAGAATGGAACAAACTAAAAATCCATACAAAACCCAAAGCAAATTCACAAAACAAAACCATAGCAATCCAAACTAAGATCCAAACCTTCTCTGCTTCCTCTTCTTCTCTTTCTCTCTTCTTCTTCCCTCTCACGTATGAACCTTCCAAATGCCCAAAATGAGAGACCAATTTGGTCTTATCCTCATTTTGGAGTTAAGGCCATGTTTGGCCACAAAATGCATTCTTTGACTTAAGTTTCATTTTATTAATTTTTGGTCCTCTAACTCTTTCTAGGTTTGCTCCACAAGTTATGTTATTTCTATAATAGCCTCACATCTTTTTATCTTATGACTTTTGTGTCCCGTTTTGACAAATTACAAATTTACCCTTACTTATTTCCGGGTTTCTCAGATTTCACATTTTGTATTTAATTTACGAAAAATTTCAAATTATACCTACAAAATACCCTAAACATGCTGAAAACGACTAGGGTATATTTCTCAAAGCTGCATTTGTAATAAATTCGATTCTCTAAAAACAAGGACAATGTAAAGATCGGCTCTCTACAGGCCGTAAACTACTTCCATTCATCGAGTTTTGTGAGGAGACTCCACTCCCTGGCCTCACTCGATCAGGCAATCCTCCTCACCTCATTGTGCCAGTCCCCCAGCTCACGTGGCGGCTCCGTGGCCTCAACTCCTGGGACACGAGCTAGACAGCCATTCTCCAGGTAGTTCCCACTACCAACCCAGCTAGCAGCCCACAGAGCGAACCACCGAATGGGTATCTAAGCTCATGATCCTGTGCTCGAGCCCACTGAGGCGAAAGAAACCCCGCGAGCTAGAGGCCTGTGAGCAGAGATTGCACCCCCGTCTGAGTGGGCCAGTAAGGGGTCCTCACAAAAGGCGCCCTATATCACGTGTCCTCACCCCCGGCCCACTCCGACCTGAGAGGGTTGGTGTCCACCACTGTGCCATCCCCTAGCTCACAGGGCTCTTTCGCCTCCGTGGCCTAACTGGACCAGAGCTTAGGTGCACCCATTCGAGGTAGTTCCCACTACCAACCGGGCTAGTAGTACCGCGACGTCACCCTTAGAGTTCGAGGTTGGGGATCACGCTCAAGGTGATGCCTGGGCGAGGGAGGGTCAAGTCTGCAAGCATGGGAAGCTATCGCCGAGGTTCATGTGGACCTTCGAGATACCGAGGGTAGGCACCGTCAAGGCACTCCAAGTAGCTGCCATCGCCTCAAAGATGTCAGGTGTCCACGAGGTGTTTCACGTCTCCATGCTCCGGAAGTACACTCCAGATCTAGCTCATGTGGTGGATTGGGGACAGATAGAGGTTGACACGATGGGACCTTCGAGGAGGAACTAGTTTCGGGCCGGGTGCTATACAATTTCAACACACGATCAAAGGCCGTAGAGTGTGGGTCAAAGTCGCGGACAACCAGAGTTTCAAGTAAAGGAAGCGTAGGACTCTTAGGTGGTAGACGTATTGGTTGTTGATGCTTGACATGGGATGAGTTGACAAACTACTCCAAGTTGTCGGGCATCGAGACCTTAGCCTGTGTTGTCATACACTCTACACAGCATTAGATTGATAGCTTAGATATAGGTTAAGGCTCCTTTAGAGAAGCCAGGTATAGATGTTCTTCCCTAGGATGTAGGGTGAGAGTTGACCAGATAGGTCGGAATTATGAATGAGAAATCTCTCAGATTCTACTCATGGTGGACTCCCGGGATTTGGGGTGTCACACCAGATCGAGCGTAGGTATACGAATACCTGTGTGGAGCCTGGCTCGGCGTATCCATCACCACTGGGTGGTACGGGTGTGGAGCATAGGTCGGGTGGGAACCCATGGATAGAAAATTCGGGGCTTAGGCCATGGTTGAGAAAGAACATCACCACTAGGTGTGGTTCGATGTTGAGTTTAGGTGGCTGGGGATTACCTAGAAAATCACTGATAAAACTAGACACCACGTGCACGTGTGTTGATGTGTTTTGTGTGATTTTGTGAATCATTTATGATTGTAGTGTATGTCATGAATTGTAATGTGTTATGATGTTGTGTGCTTGGTGATTAGCACATGGATGAGTTAAGGAAATATTTTAGAAAATATTTTGGGTGTTTATAGTGTGTAAACTTGAACCAAGGAAATAAACAAAGTAAATTCATAATTTATTTGGTTTAGAGGTGAAGAAAATTAATAAAATAAATTTTTACAAAATTTATTTGGGTTGTTGGAAATTGAGAAGAAATATTAAAGTGAAGAAAATAAATTTTTGTTAAAATTATTTTGGTTATATGGAGAAGAAAAAATAGTTCCCTAAGTGATTTTACAAGTGGTAAAATTGAAGAATTGGAAGAAAATAAATTTTTATAAATGATTGAGTGAAAATGTTTTCGTGAAAAATTGGAGAAGGAAAATAAATTTTATAAATTTATTTTGTTATGAGGTGAGAAAATAATTTTCTAAGGTTTTATAGGTGTAAAATTTTAAGAATGGGGTTAAATAAATTTTTATAAATTTATTTGAGTATAAAAATGATTTTTAGTGATTTTGGTGATTTTTTTCTTATATTGCTGGAAATAATGAAAAAAATGATAATAATAATTATAATGAAAAAAACTATGGCCCAAGAGGCCTTTATCCATGTTGTTATCCTTGGGATTATATCGGACCGCTTCGGGATGTAAATGCAGTTTTATACAAGATCAGATTCGTGGCAGAAATTCACAAAGCGAGACTCTGTCTCGATTTTCGGGTGCAGCGTCGGGTAACCCGTGACCTCCACTGTATTCAAGAGGTTGGACTGGTAGTCAACTGATCCCCTGGTTTGGGGCGTCACAGCTACTAAAAGCGTAACTGAGATTAAAGGATGTCATTTTCCTAAATTTAAAAAAAAAACACGCAATCAAAAATATACCAATAAGTAGGTTTATATATTACAACAATATGCCCTAGTTTCCATTATAAATACTACGTTGAGCAAGATATTTATAACAAACTAATATTTCAACATGATACGAAAAGTGTCCCACTCAAGTCACCACCGGAACTCAAATAGTAACCCATGATGAGTGAGTTTCATGTTAATACACAAGGAAAGTCCCTAGGTAAGTCGTGGTCACACGTAACTCTCTGAAAACTTCTTTACCTAAAGGCTCTATCATTCTTGTAACAGGACTTTCCTAGACATGTACCAACAGTCACTATCCATGGAAAATTGATCCAAAATTTATCAAATAACACATATGCATCAATCAAAACTTTGTTTCAATAAACTTTAGACTTTCAATAACACTAATGTATTCCCTCGTAGAAATGATTATTAATGTTACTAGAATTAAATGTAATAATCCATTAATTTAATTTCAAATTATCTTTAATATTCAAGTGTTATTGACGTTAGGGTCATAAACCCTCATTAAAAAATTGAAATTATGTTAGATATAATCCAATAAAACTGCCATGTTTATCCATTAGGCATCACATAACCATTTTTTTATTATTGGACCCTACTTGAGCTCTCAGAGGTTTTCAAATTAATTAAATTAATTTTAACATTCACTCATTCAATATTTTACATTAATTTATTAGGTTTTACATGTGATAATAATTGTAAGACCCAGAAATTCCAAATTCCTCGAATATATAAATCGTAATTTTGATTACAAAATTATAATTACGGTTAAAAATCCATAATTAATTCCCTAGATCTCAGATGACGAAACAGATTGCACCCTTGGAATCGTCTCGCGAAATCTAGTTAGCACGTAAATTTCTGAATTTGTCTGGCACAATGGAGTTCGCAGACGCTTTTCGAGGCATCGCTTTCTCGTGCCAGAATCGATTTTCGATGCGACGAAGGCACATATAGCATGTACCATGTACCATAAATGGTATGAGTAGAGAATGATGAAATGGACGGCCGAGGGTAGTGCCTAATATCAAATCTCGAGAAAAGGGCATAAATGTCAATTTCGAATGTTAATGAGCTAGATGCCAAATTAGAGAATAGTGCTTCATCTCTCCCATTTTAAAACAAGCCAAAACGTGACTTTCAAACCAGTGGAGATGCAGTAGGCGGAGGACCAAAATGGTGATTCTAGAGAGAGAGTCTCCGACTCTCTCTCTAGAAATACACGCTGACGGACCGCTGGATTCTCGACGAGCAAGAGGGGAAAACGCTCTACGCGGAGCAAAGCACGTGACTTCGGGAGCCTATGAAGTTTGACAACTCCAAGAGGTAGGATTTTCTCCTACTTATGTGTTTTATTCCCATTTTTAAGGGTTTTACGATGTTTCGGTTAGTTTGAGGCCGTGAGGGGCTGTTTGATCGGTCCCAAAACATGGACCGAATTGAGGGAATTTTCTTGCGATTTTTGGGATGGCCGTGACTGCCCAGAACTGAAGTGGGCTGTTTGTGTGGAAATTGGCATTAAAATGCATGCTTGAGATGATAAAGGCCGAATGGTCGCTAGATCGTCTCAAATGATGGGACCTAATTGATAAAATTTTGAGAATATAGCGCGTACTGTATTTACCCACCGCGATTTCCGTGAAATCATGTATTTGTGTGTTGATGTGTGTATTGATTGGATTGAGGCCGGAAATGGTCGTGAAACCCGGGTTCACTAAGTGAACCGAAGATTTGTGATTTTTCGGGAATAGTAACCGAGGGTTTTACTATTCCCGAAATAGTGTTCTAAGAATGTAAATACGTGAAATTATGTGTTTGGTTAAGTAATTCAATCAATTGTTTAAGGAGCCAACATTAAATTTCAAGTGAGCTTAATTTTTGGTGTGTGTGAAATGATAAAATCATAACATGTTGTGATTTAATTTCTATGTAAATATATTCATGTTATATATTTGTACATGTGATTATACTGCAATGGAACCGCATACATGCATCTGCTATGCACTGACACCCTAGGATTATAGGAGTGAGTGCATGAATTCAAGCTCCAGAGAGAAAAGAATGAGGGTAGTCTAAAATGTTAATCATCGGAGGGTAGTCCAAATTGAATAATATATCAAACCGGCTGAGCGCCCGCTGATATTTATTCATCGGAGGGTAGTCCACAACAAATAATATATCAACCGTCTGAGCGTCTAGTTGATATTTACATGACCATCTGAGGGTAGTCCATTAAACAAATAATATATATCAATCGGGCCGGAGTGTTCAATTGATATATATTCATCGGAGGGTCGCCCACTAATAACACAGCAATAATTCCTATACAAGGCTTAGGCGAAAGTGTGAGAGAGTCTAAGTGAGGACTCTGATCCAGCTGTCATGTAGATATTCAAGTAGGATCATGCATTTGCTTGAATGGGCGTTTAAATCGAACACAGGTAATCGCACTTAGGTGGTATAGCCCACTTAGGCGACATTCTCCCACCGAGCTTTAGCTCACCCCCGCCGTGATCCCCCTTTTCTCAGTACAGAGAGCTTGCGTGAAGACTCGTCATCTCTTGAGGTTGATAAGAAGAAAGCCTGTGTGGCTTTGATGATATTTCTTACATGTATTAGAATTCTGAGTATTTTTAATATATGTTGTATAAGAGTAAAACATTTGAACTCTTCTTGGAACTATTGATATAGTTTGACATATGCTGGAGCACGCTGATGGGCCCAAGTGGCCGTATTGGATATATATATTGCATATATTGCTGATTTAATGCAGTTTTATATTGTAGTTTTGTATTCGGGGCAGAGCCTCTCGCACAAAGGGAGAATTCTTGCCCGATTTTCTAAAGTGGCGCCGGTAACCCGACTCTCCACTTGTGATTCCGCGGGTTGACGGTAGTCAACGGACCCTGGTTTTGGGGCCATACTTGGTATCGTGAGCTTAGGTATACGAATACCTTAGGAGCTCGTTTGGTATCCATCACCACTAGGTGGTATGAGGAGTATAGGCTTAAGGGAACCTATGATAGAAAATTTGGGCTTAGGCCATAGTTGGATGAGAGAGCATCAACACTAGGTGTGGCTTGATGATGTAGGTATGAGATTACCTAGGAAATCACTGACAACACTAGGACACATGCATGTGTTGGTGTGTTTTGTGTGATTGGATTTTTGTGAAGTGTGCTTGAGATGCTTGGTTGTGCATATGATGAATTCTTGTAGGTAAGCAGGTGATTGGAAATTCATGGGTGATATGCTGGGTTTAGATATACATAGGATGATGCGTGGAACATTCGGGTAGTTTACAGAGTAAACTTGGAACTATGAATTAACCAAAATAAATTCATACTTATTTGGTTTAGTGGAAGAAAGTGTAATTTTAAGGTTTTACAGTAAAACTAAAGAAAATTAAATGAAATAAATTTTACTAAATTATTTGGGATGTTGGAAAGTGAGAAGAAATTTTAAAGAAAGAAAATAAATTTTTCAAATTTATTTGGTTATATGGAGAAAAATACTTTTCTAAGATTTACAAGTGGTAAATTGAATAGGTAATGGAAGAAAATAAATTTTAAATTTATTTGAGGAGAAAATTCTTTGAAAATCGAGGTATGGAAATAAATTTTACAAATTTATTTGGTTAGTGAAGTGGGAAAACAATTTTCTAAGGTTTCACAGGTATAAAATTTAAGAGTAATGAGAAAAATAAATTTTTATAAATTTATTTGAGTGTCCAAGAAAATGAAAAAAAAATGATTTGTGATTTTTGTGATTTTTAGTCATTGAAATAATGAGAAAAAAAAATTTTAATTAAAGAGAAATGAAAAAAATTTATGGTGCAGAAATTTTGAAGGGCTACTGCCCAGATTGTATTGTGAGAAAGGATTTTTGTATTGCAGCAGGTTGATTTATATTGCAATAGGAAGGTTGGAAGGCTAGATTGTATTGCAGGAATAAGCTTGGTTGAGTTGCAATACAAAATCAGATGCAACAGACATCAGATTGCAGGGGTTTGTTGATGCCGGTCAAACATACAAAATTTGTATCGTGACGTAGGCTTTTATCGGTCGGGTGCCGCAGTGGGAGTGCCAACAGGCGCGCAAAGCGGGCGCGGCAGTAGTGAAGGCAGGCGCGCCGGGCGCTGTGTGCGTGGCGCTGGCGGCGCGCAGGCGCTGGGCGCGCAGCGGCAAAGCCGGCGCCGCTGGCGGACGCGCGGGCGTAAGGCGGTGCAGCGCGGCGTACGGGCGTATGGGCGTGTATTGCTGGGCGCGCGACGCGCGGCACGGCGGCAAAGCGGCGCGTATGCGCCGGCGCAGAAGGCGGCAAAGACGGCAAGGTGGGCGCGCGTTTACGCGGGCCGGCGTGCTGAAGGCGCAAGAAGCCGGGCGCGGTCGTCGGCTCACGTAATAGTTTGGTGCACAAGCAGCACTTGGCTCAAATTGATCATTTTTGGAACCAGCTTGACTCAAGATCGTTTATGAGTCATTAAATGAACACTGCTCATTATAAAATAAATTTTTTCGAAAAATTAAAATAATATTTATTAAATTCAAATAAATCAAATCAAATCAAATAAATTTTGATAAAATTTCGAAAAATAAAATTTTCAAAAGAATTTTTGAAAATAAAATTTTGTTGAAAAACAATATTTTAAATTAAATTGATTACGTATACACCGAAGTTACGTATGATTAATGTCTCGGCCGTGGTTATGCCTTAGAGATACTGTAGATGGATTTTAACTACTCATTTGAAATGGTGATTGGCGCGTAGTTGCGTACTTAAATTATATGTACATGGTGTGATGCGATAGGAAAATGGGTGAATGCTAAGGTCGGGAATTATGACCCTTAGGGATTCAGCCGAAACGAACAAGAGCCTAGAATTTTATAGAATTAAATGAATTAAGTGGTTGGAATTTAGCACCACTTAGGAAATGAACGGGTTAGTTCATGGTTGTCAAGTCTATTAGTAATCAGCATCTGCATTACTAGTCAGACTGAAATGAAAAATTAATTGATTTTTGTTGCCATGTTGATTGTGTAAATGGCTGATAGAGGACGAGGACGTAGAGGACGTCCACGGGGCACTGGTCAGGCACCATTGACAATTGACCAGCCGCTGTATTTGATCAACAGCCTTCAGAGGTCGTATGTTGCAAAGGCTGCTATTGCACAGGCTAGTATAGCAGGTGGACATGGAGATCCTAGTAACCTCCAGAGGTTTAGGACGTATCATCCTCCGACATTCACAGGGGGTAGAGATCCGATGGTGGTAGACCATTGGTTCATGCAGAACGAGAAAGTGTTAGAGGCTATGGAGATTACCCCATACACAGATTAGACTAGCCAAGGCTCTAGCTAGAGAGAATGAGGCCCCAATATGGTGGAAATAGGTAAGGACCCTAAGAGACCTTGGGAGGAGTCATAGATATGAATTCTCCCCTAAGGATTAGGGCGAATAGGGTACGATATGTCAAGGTTGCGAAGAGATCTCGAGGACTCTACTCACAATGGACCATGAGAGGATTATGGATATGTCGAAGTTCGATGTCATCCTCGATGGATTGCTGACAGCTTACAAGGTTGTTATCGAATGTGAGCGCAGAGAGTTACCGCCTACACGCTGGTGATCTGCACTCATGTTGTATTTCAGTAAGCACGGCATTTCCTGCCCCGCACGCATATGAGTCCAAGTGCTAGGGATACCATGTTAGCTAGCGAGCCTTACTCCTAGAGGACGAGGTGAGACTGCACTTAGATTCACTTGAGCTGGTTTGCTAGCACGCGAATATTTTTCCGTATGAGCTACCCTGACTACCTACATGTGGATGTAGACTTCAGACGAAGTTACACTGGTACTTTAACCATCTCTATGATTCCGCATAGGATGGGCAATCCTGGCTGAGTTGTAGGAACTCGCAGTCCAACCACAAGGGCTATTGGACAAGGGGACATTAGACCGAGCACTTCACCCCGCTTGGGGCGCCTTGCCTCTAGCTACAAGAAGAGGGGCAAGACCCTTCGGCTGTGAAGTGGCTATAGACAGGTGAACCGGGTTATGATCCAAAATCGGTACCCATTACCGAGGATCGATGATTTATTTTATCAGTTGAGAGGAGTGCGAGTCTACTCCAAGATAGACCTTCGCACTGGTTTTCATCAGCTGAGAGTTAGGGAGACAGATGTCCCTAAGACTCGCTGCTAGGACGCGCTGGGGCACTTTGAGTTTACGGTGATGCCTTTGATTGACGTAATGCGCCTGGCCGGCATTCATGGACCTCATGCATAGGTGTTCAACCTTATCTAGATCAGTTTGTCGAGTCTTCAGGATGACATTTTGATCTACTCCCACCGTGACGCCCAAACCTCGGGGTCCGTTGACTACCCGTCAACCCGCTGAATACATAAAGTCGGGAGGTCGGGTTACCCGACACCCACTTCTCGTAAAATTCCGCAAAGTCTCCTTTGTACGGAGCTCTACCCAAATACGGTACCTACATGCCCGGTCCAAACAATCCAATATGTGCAATATATATCCCAACATGAGTAAAATTGCCTCTGCTCATAAAACCACACTATAAACTAGTTAGCACGTAAAATTTCGTAATTTGGTCGAGACAATGGAGTCTACATCGCTTCGAGGCATCGCGCTTCTCGGTGCCGTAAATCGATTGGCGACGAAAGGCAGATATAGTGACAGATCCGACCTCGATACCCTTCCAGGTACCCCAAGAAATCCCGTCTGCTGAGTCCCATCACAATCTCTAGGGAATGCAACAAAGGGGCCCCACCTAAAGAGAAGTAAACACCCGC
Source organism: Tetrastigma voinierianum (assembly GCA_016808115.1). Lineage (NCBI taxonomy): Eukaryota > Viridiplantae > Streptophyta > Magnoliopsida > Vitales > Vitaceae > Tetrastigma > Tetrastigma voinierianum. The sequence goes on from JAEQBH010000776.1 coordinate 36,390, forward strand.
AGCACTATAATACCTCAAATATATAGATGGGGTCCACTAATCGACCTATCCATATAAGAGTCATAACCACATCATACATAAAAGGAACTCAATGAGTTTAATATTAATGCCGTAGCTGCTCTAAGAATATCACATTTAGTGTGTACAAGTGTAAATTAATGTTCAAATACAACAAACTCAGAATGTGATAAATGTGATAGAGCATGATTACTGTGGCGGAGAGAGAAAGGACGCCAATCTGCGCGAGGCCCTACGAACTGTCCGACCTATGAACAGATGAAACAATAATGTGAGATAATAAATCTCAAAGAGTGGCATAGTTTATAAGGAAAAATAACATTTTTATATTTCAATAGTTCTCCTCTCAAAACCTTCCGTTCATGCTCAACATTTCAATAGTTCTCCTCTTTGTAAAGTTCCCTGCTTAGAAACATTTCAAACCTAACTTTACCCTGTCCAACATATGCGCATCATGCTCAACAAATTAGCCAGTCCCAAATGTTAAGAAAACACATAATCTGAACTGTACACAACATAAAGCCAAGCACAAAACATGTATAGTCATCAAGTGATAAAATAACCATGAAATGCACCAAAACCATGAGTATTAAAAATAGCTTATACCACATTTAGAAAATCAACAACGCCCATACCATAAACCAACGCTTGTACCGCATCATGTACCATCCTAAACCGGTCGGGTAAACCTAGACCTCACGTCACCGCGGGCAAACCCGCATCACCAAACCGCTGGTCAAACCGACCCCACGCTACCGCGGGCAAACCCGTAATACCAAACCGTCGTCAAACCGACCACGCTACCGTGGCAAACCCGTATCACCAAACCGTCGTCAAACCGACCACGCCACCGTGGCAAACCTGCACACCAAACCGGGCTTCGTCGAACCGACCACGCTACCGTGGCAAACCCGTAATACCAAACCGTCTGAATCAAACCGACCACCCGCAATGGGCAGCAACTAATAAACCGGCCTGGTCAAACCGACCCTCACTCCAAGAACGCGGGCAACTAATAAAACCGTCGGGTCAAACCGACCACGGCAACGCGGGCAACTAATAAACCGCTCTCACTCACATGTACCTTTCAACAATACCAGACGTAAGTCACCCACAAAATCTCAAGATCCCCTTTTTCTTTTTACAATAGTTTTTCAAGATAGTTTACAACCTCAATCCATGTACCCAAAATATCCAAACACCACGACTCATCCACGAACACGTGAAATCCTCAAATAGTTAAAATGTTGACAAAATTCACATGAAATGCGATAACTTGTTTTATATGAAACCAAAATCATGTTCGAATGCAAACCAACCATCCGATCAAACAATATATATGTAAAGTATTTAATCACAATAGATATATATCAACACAATACCCCAAATCATTTTAAAAGCATATAAACCACTACGTAATTATAGACGCTCAATCTCCGCTCCCGCGATCGCCTCCACCGACGCGTGAGTGCCTGTATTATAGATAAAACTCTGCTTAGGCTCTAATAACTGAACCAACAACCTTAGGATGCCCCGAAGGCCTTAGAATAACTGTTAGAACTAAGAAACCATCCAACTGACTGACAGTCCACTACACAAGCAGGCCCATAGCCCGACATACCTAAAATTGTGGGCTTTTCACCCGAAGCTAATTTCTAAATCAGCCCAATAATTCCTAAAAAACATCCAATTTCACTAATACAACTTCACTTTGTCCAATTTGACCAATTGATACTCTATTTCAGTCCCGACTTCTGCAATTACCCTAAACAACCTAAAATGGAAAAACTAACCAAACGACGTCCAAAAATTATGCAAACCATCAATGGAAAGCCTCCAAGAGACCAGGAATTCATTGGTACCATTACCTGGTTCCAATACCGCCGTACCGGAAACCCGATCTAAGCTTCGCCAATTTCGCTTCGTTGTAACTTCCAAACGGTGCAAATCGCAGTGCGGACCACGTGATTGAGTTCGTAAGGTCCAAAAATGGCAGGAGCTATGGGTGGCCTGAAATGCCGGAAATGGCCCGGAACGCAAAACTCAGTGCGAAAACGATGCAACACGTTCGGGTTCGCCGGGCCGATCTCCGGCACATGTCCGCGGCGGGCCGTCGTGAAATTTTACGCCGCATCGTTCGGCGGTGGCGCACCTCATGGTCTGGCGTTAGTTGCTGGTTGGCCTGAGCAGCCTGCCCGGTTCCATCTTCCACAAGCAGTGGCTACCCCGCCAAATGGTGTCTCCTGCCCGAGTTTTCCAGGTTTTGGTTCAAAAGGCTCCTGAGGCTGGGTGGCTCTATCGGGAATCCCAAACTATGTTTAGTAGGGTCTAGGTCAATTTCGGCAAAAACTCCTGACAATCTTGATTGACCGATAAAGTGCTACCGTTGAACTTCTAACACACAGTCGCAACTCTATCCTGAAGTCGGATTGTGACGCCCGCCTGCCTATGGACTCGTATCGACGAGGCCTACGGTAAAATGGTGCCTAGTCAACCCAAAATTATTATTCTCTTGAAAAGTCAACTCGGTCAACCCACTATGTTGGTCAAACCTAGTCAACTTTGGTCAAACTTAATCAAGCTTTGGTCAAACACGCTTAAACTTGTATTATTTGAAAATGGGTCATTACACCCACTTCTTAAAGAAAATTTTGCCCACTAAATTCGGTGACTCCGCTATGCAGTGGAAGAGATGAGGATAATCGGGCCCGCATCCGGTCTCCTTCATTCCTGTCGCTCCCGACTAGGTGGTTTCTCCAAATGGCTTTGCACAAGGATATGGTCTTGTTGCGAACTCCTTCTCTTCCCTAACTTAATCCGCACTAGTCAGCCTCCTGGCAGGATAAGCTTCATCCTTCGCCAATCTCCGGTGTCCCAACACATGAGAATTCGAATATACTTGCGAGCATGGAGATGTGGTTCACACACTCAAGAAAACCCTCCTATAGTCACCTATAGGCCACGGATCATCCTCTCAACAATCTCAAAGGTCCTATGTAACAGGATTGAGTTTTCTCGCTTCCCAAAGGCACCAATCTCCTTCCAAGGAGAGAGTTTTAAGAATACTCGATCCCGACCTCAAACTCAAGATCCTTTAGAATATCCACATAAATTCTAAATATTCATCAAACGTATGCTCAAACCGCCCAATGCTTCGGTTATACAATCTTTCCATCCTCAAAACCCCATGTGTCCAACCTCATGTCACACACCCTTTGGTCTATACTCTACAATCTAAGGTGGAGGGAAATAATGGGGGATGAGTTCGAATAACCTGCAGAATCCCAATAAGCCATGCTCATAAACATTTCAATTATACATAATCCAAGATATCTCAAACACGAAAGCATTTCACATATATTAGGTTGACATAAAGACATAAATGCAATACTACCACCATCTCAACCCTCATCAAAGGATTCTTTCTCAGCTTTCAACCGGGACTAGCCAATCATCTTGAATAATGACAAATTGTCAGGGGACTTACTCACCCAAGGATATGCCCATGATCCTATGGTTCATGACCTTTCTCGGGACATGCCCAAGACTAGTCACCGTCCCAGTCCATTACATCAACCTGACTCTCACACATTCTCATACCCATGTCATGCCTTTAAAACAATTTCACCAAGTATCAACTACATGGATATTTTAAAATATCATACTAATGATCTAAAGATTTACATATATAAAAATATGCATTATATATCACTAGCAAATCACACAACAAATAAATTTTTGAATGGTACAAAATTCTGCACAACATCAACTACAAAGACACGCAGGGAGTAGTTGCTATAAGATCCCTACTCTCCTTGGATTCAAAATCCGCAAGTCTCCCAAGGAAGTCAAAACCCGAGACTACTCCATGATCCGCAACAATGTCATAAGATTCCTTAGCCTCTCACAACTGTGTCATCATGTAAAAATTACTCAAGTGGTCTATTACTTATCACCAATTTAATTCACTGATATCTTTATATCTTCCAACATAAACCTGACTCTCAAGTGCACTCTCTTACACTTACTAGGATCAACATTTAACACTCATTATTGTGGTTACACAAACAATCTGACTCAACACAAAACACCTCAGATTCTATCTCCATTACTTCATTTAAAGGATAAAGTGCTAAGGGCCCTTTTTCAACTAGATCACCCATTGAGCAATGCATCAAGTTATGGCCAAAATAATTAACACGGGCCATAACAGAAAAATCCAAACACAAAGATGCAAGAGAAATTCGAAGCATTTTCCACTCTTTCCATAAGTTTCAAACTAAATCAATCCTAATACTCAACACACATCAAAGCCAATTATCTGAACTCAACATCTTCCAAAACACATCTTAAAATAAGAAATCTAGAGCTTTTCCAACTATCACTCAACTAATCTAAGGTTAGATGAAATCCTAACTTCCAAAAGAGAGTAACCATGAATCGTGATCCCCTATACAAAATCACCTCAAACTTACACAATAAATTCAAGGATTAGGGTCTTACTCCCATATCCTTCAAATCTAGTGTTGAGAAATTCCCCCAACTAAACCTCTAGAAAAAGAACCATTCTACAAGAATCAAACTAACAACCTGCGGACGCCCCAATCCGGGGTCCGCTGACTACCTGGCCAACCCGGAATACTGTGGAATGTCGTGACCGACATTTTCGACAAAAATCGGCGCAGTCTCCTTGTACGGGGAGCCTCACCAAATACAAAATCTTCATAAACCTGTCCCAACGTCAATCACCTGATTACAAACGGCCTCGGGGCTCCAAAACCAATACTAATCACACTATATCCAAAACGCTTATATCTCACAATATTCCAACTATATCCATAATGTAAGAGCATGATTTACTCTTATACAACACATATATTAAAAATGAGAAGCATTCTAATACATGTAAACATCAACAAAGCCACATTCCCATTCTTCTGGCCAAATTTCTAGATCTATTTCCGTCCCTCGTACGCTCCCACCAGAAAAGGATCCCATCGACGTGGGTGAGCTAAAGCCTGCGAGAAATCGCCCTAAGTGGGCTACCTTCACCACCTAAGTGCAATGTTCCAATTTTAAACACACATTCAAGCAATGCATGATCCTACTTGAATGTCTACATGACTAACTCATCCCGTAGTCCTCGATTTCTCTCTCACACTCGCTAAGCCTCGTATTTAGAATTATTATGCCATTAGTGGACAACCCTCCTCAGCGTGTATATATCAACTGGGCCGCCTCCGGCGATTGATATATATAATGTTTTAGATCATCCGATGAATATCAATTGGGCCGCCCGACGATTGATATTTTAAGCTTGTCGGACTACCCTCCGATAATTTACATTTTTGGGGACTATCCTCCGAACCGCCTTCTCTTCTAGGACTTATACTATGCACTAACTCCTATCTCTAGGATACTTCAAAGGCATATGAAATGCATTATGATGCCATTTCAATAATCTAAGGCTAACGATGCAAATATATAAAACATGAATATACTTTCGCATAAATCAAATCACACAATCATGCTTATGTAATTATACAACTCATATATCACATCAAAATTAGCTCACTGGCTATCGATCAAACACGAGCAATTTAATTTAAATCACTCGACCAAACGCATATTTCCACAAAATATATTTTAGAACACTGTTTCGGGAATAGTGAAACCCTCGGTTAATATTCCCGAAAAAATCACAAATCAACGGTTCACCTTGTGAACCCGCATCCATGGCCATTCCCCGCCCAATCCATGCCAAAACACATGGACATTTACGGCCCCATTCGATAGTAACCCTGGACTGCTTAACAAACCTGAATCTCAAAGATATCGTCCACTCTGCAGCCCACACCAACTCCTGCCTTCCACCTTTGGAACCGAATTTCTTGCCCATCTCCTATCTTATAGACACCAAAGCATAATTTATTGAATAAATTATGAGAAACACCTAATCTTCACCCCAACAGCCACCTGACCGCCCAAGAATGTCTAAAAAATTCCAATCTCGGTCCCATGTTTTGGGACCGATCAAACACCCATTCCCTGCATTTTCTCACATCAAGCATGCATTTAAAGTAATTTTGGTGAAATAAAACTGACCCAAACAGCCCCTAAGTTTATGGGCACTCACGATGGGGAAAATCCCAAGAGGCCTCATCAATTCGGTCCCATGTTCGGGATCGATCAAACTACTCACGGCCTCAAACTAACCAAAACATCGAAAAACACTCAAAACGAATAAAACACACGTAGGGAGAAAATCCTACCTCATGGAGTTGTCAAAACTCGCAAACCTCGGTCCACGCTACAGAGCTCGCTCCAGAGAACGCTTTCCTTCTTGTCCGCTGAAATCCAACGTCCGATCACAGATATTTCTAGAGAGAAGTCGTGAGACTTCTCTAGAATTTGAAAGCTCAACCTACTGCATCTAAAAATGGTTTCCACGGTTTTTTGCTTATTGTTGAGAGATGGATCACTATTTGCGCACTCACTCTAGTGACTTAAAGTCAAAATGCCAAATGCCCAAATGTCCCTCTTACGTAGATTGGAGCACCTGGCACTACCTCGTCGTCCATTTCCAGATTATTTCTTCATCATACCACTCCACAGCATGAGTACATGCCATATGTGGCTTTCAATGCATTGAAACCGATTTACTAAGACCCGAACCGCGATGCCTCGAAAAACGTGTAAATTCCGACTGTCTCGGAAAATTACGAAATTTTACGTGCTAACTAGATTTTTCGAGACGATTCCAACGGTATGATCCGTTTTGCCATCAGAGATCTAGAGAATTAATTACTTTATTTAACCGAAATTACAATTTTGTAATTGAAATTACGTATTTTGCCCTTATTCGTAAATTGAATTTCTGTCTTACAACCTTTTACCTTGGCTCAATCTCTTTCCTAGTCAAACAATGAAGTGGTCCTGCTATTCTTGAGAACCCTTCTATGAACCCGTTGCACACCCCACTAATCCTAGGGAACTCGCACTCGTCATCGTAGTTGGTTGCTCCCAATTTGCCACTGCTTCTATTTTCTGAGGATCCACATGAATGCCATCAGCATAAACTACATGTCCGAGAACCCCACTCGGCCCAACCAAAATTCTCATTTGCTGAACTTGGCATACAACTAGTATTGCCTTAAAGTCCGTGAACACCAAAACCAAATGTTCATGTTCCACCTCCGCTTCAGTACACTGTAGATATCGTCGATGAAGACAACGGACAATCCGATCTAAGTACGACTCAAGACCCGGCTGCACACCTCTACTTAAAATCGGGGTCCTGCGACCAACTGGTCAACCCGTGAATACTCGCAGAATGCCGAGTGACCCGACATTTTTTCACGAAAAATCGGCAGAGCCTTTCAGACGGGAGCCTTACCCAAATACATAACTCCGTAAATACCGTCCCAAACAAATCAATATATTCACAATATGAATAAGCACGCCACTTGGGCCCATAAACAATACTCATCATACTACAAACAACTATATTCAATAGTTTTAAAGGAGTTAATAATTTATTTCTATACAACATATATTAAAAATTAGAAAATTTAATACATGTAGATATCGCTGGGCCAAGCCACAATCCCAAGCTTCTAATCTCGCCCTAGACGAGCCGTCCCGCACGCTCCCCGCACTGCAAAATAAAGGGGGTCCCACGACGGGGGTGAGCTAAAGTCAAGAGGAGAATCAGCCCTAAGTGGGCTACCTTCACCACCTAAGGCAAAGGCAATGTCTAAAAATAAACACCCATTCAAGCAAATGCATGATCCTACTTTGAATGTCTGTACATGACCAACTCGCATCCCGAGTCCTCATCGACCTCTCACACTCGCCTAAGCTCGATGAGAATTATTATATTATTAGTGACAACTCCTCCGATAAATATATATATCAATCAACGTCCTCGACGATTGATATATATTATTTGTTTGTGGACTACTCCTCCGAATGGTATCATATCAACCTGCCGCCCGACGGTTGATATATTATTTAGTTTGGACTACCCTCCGATCATATTACATTATTAGACAACCCTCCGAACCTTTTTCTCTAGACTTGTCTCATGCACTCACTCCTAAAATCCTAGGGTGTCCTAGTGCATATGGAATGCATGTATGCCAGCCTAATACATTTAAAACCATGCACATATACATGAATATAATTACATAAAAATATATCATACAACATGTTATGAAATTAGTATTTAAACACCAAAAAATTACTCACTGGGCTAATGTTCAAACACAAGCAATTGATTCAATTACTTAACCAAATTACATAATTTTACGAAAATATATTCTTGAATATTGTTTCGGGAATAGTGAAACCCTCGGTTACTATTCCCGAAAGATCACAAATCAACGGTTCACTTAGTGAACCCAAAATTCACGGCCATTCCCGGCCCAAATTCAATCAAAGCATGATTTACACCCAAAACAAACCCTTTTACACCATTTTCAGTCATGGAGCATCCACGTGCTGCTCCATTTGGTTTCAAAATTTTACTTCACCCGGTCCCAATGTTCGACCGATCAAACGGCCCCGAACGGCCTCAACCAATGTTAAATACTGGGAAAAACCCCAAAATGGGAATAAAACTAAAGTTAGGGAGAAAAATCCCACTTTGAGTTGCTCGCAAAACTCAAACCTGGTCCACGCTACAGAGTCGTCCGCGCAGAACGCTTTTCCCTTCTTGCTCCAGAAACTAACGGTCCGATCGTCGTATTTCTGTAGAGAGAAGCACCCTCTCTCTTAGAAGCTCTAACAATGGCAGCTACTGGATCTCTCAAATTGCTCCCCCCAATGCTTCGCTTTGGCTCATTTATAAGATGCACTATTGGCTATTTTGGTACTTATGATTTAAATCAAATTCCAAATGCCCATTATGTCCCTCCATTTCCCGCATTTGATATTCTGCACTACTTACTGCCATTTTCATCATTTCCTCTACTCATACCACTTATGGTACATGAGTACATGCTATATGTGCCTTTCGTCGCATCGAAAATCAATTTACGGCACCCGAACCGCGATGCCTCGAAAAACGTGTAAATTCCGACTGTCTCGGAAAATTACGAAATTTTACGTGCTAACTAGATTTTTCGAGACGATTCCAACGGTGAAATCCGTTTTGTCATCTGAGATCTAGAGAATAAATTACAGATTTTTAACTAAATTACATAATTCTCAGAATTCTAAATTACGATTTTGCCCTTATCTTAAATTGGAAATTTCTGCCCTACATTCTCCCCTCCTAAGCAATTTCGTTCCAAATCTGTACAATCTCAATCACCACATGCATATACAACGTGCACCGGCACTACGTATGTAAACTAGTCATTTAAATGCTTAACGACTAAAACCACACCTTCATCCCTAAACAAGAAGGGATAAGTGGCCCGCATCGTGTCCTTGCGCTCCCACGTTGACTCCTCCACTCCACAGTGCTGCCATAGCACTCCCACTAGCCTCACAGTCTTGCGTCGCAAGACCCGATCACGGCTATCAACAATGCACACTGGTCCCTCCTCGAAGGTCCCATCCGTGTCAATCTCTACCTGTCCCCAATCCACCACATGAGCTGGATCTGGAGTATATCTTCGGAGCATGGAGACGTGAAACGCCTCGTGGACACCTGACATGCTGGGCGGTAACGCTAACCGGTACGCAACTGTGCCTATCCTCTCGAGTATCTCGAAAGGTCCAATGTATCTCGGCGATAGCTTCTCATGCTTGCCGAACCTGACCACTCCTCTCTTAGGTATCACCCTCAAGAAAACGTGATCACCAACCTCGAACTCTAGGGGTCGACGTCGCACATCTACATAGCTCTTGCAGCTCGAAACAAGAGAAGATCGCTTATCAGATTACCACCTTCTCGTAGAGCTCTAATCGCATCGACCGGTGCTGATGGAGTCTTCTACCACCTCGATCCAACATAATCTGATCTACATGGCCTCCCATACTATGTCTCATATATTGTGTCATTCGTGATACTCGGGCCCCTCGATAACTGTTGAAGATATGAATTCCATTGGCACCTGTTCTCTACCCTTATGACTCCAGACACATGCTCACATGTCCCTACATATGCATATAATCCTCACAACGTATATCCCTACACAACCCTTACTTGGTGTGTAAACGCTGACCTTCTCAAGGTCACAATCACTGGCAATCCAATGGACTGTCAACTTAGTCCATGTCATGAATGACCTCCATGTACCGAGCTCTTGTCAGCTCAACTACACCAAATGCAATTTCCAAAGGGTTTCCAAACCTCGAGTCACCCGACCCTGGTATCACTCAACTCTCACCGCTGATAACCCAGTCCGTGTTTTAATCTCGCAATATAACTCTTCGCTCACACTTCAGCCTCGTTTACTCGTGATTCAACTAAGGGTTTTCCTTGACGTAGTCCTAAAGACAAATTCAACCTAAACTCACCAAGAGTGGTGAATGACCGCACTGCACCCATTCGACTCGGCGATGTTACCACAAGACCACGAATGCAAATGATGTCATAATCAAGGACAACCAATTCCGGCTCCACCACGAGCATAATCTCAGAGATCTCTCACTCATAATCCCAACCTATCAGGTCAACTCTCACCCTACACCCTAGGGAAGAACATCTATACTTGGCTTCTCTAAAGGCCTTAACCTCTAAGCCCAATTCCAATGTCGTGTCGAGTATGACAACCCGGCCTAGGTTCACTCATCGACAACCCGATGGTTGTCAACTCATCCATGTCAAGCCTGACAATCAACAACCAATAGGTCTACCACCCTAAGGTCCACCACGCTTCCGCTGCGCAATTCTGATCTGTCCCTGACTTCGACCCACACTCTGGCCCCTTTGGCCAATCTGTGCTATTGAGAGTGCTTGTATAGCACCCCGAAACCGAACTAGTTCCTCTTACCCGTACTAGGGTGTGGAGGAATGAACTGTATACTCTCATGTCCTATGGCTAACTGGGACTGCATTGTCCCAAAGTCTTGGGATCCCTGCCTCTGGGGCAATCCCGTCACTCGTGCCCAATCCTGGCCCTAGTCCTGAAACTAGTGTGAAGCAGAAGTCTTCGCCTTCCCGAACTAGAGAAAGTCGATCCTCCCTCTCGCTACCAACACCCATATCCCGAGTGTTCCAAGTATCCTCGATTTCTATCTCTATGGTCAGGACCGTCCCAACCATGGAGTACACGTCCCGTAGGCGAAGTCCTACGATCCTGTCCCGAATGGACAACTTCAGCCCATTCTCGTGTCTCTCGTGACTTGTACCAATCCCAAGAAACTACGATCTCGGCAAGATTAACATTCAGCCCCTCCCAACTCATCACCGCTCAACTTTCAGTCGACCGACACTCCCGATGCCGACACCACGTGTCCCAAAATCTCACCCGCAAGCCAAACTCACGCACTTACCGAACTTAGCGCATAAACTGATGGTTCTTAACAACCAAACAATCCTCAAGTGATACCCATGCTCCCACTGACCGGGAGTAGATCAAAATGTCATCTAATACGGTATCACTTAATAAACTGATCTAAATAAGGTTGGAATAATTCTATGCATGATCTATGAATGTCGCTAGCGCATTCGCCAATCCAAAGGGCATCACCGAAACTTAAAGTGCCCATAACGTCCTGCAATGCCGCCTTAGGATATCTCGTTCCTCCCAACCCTCACCCGATGAAAACTAAAGTATAAGGTTCATCTTGAGTAGACTCGCTCCACTCAATCGACAACAACTATCAACTCAATAAAATTTTATTCTGATCGTAACCCCGTTCAACTGCTCACACGCACAAAATGGCGGTCTTGCCCGCCTTTCTCTCTTCGTGAATTAGAACCTGAGCGCCGTGAAGTGCTCGGTCTCATGAACCCCTCAGCCCAAGAGCCCCGTAATCGGGATTCCGAGTTCCTCGCAACCAACCTGCCATCCTATGTGGAGTCATAGAGATGGGTGAAATACCAGGGGTGTAACTCATCACCAAAGTCTAAATCCCTATGGAGGTAAATCTGCAGCCTATCCGGAAAACATCCACATAATCGCAAACCACTCCGAGCAGATCTAAGTCCGGTCTCACCTCGTCCTCCAGTGGTAAGGCTCGCGAGCCAACCCGCTAACTGTCCCTGACACTTGGGCTCGTATACTGTCTGGGGCAAAATATCGTGCTTGCCCCCCTGAAATACAACACGAGTACCGTCCTGTGTGTAGGCGGTAACTCTCCTGCGCTCACCATCGATAACAACCCTGTAAACTGTCAGCCCATCCATCCCAAGGATGACATCGAACTCTGACATGTTCATAATCCTTGTCCACCGTGAGCAGAGTCCCCGAGACTTAACTCACAACCTCACATATTGTACCTATTCTCGCCCTAATCCCTAGGGAGAATTCATGCAACGCTCCTCTAAGGCCTGCAGGTCCTTGCCCATTTCACCCTATTCGGGGCCTCATTCGCTAGCTAGAACGCAACTAGTTCATCCTCGGGTCACAGCTGCAGGGGTAATCTCCATAGCCTCTAAATACTAATTTCTCTCGTTTCCGCATGAACCAATGGTCGGCCACCATCGGATCTCCTCCCCGTGAAGGCTCTGGAGGATGATGCGTCCCAAACCTTGAAGGTTACTAGGATCTTCCGTTTACCCGTTTATACCAACCAGGCTATGCATTCGCCGTAATACCTACAAATTTCGCAAAGTCTCGGCTGATCAAACACCGATTATGCCCGACCAGCACCCCGTGGACGCCCTCTACGCCCGCTCTCTACCACCCATTTACACAATCAACATGGCAACAAAATCAATTAATTTTTTCTTATTTAATCGACTAGGTAATGCAAAGATGCCGACACTAATACAGATTCTGACAACCATGAACTAACCCGTTCATTTCCTAAGTGGTGCTAAATTCCAACCACTTAATTCATTTAATTCTATAAAATTCTAGGCTCTTGTTCATTTCAGCACCTAAATCCCTAAGGTCATAATTCCCAACCTTAGCATTCACCTTTTCCTATAATAAAAGTTTTACATCACACCATGCATATACTCACGCAACTGGTCACAAGAATCACCATTTCAAATGGTAGTTACTAATGCAAAGATTCTAAGGCATAACCACAAATTCTCGAGACACTAATCATACACATAACTCAGTAGCATTAACTAATTTCAAGGCTTAAAATATTGTTTTCAATTTAAATTTTATTTTCAAAATTTATTTTTGAAAATTTTATTTTTCAAAATTTCATCAAAATTTATTTGATTTTATTTATTTTTAATTGACTTAAAATTAACATTTATTTATTTTTTTTTCAAATTTTTTTTTTTGTAATGAACAAGTTAGTTCATTTAGTGACTCAGAAAATACCGAGTCACCCATCAAAACGGGCTGGTGTAAATGAGTGCAAAGTCTAAGGTGCCAAATTCTTCAGCGCTGCCGCACGCCGCGCGCCACGCTCTGCCAAGCTTCGCTCGTAGCCTGGCATAAGGTTCGCTGGGCCATGAGCCGCTGCGAGCGCCTACGCTTCGCTACAGCCAAGGCGGGAAGCCTCAAGGCCAGCAGGCTTCACAGGCCGCACGCCATTGCCTCTCGCCAAGGCGCTCTAGCCGCTCAAGGCTAAGGCCAGGTTGCGCTCTAACGCCTAGCTCAGCGCTTCTTGCCTGGGCCGCTTCCTAGTCACACATACCTGCTTGTATTGTAATACACTAGCCTCGGGCGCTTTAGCCTCGCCACAATACACCGCCTTGTATTGCACACAAAGCCCCTCGCCTTCCCAAGAAATTCCCGCCCACAACACATGGGTGTATCATGACACGTCATCGGTTCCCATACAACACAATACAAATCAGGCAAAGAGCCATTTCCAAATTTTATGCTCAAAAAAAAATATATTTTCCGTTACTATAAATATTTTTTTTTCATTCATTTCCAAAATTGAAAAATCACTAAAAACCTCAAAAATCATTTTTTTCATAATTTTAATACTAAATAAATTATAAAATTCTATTTAACCCCATTTTCTTAAATTTTACCCCATATAAAATCTCAAAATTATTTTCTTCACTCCTACAACAAAATTAAATTTATAAAATTTATTTCTTCTTTTTCCCAGCTTTTTCTAATTGAAAAATTTTTCTCCACTCAAATAAATTTATAAAATTTATTTTCTTCCATTTTCTTCACTTTACTACTTGTAAAATCTATAGAAAATTTTATTTTCTTCATTCTCATCAAATAAATTAGTAAAATTTATTTTTCTTGACTTTAAAATTTCTTCTCATCTTTCTCCACAATCCAAATAAATTAAGAAAATTCTATTTGATTTAGTTTTCTTCGCCTTACACTGTAAAACCTTAAAATTTAAATTTCTTCACCTTTAAACCCACTAAATTTTCCAATTTATTTCCATTTATTCTTTCTTGCCCAGCTTACACACGTGTAAAACTCCTAAACATGTTCCAACACCCATGTAAGCAACCACTTACACACAACAATTCACAACACAAACAACATGGCATACACACCATTCATCAACTTTCACATGTTCACACAATAATTCACCAATTAATTCACAAAATCACACAAAACACATACACACATGCACGTAGTGTCCTAGTTTTGTCCCGTGATTTTCTAGGTAATCTCATACCTAAACTCAACATCGAACCACACCTAGTGGTGATGCTCATCCTCCTCAACCATAGCCTGCTCAAGCCCTGTGGCTCTCTGTGGTTTCACATACCTATAATACTCAACATCAAACCACCAAGTGGTGATGGATACCCAAACCCAGCTCCCTAGGTGTTCAGATACCTAAGCTCGATACTCAAGCCGTGACACCCCAAAAACCGGGGTCCGCTGACACCATCAACTTTGCTGAATACTCGTGGAATGTCGAGTGACCCGACATTTTTCACGTAAAATCGCGAGTCCCTTTGTACGGGAGCCTTCCACCCAACACTCATGAAATACCGTCCCAAACACCCAATATATTCACAATATGAATAAGATTCTGCCACTTCACAAATCCCATAAAAACACTAATACTCATCATACTACAACAACTATATCCAGTTTTAAAGGAGTTAATAATTTATTCTTATACAACATATATTAAAATTAGAAAAATTCTAATACATGCAGATATCGCTGGCTGCCACAATCCGCAGCTTTTCTCACCCCGCCTCTAGATCTACGTCCCTCGCACGCCCCGTACCGCAAATAAAGGGGGTCCACCACCAGAGCTAAGCTCAAGAGGAGAATCGCCTAAGTGTCACCACCACCCTAAGTGTGCAGCAATGTTCCAACAACACCATCCAAGCAAATGCATGTGATCCTACTTGAATGTCTACATGACCAACTCCTGACTCCAGTCCTCATCGACTTCACACTCGCCTAAGCCTCGTATGAGAATTCATTATATTATTAGTGGACAACCCCTCCGATAAATATATATCACTTGGGGCCGTCCGACGATTGGATATATTATTTTTGTTTGTGGACTACCCTCCGATGAATATATATCAACTGGCTTCGCTCCGATTTGATATATATTATTTAGTTTGACTACTCCTCCGATCATTTTACATTATTAGACAACCTCCGAACCTTTTTCTAGACTTGTCTCATGCACTCACTCCTAAAAATCCTAGGTGTCCCAAAGGCATATGGAATGCATGTATGCCAGTTCCACACAGTCTAAACCACATGCAAATATATATACATGAATATATTACATAAAAAATATATCATACAAATATGTTATGAAATAACACATTTCAAACACCAAAATTAGCCTTCATACTTGGGCTATCAAATCAAACACAAGCAATTCGATTCGACTCTACTTTAACCAAACACATAATTTTACGAAAATATATTCTTGAATATTGTTTCTAACATGAACTGCTGCCATTCCCGAAAGATCATTAGAAATCAATCCGCTCACTTAGTGAACCCGAAATTCACTCACATTCCCGGCCCAAATTCAATCAAAGCATGATTTACACCCAAACAAACCCTTTCTTTTACACCATTTCACATGGAGGCGTTCACTTGGTCGTCGAGATTTGGTTTCAAAATTTTACCTTTAATTCGTCCCAATGTTCAGACCGACAAACGTCCCTAATGGCCTCAAACCAATAAAACATGGAAAACCCTTAAAATGGGAATAAAACGCAAGTAGGGAGAAAATCCTACCTCTTGGAGTTGTCAAAACTCCAAACCCGGGTCCACGCAGAAATCGCTTCCGCGTAGAACGCTTTCCTTTCTCGTCTGGCCAATCCAACGGTCCGACGCTCGTATTTCAGAGAGTAAGCACCTCTCTCTCTAGAAGCCTCTCTAACAATGGCAGCTACTGGATCTTCAAATTGCTCCCCCTTGGGCGTTCTTTTTCTTGGTTCATTTAAGGAGAAGATGCACTATTTGGGTTATTTTGGCATTTTATGATTTAGATCAAATTCCAAAATGCCCATTATGTCCCTCCATTTCCCAGATTTGATATATTCTCGGCACTACGCCATCTATTTCATCATTTCTGTACTCATACCAATTTATGCAGTATATGAGTACATGCTTATATGTGCCTTTCGTCGCAACGGTATATCCACTCTGACAGACTTAATCGCGATGCTGTAAAACGTGTAAATTCGATCGCTCCCGGAAAATTACGAAATTTTACGTGCTAACTAGATTTTCGAGACTTATCTAATCTGAAACCCGTTTTGTCATATGAGATCTAGAGAATACTACGGATTTTTAATCGAAATTACAATTTTGTAATCGAAATTACGATTTTGCCCTTATTCCAGAAATTGAAATTTCTCGGGTCTTACACGGTTCATTAAATCCATGAAAGCTGCTGGGGCATTGGTGAGTCCGAAAGACATCACTAGAAACTCATAACGCCCATATCTCGTCTTGAATCTCCGTCTGATCTGTTTGACTCCCTAACTCTTAATTGATGGTACCGACCTCAAGCCAATCTTATGAACACTTGCACCCCGGGAGTTGGATCAAATAGGTCAATCCGATGCAAGGATATTGGTTACGAAGAGTGACCTTATTCAACTTTCTGTAGTCTATACACAACCTCTAAGTGCCATCCGGAAGAAGAACTATATTCCAAGAATAAATGGAACATAATCAATTTCAAGGATAAGGTTAGAAGGTATACAAAACACTGGATGAGTTGCACAAAGCAATGTACAACCCTGCGTGAATTCAGGAACCTAGAGCTCTGATATCAGCCGACAGGATCCACCTCGATACCTTCCTGTGGTACCCGGTGGTCCCGCTCTAGTGGAGTCCCATTGTACAATCTCTAGGGAATGCACAAAGGCCCCACTTAAAGAGAAGTAAACACTCAAAGACTATACTACCTCAAATATATAGATAATTCACGACCGACCTATCCAAGGGTAGGTCATAACCACATCATACATAAAAGGAAACCTCAATGAGCTTAATATTGAATGTCAGCTGCCTCAAGAATATCGTGGATTTGGGGGGGTACAAGTAGAAATGAATATCCAATACAAGAAACTCGTAATAGATAAATGTGATAGAGTACCATACTGTGGGCGGAGAGAGCCACGCCAACTGCGACAGTTCTACGCGAACTCATCTGACCTAGGGAACAGATTTAAAAACAATAATGTGAGATAATAAATCTCAAAGAGTGCATAGTTTATATGAAAATAACATTTTATATTTCAATAGTTCTCCTCTCAAAACTCTCCGTTCACTTTGTAAAGTTCCCCTTAGAAACATTTCACAAAACCCAACTTTTACCTCCTAAGTCCAACATATGCAGATCATGCCTTCAACAAATTAGTCATTCCAATGTTAAGAAAACATAATCTGAACTTACACAACATAAAGCCAAGCACAAAACATGTATAGTCATCATGATAAAATAACCATGAAATGCACCAAAACCATGAGTATTAAAACAGTTATACCACATTTAGAAAATCACCAACGCCCATACCATAAACCAACGCTTGTACCATACCATGTAATTATCCTAAACCGTCGGGTAAACCGAATTCCTGATCGCCACCGGCAAACCCAGAATACCAAACCGCTTCGTCAAACCGACCTCACGCTACCGCGGCAAACCCGTAATACCAAACCGCCGGGTCAAACCGACCTCATGTTACCGCGGCAAACCCGTAATACCAAACCGTCGTCAAACCGACTCACTACCATGGAAACCTGTAATACCAAACCGGGTCAAACCGACCTCACGTTACCGTGGCAAACCCAGAATACCAAACCGTCGGAATCAAACCGACCTCACGGCAATGTGGCAACTAATAAACCGTCGGGGTCAAACCGACCTCACGGCAACGTGGCAACTAATAAACCGTCGGGGTCAAACCGACCTCACGGCAACGTGGCAACTAATAAACCGTTCTCATTCTCACATGTACCTTTCCAACAATACCGTATCAGAGTCGGTCCACAAAATCTCAAGATCCCCCCTTTTTCTTTTACAATAGTTTTTCAAGATAGTTTACAACCTCAATCCATGTACCCAAAATATCCAAACACCACCGACTCATCCACGAACACAGTAAAACTTTCAAATAGTTAAAATGTTGACAAAATTCACATGAAATGATAACTTGTTTTATATGAAACCGAAAATCATGTTCGAATGCAACCAACCATCTGATCAAAACAATATATATGTAAAGCATTTAATCACAATAGATATATCAACACAATACCCCCAAATCATTTAAAAGCAATATAAACCACTACAGACTATAGACGCTCGCTCCCGCCCTCAGATCGCCTCCCGGCCCGGCGTGAGTGCCTGTAATATAGATAAAACTCGCTTTAGGCTCTGCATTAATCCAACCAACAACCTTTAGGATGCCCCAAGGCCTTAGAATAACTGTTAGAACTAAGAAACCATCCAAATTGACTCCTAACAGTCCAATATTACCAGCTAAGCCCCTATAGGTCCTAGACATACCTTAAAATTGGGGCTTTTCAATCCTAAGCTAATTTCTTCTAAATCGAACCTCATCCTAATAATTCCTAAAAACATCCAATTTCACTAATACAACTTCAATTTTGTCCAATTTGACCAATTGATACTCTATTTCAGTCCCGACTTCTCGGTAATTACCCGAAACAACCTAAAAATGGAAAACTAACCAAACGACATCCAAAATTTACAAACCACATACTTCAATGGAGTTCACAGACAGTAGAATTCATTGGTACCATTACCTTGGTCTAATAAGCTGTCATGTGGCCGAAAAACTCGATCTAAGCTTCTCACCACTCTCGCTTGTAATCAAACTGTGAAATATGCAAAAAGGGACCAATGCATGAGCTCGTAAGGTCCAAAATGGTGGAAAGGAGCTATGGGGTGGCCTGAAGTGGCCGAAAATGGCTCTGGAATCACAAAACTCGTGTGAGAAATCCAGGTGTACCTGCCAGCCGGGTTCACACCAGATCCCACAAGATCCGGGCGGCGGTCGGGCGGAAATTTTAATGGCCGCAAGATCGTCCGGGCGGTGGTGCACCATGGTCTCATGCGTGTAGCTGTTGGTTGGCCTGAGGTGCCTCGCTCAACCCATCTTCCACGCGCAGTGGCTACTCTACCAAATGGTGTCTCCTGGTCGAGAGTTTTCTCAGGTTCAGTTCAAAAGTGTCTGAGGCTAGGGTCATTTGAATCCAAACATGTTATATAGTGTCTAGGTCAATTTCGGGTAAAAACCCCCATGCACTTAGACACCGATAAAGTGCTACCGCTGGAACTTCTAATAGTCGTGAATCGCTTATCCGTGAAGTCGGATCGTGACGCTCCGCCGTCTATGAAATTCGTGATCGACGAGGCTCAACAATGGTGCCTTAGTCAACCTAAAATTATTCATTCTTGAAAAAGTCAACTTTCGTCAACCCACTAAGTGTTGGTCAAACCTAGTCAACTTTGGTCAAACTTAATCAAGCTTGGTCAAACACGTTTCAAACTTGTATTATTTGGTACGGCCAATACATATAGCAGGTACTCATGTACCATAAGTGGTATGAGAGAGAGAAAACATTGAAAATGGACGGCCGAGGTGAGCGCCGAATATCAAATCCTAGAAAAGGGACATAAATGTCAATTTTTGAATGTTAATGAGTCAGATGCCAAATTAGAGAATAGTGCTTCATCTTCCCACTTTAAACAAGCCAAAACGTGACTTTCAAACCAGTGGAGATGCGAGGGGCGGAGGACCAAAATGGTGATTCTGTAGAGAGAGAGTCTCCACTCTCTCTAGAAATACACGCTGACGGACCGCTGATTTCACTTTGAAAGCAAGTGGGGAGTAAACGTTTCACGCTGAGCAGCTACGCGTGACCCCCGGTTTCATGAAGTTTTGACAACTCCAAGAGGTAGGATTTTCTCCCTACTTGTGTTTTATTCCCCATTTTTATGGTTTTACGATGTTTCATAGTTTGGAGGTCGTGAGGGTTGCTTTGATCGGTCCTAAAACATGGACCCAATCAGGGGAATTTTCTCGGGATTTTTTGATGGCCGTGACTCCGCCTTAACTCAAGGGCTGCTTGTGTGGAAATTACATTAAAATGCACATGCTTGAGATGATAAAGGCCGAATGGGCTCTGACTTGGCCCCAAACATGGGACCGAATTGGTAAAATTTTGGGAGAAATATGGAGCACTCAGGTCGCCTCCACCGATTTTGTGGTGTGAAATCATGTATTGTGTTGATGTGTGTATTGGGATTGATTGAGGCCGGAAATGGTCGTGGAAACCCGGTTCACTAAGCGAACCGAAGATTTGTGGATTTTTCGGTGTAAGACCCGAGAAATCTAAATTTCTAATATATAAAATAGTAATTTTGATTACTAAATTGTAATTTCTGCTAAAAATCCGTAATTAATTCTCTAGATCTCGGATGATTTTAAACGGATTACTGCGAAATCTTTCTCGCGAATCTAGTTAGCACATGTACCCCCATAATTTTCTCGAGAGACAATGAGTCGGCACGCTTTTCGAGGCATCGCGGTTTGGGTGTCAGAACTCCATTTTCAGCGTAAGAAAGGCACATATAGCATGTACTCATAAAACATAAGTGATATGAGTAGAGAAACAATGGTTCGGACGCATCGAGGTAGTGCCGACATCATTCAAAAAGAGGGACGAAATGTCATTTTTTGGAATGTTAATGAGCTAAATGACAAAAGAGCAAATAGTGCTCATCTTCTTCAAATGGGAGACAAAAACGTGAAATTCATTTTTCTTGATGCAAAGGTTTCAATGCAGTTTTCAGAGAGAAGGTCTTCCTTCTCTCTAGAAATACACGCGATCGACCGTTGGATTTCACGAGTAAGAAGGAAAACGCTCTAATGCTAGTACTGTGCCACGCTGGGACCCTGCCTATGTAGTTTTGACAACTCCAAGAGGTAGGATTTTCCTACTGAGTTTTTACTCCCATTTAAATGTTTTACAAATGTTTCGCTGAATGAGGCCCGAGGGGTTGAGCGACGGTCCCAAACTTGGGACCGAATTTATAGAAATTTTTGAGAGAAAAGGAGCAGCCCCGTGATCATTCCACGGCTGCATTAGGGGCCGTTTTGCATTTTGTCTATTTGTGTATTAGATGCTTGCTTGGTATGCATCGGGTCGAATGGTCAGATTGCGGGGTTCAAGGTGAACCGTTGATTTGTGATTTTTCGGAATAGTAACCGAGGGCTCCACTATTCTCAAATAGTGTTCTAAAATATATTTCGTGAAATTATGTGTTTGGTTAAGTAATTCAATCGAATTGTTTCTCAGGTTTGAACATTAGCCCAAGAGAGCTAATTTTGATGTGTGAAATGATGATTACATAACATGTTTGTGTGATTTAATTTTTATGCTATATATTCATGTTTATATATTTGCATGTGATTAGACTAATTGAACCTGCATACATGTGATTCCATATGCACCGAACATCCTAGGAATATGGGGAGTTAAAGATGACTTAGTCTGCAGAAACAAGGTTCCTGGAGGGTCTAAAATGTATTATCGAGGGTAGTCCAACTAAATAATATATCAACCGCCGGAGCGCCCATTTGATATTTATTCATCGGAGGGTAGTCCAATAAATTAAATAATATATCAACCATCTGAGTGTCTGCAGTTGATATTTATTCATCTGAGGGTAGTCCACAACCAAATAATATATCAACCGGCTCTGAGCGCTCCGGGGCTTGATATTTTTATTCTTCTGAGGGTGGTCCATTAAACAAATATATATCAATCAGTCGGAGCGGCCCAATTGATATATATTCATCGGAGGGTTGTCCACTCAATAATATACTCAATTCTCATACGAGGCTTTAGGCGAGTGTGAGAGAGCCTAAGTGGGGACTCGGATCCGAAGTTTGAACATGTAGACATTCAAGTAGGATCATGCATTTGCTTGAATGTGTGTTTACTGAACATCAGACCGCACTCACAGGTGGGTGAGTAGCCCACTTAGGCGATTCTACCGAGCTTTAGCCTATCCCGTCGTGGATCCCCCTTTTGGCTGTGCACAGTGAGCGTGCGAGGAGTACGGCTCTACCTGAAGTCAGATAGAAGAAAGCCGAGTTGTGGCTTGAATATACATGTATTAGAATTCTCTAATTTTAATGTATGTATCAGAGCAAGAGTAAAACATATTAACTCTTGTAACTATTGGGTATATAGCTTTATCCACAGTCGGTATGTATGTGGAGGCATCAAGTATGGGCCCAAGGCCATATTAGATATATTGCATATATTTGGATCAGTTGGGGACAGTATATTTAGTACTATTTTCGTAGAGCCCCGCACAAAGCGAGACTCTACCTTGATTTTCTAAAGTGGCGTCTGCAACCGAATTCTCCACTCTGTATTCCGCAGTTGATTCGTAGTCAAATCCAATTCCCTGTTTGGGGCGTCACATCGAAATAGTAACCCAGGTTTTACTATTCCTAAATAGTGTTCTAAGAACAAATACGTGAAATATGTGTTCGTTAAGTAATTCGAATCGAATTGCTTGTGTTTTGAAACATTGTGCCCATGAGCTAATTTTTTTGGTGTGTGTGAAATGATAAAATCATAACATGTTGTATGATTTAATTTCTATGTAACATATTCATGTTATATATTTGCATGTGATTATACTGTGAATGGAACTGCATATGCATTCCATATGCACCGGGACATCCTAGATTATGAGTGGAGTGCATGAATTAAGTCTTGCAGAGAAAAGGTTCGAGGGTAGTCTAAAATGTTAATCACCTGAGGGTGGGGTCCAAATCAATAATATATCAACCGTTTGAGCGGCCCAGTTTGATATTTATCTACCTGGTAGTCCACGAACAAATAATATATCAACCGCTCTGAGCTACCCGCCTGATATTTATTCACTCCGAGGGTAGTCCATTAAACAGTCAATATATATCAATCGTCTGAGCGGCCCAATTGATATATATTCATCGGAGGGCTGCCCACTAATAACACAATAATTTCACTGTTTAGCTGAGCAGAGAGCTCGAGACCTTGATCCAGCCGTCATGTAGACATTCAAGCAGGATCATGCATTTGCTTGAAACGGGCGTTTAAATCGAACATCAGACCGCACTTAGGTGGTGGCAGCCCACTTAGAGCGATTCTCCCATCGAGCTTTAGTCACCCCGTCGTGGGATCCTCTTCATGTACAGGAGCTGCAAGTGAAGACGCTCGTCCTCGAGGTTGATAAGAAGAAAAAGCCGTGTGGGCTGATGATATTTACATGTATTAGAATTTGAGTATTTTAATATATGTTGTATAAGAGCAAAACATTTGAACTCTTGAAACTATTGATGATAGTTTGATATATGTGTTAGAGCATGTTGATGGCCCAAGTGGTCGTATTGACATATATATATTGCATATATTGTTGATCGGAAGGTGTTTATATTGTAAGTTTTATTTCGTAAGGTAGCCCCGCATAAAGGAGACTCTGCCCGATTTTCTAGTGGCGTCGGTAACCCGACTCCCACTTGTATTCGGGTTGACAGTAGTCAACGGACCCCTGGTTTTGGGGCGCCAATAATATCTAGATATTAACGCTACTAAAATCGGAATTAATAATCCATTAATTTAATTTTTTAAAATATCTAAATATATATTGCCGATATCGGGTCGCATAATCTCATTAAAATTTTGAATTATTTTAGATCCACCCATAAAATTCCTCATGTTTATCTTCATAAAGTATCACATAATTCATTTTATTATTGATCCTTAATGGAGCTCACATGTGTTTCAAGTTACGAACATGCACTGCTCAATATTTTATATTAATTTATTAGGTTTTCCATAATAATAATAATATTATATAGACATTAATGTTACTTAAAATTGAATGTGATAACCATTAATTTAATTTCTAAATTATCTCTAATATCTTAGTATAGTCGACGCTTGGTCGTACAATCTCATTTAAAATTTGAAATTATTTTAGTTCCAATCTCATAAATCCGATCATGTTTTTATCTCTCGTCGAGGCATTACATAATTATTTTTATTATCGGATCCTTAATGGAGTCCACATGTTTCAAATTAATAAAATTAATTTTTTAACATGCACCATTCAATATTTACATTAATTTATTAGGTTTTCCATAATAATAATATCTAGACATTAATGTTGCTAAAATTGAATGTGATAACCATTAATTTAATTTCAAAAATTATCTTCTTAGTATTATCGACATTGTACAATCTTATTAAAAATTTAAATTATTTAGTTCCAATCCTACAAAATTCAATCATGTCATTTTATTATTGACCTTTAATGAGCTCCAGAGGTTTGCAAATTAATTAAATTAATTTTAACTCTTCACTCATTCAATATTTACATTAATTCAATTCAAATACTCTTATAATAATATTATTCCAGATGTTCAAGGTTTATTATGCATATGTATATATCACATGATGAAATTATATGGCACTACCATTCTAAGTGTATGGCAAGTATACATCATATGTTATATCTATATAAAACAATTATA
Organism: Tetrastigma voinierianum; assembly: GCA_016808115.1. Classification (NCBI taxonomy): domain Eukaryota; kingdom Viridiplantae; phylum Streptophyta; class Magnoliopsida; order Vitales; family Vitaceae; genus Tetrastigma; species Tetrastigma voinierianum. The sequence continues at coordinate 61,486 of JAEQBH010000776.1, forward strand.
AGCAAAGAATAAATAATGGGCCCTTAATCCATGGTTTCAGAAGAAGAAAAAAATAATGCTTCAATATAGCCAAGAACTCCTAACTTGATATCTGGCCCATAATCCATCTTTCCATTAGGTCTTGAAATTCTTGAATTGTGGATTAAGTTAGAATTACTCTTGTGCTTTAAGCCCAAAACACAAAGCTCTTAACTAGTCCCCTCATAAGCCAAGCACCAAAATCGCGACAATCACCGCATACAACTTTGATCATCACGATATTATGCGGAAGGTATATCACCAGCGAGGAACCAATCAGCCAACATTTGTCCACCCCGACGCTGCCCAAGCCCCCCACGCACGCAAAAATCAAAGCAAAATCGTTGTCACCACTCACAAAGTTTTAATCATCATGAAATTTTATAGAGGGATAGAACAATACCATGAAATGACATCGGGGTCAAATTCGCCCAAATCCAGACTACACACACCAAGCAACGTCCGCCAAAAACTAAAATCATCGCCATTCACATCGTAATGCATCTTGGACACGAAATTTTATAAGGAGGTAGATCACGAAGAAAGGGATTATCGCCAACGGATTCCAAGCTAGCATCGTGTTCCCGCGCACTCCTGGCCAAGCGTGGAGTCCTAGTTCCCAATCGTTTATGCGACACGTGTGGGCACGTGTTTAGGTCTTCCAATGACCCTCTTCCTCCGACCGAATTCTCCTTTGTGTCCCTACATGATTATGGTGTTGGTATGCCAAATCTGGTGGCTTTGATCTACACGAAACAATGAACAATAACATGCAAGCTTAGTATCTAAATTTTTGGATACTTATTATATAATTATCCAATAAATCCGAATTTACATAGAATTATCCAATAAATAAATAAATAAATCAATACCAGGAATACCTAATCTTATGATTAGCCTCCAAGTTAAGCATAAAAAAAAATACAATCAATTCCTACCATGGATTAAGGCCAAAATAAAACATTCATTCATACAAAAATATAAATAAATATGAAACATAAACCTAGGCGCTATATATCCACTCAGATCAAATATACATGTAAAAAATATAATGATCTCGGCTTCAATACACATTGATTCAATCCAGTTCGATACTAATTGTTGGGATCAATGCATAACGGAAGCTCCATCATGACTGATAAGATATGTGATACACTAATGTCATCAGCGGTTTACTAACTCAGCTTTAACCTTTCAAGCCATTCTAATCGCGACAAATCTAGTGTGTAGCGCCTAATTGCCAGAGACTAAAGGAGAACACCCACGTATGTGTGTAAAGACCCATATGGAGAATATATCATGTCCTAAGGAAATGTGACACACCCCACTCCCTACCGGCGGCAGGGCGTGCCGGCCCACCCCACGTAAACCCCACCGCTACCCCAACGACTAGAAATCCCCGTGCCGGCCGCATTGCTTGCTTAAACTCTCCTATAAAATTTTCTTTTCTTTATAACTTAGGATTTAAAACTTTATAAATGAAAAACTTCGGCAAGATGACGGCCGTGACATAGCTCCAATTCCAAATCCTGTATACATCCAATTTACACTATATCCAAAATATGGCAACCAGCATACCATCACATTCCCATCACACTAAACTATGTACATACATATGTTCCATATACAAATTCAAAGTATGTTCTTACAAAATATTACTAATACACAACACTTAAACTGATGTCAGGACCAATCCTATTGTGCTCTGGCCTTGCGCACTGCACCGAAAAATAGTTTTAAATGGAAACTAATGAGCTAAACGAGCTCATGAGTATGCTTATAAAAGGTTTGCTTTTCCGAAACATCTTAAAATGTAAAACTCTCTTTTACAATTATTTTCCGTAAGCCTTTCTTGCTTTGCTTGCTTTAAAAAGCTGCAAAAACTTTTCTTTGCTTGCTTTGCTGTAAAAGTTTTCAAAACTTTCTTTGCTTGCTTTGCTTCTTTATTTTGCTTTTCTTTAAAAGCTAGAAAACTCTTATTTCTTGCTTGCTTAAGTTTATAAAACTTCTTATACTTTTTCTTTCTTGCTTCGCTTTATCGTATGGAAAAGTTCTTAAACCTTTCAAACATCGCTTTAAAAAGTTTCTCAAACTTTTTCATAAAATGGTTTCCAGCTCAACCACATGCTTTGAAAATAAAAACCCACTCTGAGCTCGCTCAACCGATCGCTTGAAATCTAAATGGGAGCTTGGCTCAACCGCTTTTGCTTTAAAACTCCTGAAGCCCGGGCTAATCGGGAACCACTTGGTTGATTTTTCAAACAGCATTTCATGCTTATAAAACATCAAATCCAATGGAGGCCTATTTTTGCTTATCATGCCCTAGCGTGAACACGGACCTATGCTCCACCGTGTCGGTGGAAGGACCTTTGTCCGCTCAATCTTTTCTATTTTTCCTGAATATGAGAATCAACTTTGTCATCACTATACTTAGTTAGAGCTCATAACCTTATACTTCGTATGCGTTCACGGCCCTTTAAATGCATGGTATGTCCTAAGTTTGCCAATTGCAAACTACAATGCATGTATGAAACTCAACACCACCGCACGTATGTGTGATACCTCTGACCTGGTTGCTTTCTTAAACTAGGGAAGGGCCTTGTTTTCTTAACCTTTCATTGCTTGCTTGCTTGCTTGCTCTTTGTAAAATGGTTTTACACTTTGAAACCATTTGCTTGCTTGCTTGCTTGCTTGAAAAATGGTTTAATTATTCAAACCATTTGCTTAGTTGCTTCGTTTTCTTCAAAAAAGCTGGTTTAACTTTTCAAAAACCATTTACTTACTTGCTTGCTTGCTTAATTATGGTTTTACAATTTAAAACCAATACTTGTTTTTTCAAAAATGGTTTAACTCAAAACCATTTGCTTGCTTTTCATCTCATTGCTTGCTTCTTGAAAAATGGTTTAAAATTCAAACCATAAAATACCAGTGTAAAGCAATTGTAATAATAATAATAATAATACACTAGTATTTAGAAAAAATGATTTTAGAACACTCACCTCTTTGCTTGTTTAACTTGAGCACTGCCCACACTTATCCCGCCTTTACTTTAACCTACAACTCAAACTAATACGATTTACAAATTAATCGCATAACTTCTAACGTGTACTTCCTAGACTTAGTCACACTCTTCATACTCTTTAAATTTAAGGTGCTAAGGGTTCTATTCCAACTGGAATCACCCACCCCGAGCACCGAAACTCAAGTTACGCTCAAACAACCGGACTACTCTATGTCCAAAGCTGATGCAGGAATTTTTCGCACATGAACCCACTTTGAGTGAATTTTTGGGCCACTTAGGATAAGAATTAGACGATTCATACTTCTTAAGTTTTGTTCTCCTTGAAGTCTATTTTATGTAGCCACTTGAATCACTCAAATCGGATAAGAAATGAGGAAGTTATATCGAAACACGTAAAACTGGTCGAAACAGGAAAACCAGAATGTCCTACCGGTGGACTTAACCTCAATGGCAGACTCACAGCCATATGAGGCAAAGTTCTACCGGTGGACTTCCTATTGTACCGGTAGGACTTACCCGAAATGCCTGTGAGATTTTGTTATTTCTCCCACTTTTGATGCCAATTCACCTTATAACTCTATAATTCATAATACCTCAAAACTAACTTGGAAATCATCTAAAACAACTCAATAACATGTGAATTGGTGTTTTGGAAACTCAAACCTGGAAAAACCTTAGGTGGAAAATCCAAGAACACTACCTAAGGTCCACCAATTCTTTTAAACATCATGTAATTTGATGATTCCAAGTTTCTTTTACATCAATTGGGGTTTTACTCACATAACCCCAACCAATCAAAGGCTTCATGTGCTCTTTGCACAAAACCTAGATCAAAGGAGAACTTTTCAATCTCTCCATTACTCCAAGCCCTAGAAATCTAATACACTTGATTCTAAGACAAAGGCATACCTTGATTTTTTGATCCTCTCCTCTTCCTTCTTCTTCCTTTCTTCCTCTTGCTCTTGGCTCTCTTTCCTCTCACCAAATCGTGAAGCTCTAGCCAAAGTGTGAGACAAAACACTCATTTTGTTTGTCTCCCCACATTTAGCCTCATATTTTGCCTTAATTGCAATTAACCCTTTCTTTTAATTATTGCAATTGTAACTTATGCTATTTCTACTATGGCCCATCTCTACACTTAAATTTTTACTTTTCATATTCTTTTTTGCTAATGACCATTTCAATTCTTGGTTTAATACCACAAATTCCGGGTTCTATAATTTCTCATTTCATATTTTAGTCTCCAAAATATTTCAGTGTGACACTTGGTACTTTTATACACCCCTACAGTGTCATGTACTGTAGACTCTCTCGGGACGGGGTGTTACAAAATCCTCCTCCTTAGAACATTCGTCCGAAATGAAAACTAAACTCCAAAAGAAAGGAAAGGAACATACCTCATCTGGAAACTAATTGAGGGTATTGAAGGCGCATCTGGGCCTCTGGCTCCCAAGTAGCTGCCTCCCTCTCATGATTCTTCCACAAGACTTTAACTAATGGGATCACCTTGTTCCTCAATACCGCTCTTTGCGATCTACAACTGCACTGGTGTTTCTTCATAGGTCAAATTCCTCCTTTAACCCGCAATGGTCGCTTCTCTCAATACATGTGAAGGATCCGGATATATTTCTCAACATCGATACATGGAATGTATCATGAATCCTTGACAACTCGGGGGGGTAACTTCAATCAGAAGTTACTCGTCCCCACTTTGCTCACGATCTCATAAGGTCCAATATATTCCTGACTAAGCTTCTGCCTCGCTTCCCAAATCTCAACATACCTTTCCAAGGTGAAATCTTCAAAAAGACTTTATCACCTATTTCAAACTGCAAGTCTCTACGACGGTTGTCCGCATAGCTTTTCTGTCTATCTCTTGCTATCTTTAAGTTATCGCGAACAACTTTCACTTTCTCCTCAAGGACCAGACTTCAGTTCAGGCCTACTAGTCTCTCTCACTAACCTCTATCCCAAGACACCGGGAGTCCGACATTTCCCCTCGCCATACAACGCCTCAAATGGAGCCATACATATACCGGATCAGACACTCAGAAAAACCCATTAACACTGAACCAACTTCCTTTGATTTCCATTACACAAGCCTCAGCATATCCTCCCAACGTCTGAATAGTCCTTCCGACCGCCATCCGGCTCCGAGGATGAAATGTCAGGCCGAATGTAGACGAGTCCCTAACATTGCCAGAACCAAAGCAAACCTAGATGTGAACCTAGGGTCTCGATCTGACACTATCGAAACTGGAACCCCATGAAGTCTTACTATCTCATCCACATACAACTTGGCCAACTTTTCTAAAGAATCTTCAACATTAACCCAGGAAATGAGCGCACTTTGTCAATCGACCTACTATCACCCATATCGCATCATGTCAGCTCCGAGTCCTGCGGGAAGACCACACAAAATCCATAGTAATCTTTTCCCATTTCCACACCGGAATAGGAGTAATCGTATCTTCTCGCTGGCTCGATGCTCGCTTTCACCTCGACGTGTTAGGCACTGAAACGAAACTCGCTATCTCTTTCTTCATCCCATTCCACCACAAGAATGTTCAAAGTTCTCGTACACGTACTACCTGACATAGCATAAATGCCAGATGAATGTGCTTCTTCCATGATGTCTTTCTTCGCTCGCCTATACTCCTGCACACACATTCTCCGACCTTTCACCATCATGCCATCATCCCCGATTTGGAAACTCGCTTTCTTTCCCCTTTTTCTATCTCTCTTCTTAAGCTTAATCATCCTGTGGATCCCGTGATCAGCCTCGCTAGAATCCGGGTCCACTAGGAGCAAATTTAACATGAAATGTGGCTAACAAGGCTCTAGAATCCTCAACCTCCAATATCACCCCTAAAGCTCTCGTGATCCACCAATAGTGGAAGATAACCCCGATCTCATGAGACAAAGAACTCTCGGTCGCTTACCAAGGCATCCGCTACTTACATTAGCTTTTCTCGGATGGTACCTTTTCAATAAGACAGCCATAAATTTTAATCAACCTGCCATCTTCTTTGCCTCGTGTTTAACTCTCTCTTTTTGGGTGAAATATATTGAAGACTTTATGATCTGTGAAGATCCTACAATGAACACCATATAAATAATGTCTCCATATTTTCAAAGGTAAACACGATCACGTAAGCTCTAAGTCGTGTGTCTGCAATTCTCCCCATGCTTCTTTAGTCGTCTAGAGGCATAAGTGCAATCACCCTATCATTCCGCATCAAACACAACCAAGGCCTTGCCTGAAGCATCACTATAAACCACAAAGTCATCTTTTCCATTAAGTAAAGCTAGAATTGGAGCTCAAGTCAATCTATCTTTCAACTCCTCAAAACTCTTTTGACAGGCCTCTACCCAATCATACTTAACATCTTTCCTCGTCGCCTTGGTTAGTGGGCTGCTATCTCGAGAACCTCAACAAACTTCCTGTAATCCCCGCTAAACCGAGGAAGCTCCCACCTTCCGACACATTCTTGGGTGGTTTCCACCTACCACTGCTCTATTTTCTGGGATCCACACTCACCCCTCCGCCGAAATTACATGACCAAGGAATGCCACTCCTGTCGAGCCAAAACCGACACTCTGCTCAACTTGGCATATAACCTGCCTTCCCTAGGTCTCAGAATACAACTCGGTGTGCTCGAATGTTCTCCGAACTACCTGAATACACTAAGATATCATCAATAAAACTATGACGAACCCATCCGGGATACTACTGAATACTCGTCTATCAAATCCATAAACGCCGTCGGGCAAGGTCAAACCAAATGGCATCACCAAAAACTCATAATGCCCGTAGCGTGTCCTGAATGCAGTCTTGGGTACATCACTCTCCCCGCACTCTCAACCGATGACACTCGACTCTCAAGTCTATCTTGAGTATACTCGAGATCCTCGAGTTGATCAAATAACTCATCAATCGTGGAGTGGATACCGACATGACGGTAACTCTGTTCAGTTGCTCTAATCTATACATAACCGCAAACTCCCATCTTCTTTTCACGGAAGAGAACCTGAGCTCCCATGGGGATATGCTCACTAATAATATATCCCTTACTCAACAAATCTTAACCGAGCCTTAAGCTCCTTCAACTCGCAGAGCCATCCTATAAGAGGAATGGAAATGGGTCACCCCCGAATTAAATCAACGGTGAACTCCACTTCTCTTCGGAGGTAATCCCGCGACATCATCCAGAACACATCCGGAACCTCTAATAACCGAAATCTCATCCAATATAGTCCCTCCTTCCCCCGTCTCCACCACATAAGCTAGATAACCCGACATCCTTTACGCAAGATTTTCGTGGTCGTCATGGCGAGATCATACAAGAAGATAACTCTCACGTGAATCCTCCGAACTTTACCTCCATTTTCCCCGGCCCGTTCAACTTACTTCCTTTATAACACCTATCGGGCTCTATGGCGAGATAGCCAATCCATGCCGAGAACCACATCAAAGTCCCTCATATCTAAAAAGTTACAAGATCTCGCTGGAACTCTTGTTCCTCAATCGGAACTCTACTATCTCTCGACTACTCCGTCATGCAGTAACGGATCTCCACTGGAAGGGAAACTCTCATACGACCCTCTAATGGTTGGGTCTCTATCTGGAAACGATCTAAGAATGGCTTGGATGCAAATGAATGCGTAGCTCCTGGGTCTACTAAGGTATATGCATCATGATCAAGAATAGAAATAATACCAAAGTGGGACTACATCCGAGCCGCATTCGCATCTTGCCGAGTCACAAAGATATACTGCCCGAGTGCGCGGGCCTGTCTGTATCCCCTCAAGACCGCCTCTACTCTACCACGGCCACCCCACCCGCGGCCGTGCTGGCCCCTCCGCCTCAGGAAGCCCCGTCGACTTTTGTGTGCCTCATCTCTGCACCGGGTAACTAGACCGCTAATCGATGTTCCGCATCAATCGATGAGGACACTCTAATAAATGGCCTTCGGCCAGTGGGAAAAACACCTCGTACCGACCCTCGCACTTCATGGTGTCGCTTCGACACATATGACAAACGGAGGAATACTCCGGTGCCACCGCTAGCAACCGGGGCCTCACGATCCCCGACTGCAGATAGCTCCCGACCTACACCTCGGCCTCCGTAACCTCCGCCTTGTTCTTCTTCGCTATACTATCCTCGAGCTTTGTCGACGTGCCTGGTGCACCCTCTTACTTCACTTTCCGTCTACTCCGATACACAGAGTGCTTTATTCAACTCTCAGCGCCTCAACTAAGTCCCCAAATCTATTCTGCGGGACCACTGATAAATGCACTCTGATTCTGTGCTGTAGTCCTGATAAAAACCTCTTGCATTTCAGGACTTCATCTGCTTGAATGTAGGGAACCAATCTAACTAGTTCCGAGAACTTCTTTTCATACTCGGATAATGACATGTTCTTCTGTTCTAACTTGAAGAACTCCTCACTCAACTCGTGGACTCGAGGAAAGAATCGGTCGTTGAATTCCTCACGAATTGGTCCCATTAGCGCCATCAGATACCTCCTCTCTACTAAGATCCCACCACCTTAGCCCTCGTCTTCCATGAGAAAACTAGAAAACAAGACTCTTTAAGCTCATCGTACCCCATAACTCCATAAATCTTATTTACTCTGCCTAACTAATAAACTGTGCCGTCTGATCACCATCACGCCATATGGCTTGGCGCCGCTTTGTACTCTATTGACCTCCCCGGTTCTTCCATGGCCTCTCTAGGTGGCGGTGGAGGTTGCGACTGCTGTCGGGTCGCTATTGCTACTAACTGCGCAATCCGCCACTTGCTCGTGAACATTCCCGCACTGAGCCTCTTCCGTGTGCCAGATATCCAAACGCGACCAAGCATCGGAGGCCGATTCATAGATGCGGTAGTGGAACCTACTACGTGCTCGCCCCTCGTGTACCGCAGACGCCTAAACTCGCCGAACTACTCTCCTAGGACGACCTCACGCCCTCTCTTCCCGACATAGTGCTGTAATTACCAATAATCAAACCCTTAAATACTCAATCACTTGATATGTATGTACTCTGCCGAACATGCATGGCCGCCATAACTTATGCTCGATACCACCCCAAGTGGTATCAGATTTCCCTCAAGTCCTAGGTTATAAACAACTTGCTCGACACGCTGACACACCCCCACCCTTCACCGCAAGAGCGCAGCCGCCACCCACAAATCCCCACCGCTACTCTAACGACCAGAAATCCCCCAGGAAGCCGTCGTATTGCTTGCTTAAACCTCCTATAAAATTTTCTTTATTTATAACTTAGATTTGCAAATCTTTAGCAAATGGAAAAACTTCGGCAAAGATGACGGCCGCACATAGTCTAATTCCAAATCTCGTATGCATCCAATTTACACTATATCCAAAATATGGCAACCAAAGATACCATCACATTCCCATCACACTTAAACTATGTACATATTATGTTCCATATACAAAATTCAGTTATGTTCTACAAAATATTAATACACAAAGACTTAAACTGATGTCGACCAATCCTATCGTGCTCGCTACTTCAGCGCACTGCTCCCCGGAAAATAGTTTTTAAATGGAAACCAAATGAGCTAAACGAGCCTGAGTGTATGCTTTTATAAAAGGTTTTGCCTTTCTCCTAAACATCTTAAAATAAAACTCTCTTTTACAATTATTTTCCGTAAGCCTTTCTTTGCTTTGCTTGCTTTAAAAGCTTTTCAAAACTTTTCTTTGTCATTGGCTTTTAAAAGTTTTCAAAACTTTTCTTTGCTTGTCGCTTTATTTTGCTTTTCTTAAAAGCTTGTAAAACTATTATTTCTGTTTGCTTAGAAGTTTATAAAACTTCTTATACTTTTTCTTTTCTGCTTGCTTTATCGTGCTTGAAAAGTTCTTTAAACCTTCACAAACATTTTCTAAAAGTTTCTCAAACTTTTCATAAAATGGGAGCTTGAGCTCAACCACATGCTTTGGAAATAAAAACCCACGGAGTTATTCAACCGATCGCTTTGAAATCTAAATGGGAGCTTGGCTCAACCGCTGTTTAAAACTCTCTCGAAGCTCACATCGGAACTAATGGTTGATTTTTCAAAACAGCATTTCATGCTTATAAACATCAACCAATGGAGGCCTATTTTCGTTTATCATGCCCCCAGTGAACACGTGGAACCTATGCTCCACCGTGCCGGTGGAAGGACCTTGTCCGCGCTACCTTTTTTCATTTTCCTAAGTGAATATGGTGGAATTGACCCCGTGTCGCCATCACCATACTTAGTTAGAGCCTCATAACCTTATATACCCCCACATGCCACGCCTTTAAATGCATGGTGTATGTCCCAAGTTTGCCGACCGTGCAAAACTACAATGCATGTATGAAATCCTAACACCACTGCACGCACGGGATACCTCTCGACCGGTTGCTTTCTTAAACTAGGAAGGCCTTATTCACAACCTTTCATTGCTTGCTTGCTTGTTGCTCTTGTAAAATGGTTTTCTACAATTTTGAAACCATTTTGCTTGCTTGTTTTACTTGAAAAAAATGGTTTAATTATTCAAACCATTTGCTTAGTTGCTTGCTTTCTTCAAAAATGGTTTAACTTTTCAAAAACCATTTACTTACTTGCTTGCTTGCTTAATTATGGTTTTACAATTTAAAACCAATACTTGTTTTTCAAAAAAATGGTTTAACTCAAAACCATTTGCTTGCTTTTCATCTCATTGCTTGCTTGAAAATGGTTTGCATTCAAACCATAAAATACCAGTGTAAAGCAATTTGTAATAATACACACACACTAGTATTTAGAAAAAAATGATTTTAGAACACTCACCTCTTTGCTGTTTAACTTGAGCACCGCCCAATAATTTATCCCGCCTCATTTTTAACCTACAACTCAAACGAATACTTACTATTAAATTAATCGCATAACTTAACGTACTTCCTAGACTTAGTCACACTCTCTACTCTTTTAAAGTTATAAAGTATATTCTATCTCAACTGGAATCACCCACCCGAGCACCGAAACTCAAGTTACGCTCGAAATGAACCTCGACTACTATGTCCAGTGTTGATGCAGAATTTTTTCTGCACATGGCCCCACTTTGAGTGAATTTTTGGGCCACTTAGATAAGAATTAGACGTGGATTCATACTTCTTAATTTTTGTTCTCCTTGAAGTCTATTTTATGTAGCCACTTGAATCACTCAAATCGATAAGAATTGAGGAGTTATGGCCAAATACCGAAACTGGTCGAAACAGGAAAACTGCAACAAGTCCACTGCAGATCTGACCTCACCGGTAGGGACTTGGCCAAAATGACCAGAAGCAAAGCTCTCAATGGTGGACTTCCTATTGAAATCGCAGGACTTACCCGAAATGCCCAGGATTTTGTTATTTCTCCCACTTTTGATGCCAATTCACTCCATATAACTTCTATAATCTATAATACTCAAAAACTAACTTGGAAATCATCTAAAAACAACTTGACAACATGTGAATTGGTGTTTGGAAATCCTGCAAACCCAAACCTTAGGTGAAAAATCTAAGAACACTACCTAAGGTCCAAATTTCAATCTTTTAAACATCATGTAATTTGATGATTCCAAGTTCTTTTATATCAATTGGGGTTTACTCACATAACCCCAACCAATCAAAGGCTTCATGTGCCTTTGCACAAACCTAGATCAAAGGAGAACTAATCTCCATACCCAAGCCCTAGAAATCTAATACACTTGATTCTAAGACAAAGTGCATACCTGATTTTTGATCCTCCTCCTTCCTTCTTCTTCCTTCTCTTCCTCTTGCTCTTGGCCTCTTCCTCCTCTCACCAAATCATGGAAGCTCAGAAGTGTGAGACAAAATGAATCATTTTGTTTGTCTCCACATTTAGCCTCATATTTTTGCCTTAATTGCAATTAACCCTCTTTCTTTAATTATTGCAATTGTAACTTATGCTATTTCTTACTACGGCCCATCTCTACACTTAAATTCTTGATTTTTCATATTCTTTTGCTAATGACCATTTCACCCCTTGGTTTAATACCACAAATCCGGTTCTATAATTTCATTTCATATTTTTAGTCTCAAAATATTTCAGTGTGATATCTTGGTACTTTATACACCCCTACAGTGTCATGTACTGTAGACTCTGACGGGGTGTTACAAATGGGTCTATTTATATACTCAAATTTAACTTTATGTGGTTACTATCAAACAAGCAACCAATCAGGCGACACCAAGCCACCTATATTGTATTCTTTTTTTTTTTTTTTTATAATTAGAAATCCATTAGAGAGTAAGGAGACAAATAGGCCAAGTGTAGCAATCTCTATCTGTTAGAAATCCATTGGAAAGTAAGGAGGCTAATAGGCCTATAGCAATCTCTATCCTGCCATGTTAGATCGATAGATTTCTTTTTAGGAATAAGGTTTTTTTCTTGTATATTAAGTAACCAAACTCTTTGTTTATTATTATTTCTTATCTTTTTAAATAATTATTAATAGACTATATCACTAATTAACTAGTCCTGGGATCTAATGGTCCATGATTAATTTTTGGCTCTTCATCAACTGATCATAGTGCTTTTTAAAACATAAGTCCAACAATTTATTGTAAAATTGAACTTAAATTTGGGATAAACATGGGTAGGTGGAAACCGCTTCTAAGATAACTTTTTTGTTTTTTCCAATAAGAAAAATAAAAGATATATTTGATAACCAAAATTTATTTTTATTTTTAATCTACAAAAACTTTTAAATTATTTCAAATATACATTTTAAAATTATTTGTTTTAAAATTTTTAAAAAATTCTAATTCCTATAAATATATACAAAATACACTTTATGTAAAATTATTTCTAAAACATATTTAAAAATATTAAAACGAATAAAAGTTTCTAATGGATTTTTACTTCTTCGAGTTTATGGTGTCGCTTTTTTAATTAAGAATCTTAATTCCTAAACATAAACTTCCTTATTAATCATATTTAAATTGAATCTAATCCCCAAAAACAAAACTAGTGGAGTTGAATTGAATCATATGAAACATCCTAGGACAAAAACAAACAAACAATTCAATAAATGTTAGAATTAGAACAAAAATGTTCTTTAAAAGCTAAAAAGAATTACAGATGGCAAGAAGACATTGAGGAAGAAAAGGAATAATGCAAAGATGTAGATGGAACGCCATGTGGAGATCACGTGACATGTCTCTGCAGGAAGAGGAGGTAACTAATGGAAGCATGATTGTGTTGTAGACAAGAGGCTCAGAAGGTCACAAGTAGCGTCTTTTGATTGAACTGTTCTATTCCACGTGTCATTCTGGTATTGGTTAATGCCTATTCTTGACATGATGTATATTCTTTAGCTCATTGTTTTATTCACACCAAGTGAGAGGGGGATGTGGCCGCTAACCCCGCTCTGAAATTGCAATTAATTAATATCACATTTGTATATATGTTTCCCACTTTAAAATGGAGTTCGGTGATATTTAGGGTTATTTAAAAAAAAATTTTATCAAAAATAAGTTGAAATTGAAAATAATATTTAAACTAATATACAAAATTTATCATCTATTCTTTCAAAAATAAAAAAATTATCATCTATTTTTAAAAATTAAGTCAATACCGTAATCATAGTCATTGATTATGACATTAATTTTAAAAAATTTCAAAATATTTTTAATACTATAATAAATAATCATAACATTAAGATAAAAAAATTCAATATTATATTAAATAGCTACTAGATTATTATTTATGTACCAATTTTGATATTATTTTTTATTTTTAACCTATTTTAATAATTTTATTTTTCAAAAATAAATTATATATGTCCAATACTCTTAAAATGATGAGAAATTATGTTTTGAAGGTTAGATGAACCCTTATTTGATGACCATCAAAATTAAGCCATTGATACATATTTTCTCAGGAAGACAAAAATGTTCATCTCCCCATCCAAGTCCAACACTTCCAATTTTGCCATCTCCTTCACAAATGCCACTTTCCTATTTTTTTCACCCCAACGGAACTTGCTTCGATTTTTTCTTTTCCAATTAGTGTTCAAATTTTCGATTTTTTTTTTTTTTTGCAATAATCAGAATAAATAATCATTCATAAATTTTTGATATATATCAATACATTTACCTATATTAATAAGTAATTTAATAAATATAAAACAATATTTTTTTCTTATTCATAATGTTCTATTTATAATATTAATAATTTTCTATATTTTAATCTATTTTAATACTTTATATTTTAATTTTTATAAACCTAAAATTTAAAAAAAATAGAAATAAAACCCACAAGTTAAACTTCTTTAAAGGTAAAAGTAATAAAAAACCTAACTATTTGTAATAAAAAATTATTAATCATTTTAGTCTTCAATTTTAAAAGTAATATTTGAAAGTAATAAAATTAAAACGAATGTGTTACAAACTAAAATTAACAACACTAACAATTAAACGTACTTTTAATTTATAACATTGTTACTTCTAAATCTATATATGAAAATTATTGGAATTTTGTTTAAGGTTTTGATTTTTGAAATTTGACTAGTGGAATTGGCATCGAAATGCCATATATTGAGCACAAAAAGAACCTAAAATTCCTTTTGTATTTTTAGGTCTTTTTTTAATTTGATATTGGAGCTTAAGGAGAACACAACTTAAGACCTTCTTAACGACTTACAGATTCCATAAGTAAGGAGTCACCGATTGTTCCTCCATGTTTTTCTCTAAGGGCTTCTTGAACTCACGTTGGAAAGCCTTAGGAAGACCTATAAAGGAATCTTTCCTTCCAAAGAAGGAAGCTTCAGCATCAGGCTCTACCATCAAGGGTTGCCAAGAACACATCATAATACCATTTAAGGTCACTTAGTGTTCTACATCTTAAGTTTTGGTGAATTTCTGTAAAGTTCTTTCTCCATAAATGCTTGATCACTATGAAGTGTTTGGTTATAGCATAAACCAATCTTATGATTGAGTTTTGTTCTCTTCCTCATTTGTACTTTTAAAATATGAAATCTTTCTTTCACGCTTAGGTGTTTTCCACCAAAGTCTCGCCCCCCCCCCCCTGAAACCCGCCGTGACTAATCGGACAAAGATTCCAACATCCTTACAATAAGCGTGAGTCGCCATTTGCATTCGACGGCTAATAATTGAAGATTTCATGTTCAGTTATTACCCATATTCCAAGAATAGATGTCATTGCTATTATAACTATTTTGTTTTGCTGTTTTTCCTCAAATTGTAACTGAGGACAGCCTTGATAAAAGTTTTTCGACCTCGATGCCAAGTTTAACTTGTTTATTTGTTCTTCTTCTTGTTCAAGAATATCTTCAATAAGTTTTTCTGAAACAATAGAATTTGTTTGAAATCCACTTAAGAAGCTTACTTGGGTTTTAAATGTAAGAGGGATCTTTATTTCTATTCCTGCTAATTTTGTGTTAAAAGTCTTATCAATTCATCATTACTTATTACCTCCTAATTTAAGGGGTTTTATTGGCTCAATATAAGACTTTCTTGCTTTTCTTCTTTTCTTCCTTTTCAGTTTATAATTTTGTAAAGTATTTACTTTCAATTCTATTTAATTGAGTAGAAAAGTGTTCAGAATTTTGATTTGTAAAATTATTTTGCTGAATGCCTTTATATCTTTCGCTTTGTCATTCGTTCATCTTCTTTGAATCAATTTGTTTAAAAGGTGAGGCTATTATTTCTACACCTTGAGCCTTTATTTTTATTTCTTCCAAAGGGGGATGGGTTGATACTATCTTCTTTTCAGAAGTAGTATTTGACTTCCATTCTTTGGAACATATTTATTTGAGAAAAGTGATATTTTATTTGACTGAAGGCCGCATAAATATCAAAATACGTGGTGTGAGACCCTCGGAAAATCCATATGTTTTCTAAGGAAGGATAAATGTACTCTGGCTGAACCGGAATTTTTCAGATCTCGATGACTAAACGGAATTCACCGTTGGAATCGCCTCGCTAAATTTAACCGCCACGCGCATCTCGTCGACTCGAGACGCCTGACTTCACGCTTTTCGAGGCACCTGAGGGGATGCGAAGGACAATTTGGCACAGCTTTGGGACGCCCAGAGGTGCCACGTGTCCAAAGCAGATGCAGCTCAAACTGAGGTCATGGGGCTCACTTGCACACATGGCATGATGCCATTAGAGGGATATCTCAGGTAGATTGATAAGGATAAGGGGTAATCCAAGGTGTCCAATGAGAAATGGACATGTGGCGAAGGAGAGGACTTTCTCTGACTCAAGTCTTCCAAATCACTTGGGAGAGGGAAGGAGAGAGGGAGAGACCAAATCGAGAAAGGGAGAGTGAGGAAGAGAGGTTTTGCAGAGAGAGGCCTCCACCCTCTCTCTAAAATTCCCTACATCTGACCGTCGGGGCTTCCAACGAGACAAGGAGTTAAAGTTGCTCCCCACTGCAAAGACTGCCACGTGGTTACCAGTTTCCTCGGGGAGTTTCGACAACTCCAGAAAAGGTAGGGGTTTTTCCTACTTGCTTTACTCTTTGCTTAAGGTTAAGTAATGGATGGGATTGCTCGAAATTGATGGCGTGGTTTCCTGGCCTCCAAAAGCTGGGACCGAGTTAGGAAATCCTCTAGAGTGTTTCGGGATGTACCACTGATTGTTTGGGTGTTTTGCTTGATTTGCGTGGTGTCATGTTATTACCATGAGAAAAATAACATGTTTGTGATATTGTGGCAGTTCCAAGACGAACCATTGATAGTGCCTAGCCCATGTGTAGAGCTAAGTTTATGTTATTATTATAAACTCGAATAAATATGATATGGATTAAATTATGTTAATATATGCATGAGTGATATATATTAGCATGTGTAATATGTTTGTGTGCCATTGCATTGCACTTAGGTGGGGAGTAATCTAAGTAGGGAAATTCCACTACTGCTTTGCCTGTTCATCGTGGACTATTTTTTAGGTAATCAAGACGCTTTTATGGATGGAACGCTCCGGCCTACAGCGAAGAAATGGCCAAGATGGCCTTATCTTGTAATTTTTGTTCTTTGTAAAATTCTGGGCAAGAAACCCATTTTTTGTATAAATTGTAATTAAACACAATTGTAAATAAATCATTTTTGTATAAAATATATAATTGTGTTGAATGGATATACGCCCAATCGGTCGGTTTACATGTACTGCCTCACGTATGAGGACACGGATTACGAGTTGACGGGTAGTCAACGGACACCCCGGATTGGGGCGTCACAATGTGGAACATTGGAATATCTATTTCGCTTGTTTCCATAGTTTGGATACCATTGTTCTCTAAATTTCTTTTGTTTCGAGATAATTGAGAAAAACCATTTGCTTTTTTCTTTATGTTCTTCAGATTTTGCTTCTTTTCTCAAGTATTTTTTGTCTATTTCAAACACATTCTCTGCTGTCATCATGTTGAGCTGAGAGGGCTCATCATTTGGTGACATCATTTGAGAAAATGTTGGAGACCTATCCTGAGAGTTTTCGTGAATGCTTCGGGCTCAAATTCCTTGATATTTTAAATCTGGAATAGTAGATGAATAGTTACTTCTTCTAGATTTAAGTTTGACTGAACATTTGATCTTCTGGAAGGAGTTCTAATTTCTAAATAAGAATTAGAAGACCTTGCAGAATATGATCTTGTTAAGTTTTCTTTTCTTGGCTCAAAATTAATTTGAACATTTCCTCGTCTATCTTCTATTATGGATAAGAGTTTGCTGTTCAATCGGTTTTGAGCCAAGAGTTGTCGAAATTCCATTCAGAGATTGTGTTAAACATTCCCATGGAATAGGTTTTGAATTATGACTGTTGGAATTTTTCTCATTTGCTTGCCAAATTAATGTTTGATCTTCACAGACAAAAGGCAATTTGGATTAACTAATGAGGTCATTACTTTGTAGTATACCCTCGATACTATAAGTATATTTCTGACCCAGGATCCATGTCATAATTTTGAGTTTGAATGTTTAGAAAGTTGTTGGCTTTATAAATGCTCTTATCATTCATACAGTCTAACTCT